>JBAJHX010000046.1:6336076-6395541 GCA_037176925.1 Amniataba percoides | reverse complement strand
TATTCTACCAGGCCTGCATGATTACAGGCATAGTGTGCAGACTTTATGATTGGTACTGATGTGGTGAAGTCAGAACAGTTTGTAGCAACCAAATAACCAGTGTAGCCATGAAACCCAAAAAGTTCATGCTCTTATTCAGTGGGTGTTTCTGTGAATCATTGTCTAGTTCTGCTAGTAACACTTATACCCACATGTTGAACAGACTTAAAACATATGTAAAGCAGAGTCATTAGTCATTAGTAAACTCTAAACAAGAGTCAAATATGATTTGATAGAACCTAATTTTCTGTAAAATCCACCAATATCCTATTACTTCCCTTATTTTTATTAAGCGCCATCCTTTTACATACACTGAGTGGACACTATGTTAGGTACACCTGAACAATCTGATGCAATCCAATGCAACTGCCCAATCACAAAATCTGCCTTAAGAAGATTAAGAAGCAGATGTCCTTTGCACAGCATACTTCCACTTTAAGTTTTTAGTCTCATATGAATGTTGTACAGTTTAAATGTCTTTTTAAAATTTTTTATAATTTTTTTTTTTACATATTATTAATTTTATATACATATAGATATATTTGATATTCCAGTCAAAGGGCTGAGTTGTGATCGTTTACATAAAGAAAGATTTCTTCTCCCCTCCAGCCACCTTGCACTTTCTGATCCCACACATCTCGGAGCAGTGACAGTTTGACAGCCGTTCCTGGAAGCGTCACCTGGCCCGGTCCGTCTTTGTCTGCAGGCAAAGGAGCACTTCAGCAGAGACATTGTGACGGGTACAAGACAGCTGGGAATGAGACTCAACACAGATTGGTATGTCCCGCCCTGCTAGCAAAACAATGCCCTCAAGGTTAGAGCGGCACTCAAAACATGAGGTGTGGAGCTGTGAAAGCTGAGTGATGAGGAGTGTGGGGCAGCATGGTACATAGGTCGTCATACTTTCTCCTGTCATATAAGACCACATTATCACCTTGTAGAGAAACTGCACACTTTCCCTGAAGCCCATTATAAACCACAGCTGACTTGACCTTTAAGCAATAAATTTAAGAGCTGCACGGCTGAGCTCAGCACCTTCATATTTACATCACAACTGGCTGATATAATTTGGAAGTCAGTTTAAAATATCTCATGTGACGTGCATGAGTATGCTTACTTTTACTTGCTACTTGCTAATTCTTAGATAGATTGCCATGACATTTTTTTGCAGAGTGCCCTTGTTTGCAGATGATAGTGGATAACTTATCTGATTCTTGACCTGTTGGTGCACTGTCACCACTGTCACTGTCACCCCTGGAGCTTCCAGCTGTTACATCTCCATCCCTCCTCCTTCATTTCCAGCTAATCAACATGAAGAATGATTGAATCAACCAAACGGTGCTGTGTTTTATTTATTTTTTTATGAAGACGACATCTGGAAGCCGTTACAGGTTGCTAACGTGATGGACAGACTTATCAGCCGGCTGACATATAGGCTGATGAAGGGAGAAGACGATGTCAGAGGCCAGCGACAGCTGAGAATGGGATGAAGAGAGGGAAGCAATGTGAGGGCTAACGAGACTACTGAGGCTTAGGACCTGAAGTGTGGAGCATCGAGTGTTGAAAGGGTCTTGTTATGCAATGCAGAGGTCTTGGAGGAGGCGATGTCATCTCCGACAATGTCTGAGACAAATTATCACCTTGTAGGCAGCTTTACACTTCACATGGCACAGAAATAAGTTTGAGCCCCAGGTTGACTGTGGTTACTTGTAAATTCAAAATTTCTCCACCTTCTACAAAATGTAAAATATCTGTTTTTCAGTTGATGATATTTCTCTGAGATATTTGTCTCTATCACTAACAGTAGTCACAAAAGTTAATCTTACACATTAGAAAAGTTCCCTTTATTTTTATTTGCCAGATATGAAATCAATTTTAATCAGATTATACGAGTTCTGGGAGCATGATATTAGCATACATTGTCTGAGCAGTAGATTAAATTTAGATTTAGATTACCGTACCTCAGTTCAGGAATAAAATTAAATAAGCAGTGATAACTCAAGTCAGCTGATTTTGGTTCTGCATTACAATCATATGATAAGAAAATCAACTAAAGACTGGAATCATCATTTTCCCCCTTTAATTTAATGACAAACACACAGCATCACAATGGTAGAGTCACTTCTGAGAGGGACACATGACACTGCTTTCACTTAAGCTCTGCAGAAGGAATCCCAAAACAATTTCACAGGGTTATCTTTGTCCTCAAGGGCAAATAGAAGGAAACAATGCCAGGCCAAAAAGAAGGAGTGTGGAGTTACAGTATGAAGTAAGCGTTCGTGCCAACATAGAGTATGATGACCAGCAGCTGCACCTGTGATGATGCTCACACTCAACTTTCTTTAAGTCCTCTCAATAGTACATGCAAAAGCAAGCAAAAATTGACTAAAGTAGCTGAAAAAGTTCACCCGTTTAATAGAGCAAAGCTTTCAATTCAGTAATAACAGTGTCAGTTGTCTACGCTTATTTAGAGTGTATACAGAAGCGTGACAACTTAAAGGAAAAAAAACAACATGTAGTGTTGTAGTGTTGAGTTGGGCCACCTCAGTCCTCCAGGATAGCCTCAGTCCTCTTTGTCAAGTCTGTTTAACTCTATTAGAGAGGATGAACATTTCTCCACAAGATATCACCTGATTGATCTATACAACCTTTATCTAATCAAGTAATATCAATGATATCAAGATCTCTTTTCAAAGAAAGTCAGTACAGCAAATGGAAAGAAAAACACACATAAACATGACAAAATGACAATATCATAGACAGACAAAAATCACAGAGGACTGTATTTTTTGGGCTTATGGTCCAAAGGGAGACACTATATGACAAAATATGACAATGCCCTCCCATTGTCTTGTCCATTGTCTACATATTTGTTCCAAAATCTTTCAACCGGGTTAAGATCTGGTGACATGGCCGGTGTATTTTCACACCAGTGAAACAGCAGCAGTGAAACACCTCTGTTGTTTCGGTCAGCAGTTTTATAATGGCCAGAACTGCTGATTTACCTGTGTGGGAAGAGGATGTATTGAAGATGTAGAGCTATTTTATAATAGCAGCTTCAAATCTGGTGTGATGGAGGCGTGCGATTGTGAGACAGAGCCAGTAAGTGTGAGGTTGTGAGTCTAAGTTTGATGTAGTGTGTTGGTGTGCCTTTGCAAGCTGCCTCCGGGTGCCAAAGGCATTTGCAGTGGCTTAATGAATGTCATGTGCTTATCTCTGAGCTCAAGGACAAAAGAAAGGAAACAATGTCCCTCTGAGTCCACTGTGGGTTGTTTTTAAGACACTGACTTGGAAACCTTTTGACTGACCTTTATGTGGACACTGAATATAGAAGGGATATTGCTGCCATGGAGTGACTGTAGATAGTGTCATATATTTGACAGCTGTTGTATAAAAATCATTCAAATATGACATGAAAAAAAAAAGATCTGAAGAACTTAGACATAATTAGTCTATGCATATCTCTTTTTTTTAATTTAAGTGGCTTCTTAAAGGGTGATTCATCCATTTAGTATTGCAAGTTCTGGGACTTGTGAGAGACATAAACAAAAATCATCAAAATCAGCACACTGTCTACTGCATTTATGCAAAGTTAAATTAACTGACTGCTTGGTTAAGATTCACATAACGTTTCCAGACATGAGATTGGTGTTGATCTTTTCATCTAATTCTCAGCAAGAATGCAAATTGTTCGGAAAAGGTCAATCTATTCCTTTGAACTCTCTAATACCCTTTTACCACAGGTCTTTTTTGGTAAACTAAACAAATTATTACTAAAACACTATATTATACTATACTATTAAAAGCTAATAGCCAGCTCCTCTGACACAAATAGAGAACATTAAACAAATCTTAAACTTCATGACTGGTTCGTTCTCCTCTAACCATATTATTAATTAACTTTATCAAAAAAGAATACAGACCTCTAATCTAACATAGAATTTCAAACTCAGCAAAGACAATATTAGAATAAACTACAAAACTAAGACAAAACAATTCAACAATGACTTCAACTGCCAGCCACCTGCCATAAAAGACCAGGGTACATATAGGGAGCCTCATACTACTCCATCATAAGTGTTGACTGCAGAAGGACACAAGACAGCTGGGAATGACAGCCTCAGCATTGCCCTTGATGTGCTAAGGAATGGTACGCTGGGTGCAGACAAGCAACTGTCCAGACCTACAAGGGCATGGAGAAAGTGTGAAGTTGTTAAAGTCAAAAGGGCTCGTGCGCTTCTTGAGGAGGTCTTGAGGTGGTCCTTTCAATAAACACATGATTGAAGGATCTCTTCTGTTAACTCGCAGTTGTTATGAGCATTGACCTGTTGTAATTCATAATGTGTACGTAGAGGGGTGATAATTGTTCTGCATGACCCAAATATATTTACTTACAGTATGGGCACTTTGGAAGCAGGCAGCTGTCATACCCAGTGTTTTATTTTAGATGGAGGAGGGTCAGCTGAGGTCCACTGGGAGGCAAACAAGAAGAAGTTATCCAAGATCAAAAATTCACAAGGATATCTTTGTCTTCCAGGATAAAGGGAGACAGACAATACTATTGTCTATACAAAGAAGTGCTGACAATAGTTGTGATAGACCAACAACTAGACTTTTAGTTAGAAATTAATATTATCACAAAAAAACAACAACACATTTTTCTCTTTAGGAACACACAAGAATAGATATATATGCACATTTCTTTCTTTTGAAGTGTTAAGTGTCTTGATAAAAATAAAATAAAATCAGATTAATTAACACCAGATAGTTTAAAAAATATTTCTCAACATTTAATATATTGGCTTTTCAGACACTTGAAGGACAAAACAAAAATAGATGTTGGTCTTAGATGAGCAAGTTTAATGTCACTGTCCAATGGTTACACGAGAGTTATTGTTGTCCACTCCTTTATCTCCAAATACAGATCTGTCTTTTTTTTGTATTAGTGTCTTTTGTTTTTTTTACCTTTGCCTTATAGGGTGGTGGGATGCTGAAGCTCTGCCTCCTGGATGTATAAAAAGAGGGATTCAGAGAGGGGAGTCAAGACAACAACACAGGACCTGCAGGAAGGTAAACACATATTTCACACATGATTTAACTAACACATCACATACTGAAAACATGATGCTACTTTTATGTTATTTTTCTCTAGAAACCCACCACATTAGATCTAGGGAGGAAAGGAAGAGGCAACAGGTAAAAACCACCATACTGGTTTGTTTTCTAAACCACTGTGAATTAAGTCCATTTTTGGTTATCATATTTAACAGGTAGCTATTTTCTTTTAGTTTCAGGATCATTTCATAGTTACTTTCTACTGATTAATTAAATCACTCAAATAGCTTTGTTCTATGCGGTGCTTTTAAGCCATGCTTTTGGTCCTTAGCTTTCAAGATGAGCGGCGACGCCATTATGGCGGAGTTTGGGCCTGCAGCGACCTTCCTGAGAAAATCAGATAAGGAGCGTCTGGAGGCCCAGACTCGGCCCTTTGACATAAAGAGGCAGTGTTTTGTGCCCGACCCTGAGGTGGAGTATGTGAAAGCCACAGTCACCTCCAGAGATGGAGACAAAGTCACTGCTGAAACTGAAGATGGGAAGGTATACTGCAAACATAACATCTAATAGACTGGACTCTCTCGCTGAACCTGAATGAAATAGTCAACATCTGTCTTATTGTAGACAGTTACTGTGAAAGAGGCTGACGTCCACCCTCAGAACCCGCCAAAGTTCGATAAAATTGAGGACATGGCGATGTTCACCTTCCTCCATGAACCCGCTGTGCTGTTCAACCTCAAAGAGCGTTACGCAGCATGGATGATCTACGTGAGTAATAATAAAACAGCTATGGATCTCTCCAAAATATGAAATCTTTATATTCTTTCTTTTTTATATTATGAAATATAAAAAGTTGCTTCATGTATCTTTGTCCACAGACCTACTCTGGGCTGTTCTGTGTGACTGTCAACCCCTACAAGTGGCTGCCAGTGTACGATCAGGCAGTAGTGGCTGCATACAGAGGGAAGAAGAGGAGTGAAGCTCCTCCCCATATCTACTCCATTTCTGATAACGCCTACCAGTACATGCTGTCAGGTTAGTTCAGCTCATCATATACATCATTATAAACTATTTGTAACCTCAGACACATCCAGACATTTAAAGAAAAAGGGCCTAACGCTGAAAATGGTCTTAAATCTTACAGACAGGGAAAACCAGTCCATCCTCATCACGTAAGTAATTCATAAAGGTCATATATGAATCCAGACTGAATGGCAGAGTTTATGTTTGATCTTCTTTAATGTTTAGTTCACATAATTGTTTCCATTCTCAGTGGAGAATCTGGTGCAGGAAAGACTGTGAACACCAAGAGAGTCATCCAGTACTTTGCCAGCATCGCAGCTGTTTCTGGCAAGAAGGATGCAGCTCAAGAGAAAAAGGTTGTTTTAATGAAGTTTCATTATGAATACACTATCACACACATAATGTATTAGGCTTTGTCTTAATGGCTTTAAATTTGGCATCTATTAATTTCATAGGGCACCCTGGAGGATCAAATCATCCAGGCCAATCCTGCCCTCGAGGCCTTTGGAAATGCCAAGACCATCAGAAATGACAATTCATCCAGATTTGTAAGTTCAGCCATTTCAGAGAGTTCTTGTGCAGATATGTATGTGTCATGCTGACGAATTCTAAACATCATTACAGGGAAAATTCATTCGCATCCATTTTGGAGTCAGTGGAAAACTGTCTTCAGCTGATATTGAAACTTGTAAGTACATAGTACATAAATGATAATAATAAAGCTAGCTTCAAGATCAAGAATATTCTTTGATGCCAATATGTCGCATGTTGTCAGATCTGTTGGAGAAATCCCGTGTCACCTATCAGCTGAAGGCTGAAAGGGACTATCACATCTTCTACCAGATTCTGTCCCAAAAGAAACCAGAACTGCTGGGTGAGGACTGGATGAAACACAGAATATATTTGACCTTTAAGAAATGTCACAGAGACACAAACTGAAATTTCTCTTTCTTTGACAGAAATGCTGCTGATAACCAACAACCCTTACGACTATTCGTACATCTCCCAAGGAGAGACGACTGTAGCCTCTATCAATGATGCAGAGGAGCTGATGGCTACTGATGTAAGTGAGAGTGAGTGCTTGTTAAAAATATCCCACATATAGTTTAAGAATAAACTGAAATGTCATGTTGTTGTTTTAGGAAGCTTTTGATGTCCTGGGCTTTACCCAAGAGGAGAAGAACGGCATTTACAAGCTGACCGGTGCTATCATGCATCATGGAAACATGAAGTTCAAACAGAAGCAGAGGGAAGAGCAAGCAGAGTCTGATGGCACTGAGGGTGAAGGATCATCACAGTTTGCCACTATTATTTTTATAACATGTGTATAACTAAGTAACTAACAATCTGGCTTCCTGACACAAAATGATGTAACTCTTTCGCCTCCACAAAACCTGTTCACAGATTTAGACAAAACTGCATATCTGATGGGCCTGAACTCTGCTGACCTCATCAAGGGCCTGTGTCACCCAAGAGTGAAAGTGGGCAATGAGTGGGTCACCAAAGGTCAGAATGTGCAGCAAGTAAGTCCAAAACTGATTGAACTGCAATGAAAAACAATTTCAGTTTGAAGAATAAAGTGAGTTAAAATGTTAATGTAATTGACTTTATGCAATTATCTAGGTTTATTACTCTATTGGCGCACTGTCCAAGTCAGTGTACGAGAAAATGTTCTTGTGGATGGTGGTGAGAATCAATCAATCACTGGATACCAAGCAACCTCGCCAGTACTTTATTGGTGTGCTGGACATTGCTGGATTTGAGATCTTTGATGTGAGTATAAAAGGTTTTAGGTACATGTAACTATATGTAAATGTAACTTTTCTAACTTCTCTCTCCGATTGCTCTTCCTACATTAGTTCAACACCTTTGAGCAGCTGTGCATCAACTATACTAATGAGAAGCTTCAGCAGTTCTTTAATCACCACATGTTTGTATTGGAGCAAGAAGAGTACAAGAAGGAGGGCATTGTGTGGGAGTTCATTGACTTTGGCATGGACTTGGCAGCTTGCATTGAACTCATTGAGAAGGTTGGTGTTTTTAAATGTGCAGCTCATCCTCTGGACTTTTCAGGTGTCTCTAGACACTTTTGCTATGCTGTCATCTTTTTGTTCCCATAGCCCATGGGCATCATGTCCATCCTTGAAGAGGAGTGCATGTTCCCCAAAGCCAGTGATGCAACATTCAAAGCCAAACTCTATGACAACCATCTGGGTAAAAGCCCCAACTTCCAGAAGCCCAGGGTTGTTAAAGGGAAAGCAGAGGCTCACTTTTCCCTGATTCACTATGCTGGTACTGTTGACTACAACATCACAAACTGGCTTGTGAAGAACAAGGACCCACTGAATGAGACTGTTGTTGGACTGTACCAGAAGTCGACTCTGAAGTTACTCTCTGTCCTGTTTGCTGGGTATGCTGGTGCAGATTCAGGTACGTGATATTTGACCACCCTGATTATTACTGTCATTGCATTGTTTAGGATATCAAGAAGTGAGAAAGTAATAATTGCACTTATAAATCTACATCTTCCACACAACGTCATATAGCTGATAGCGGAGGAGGCAAAGGAGGGAAGGGAGCAAAGAAGAAAGGTTCATCCTTCCAAACTGTGTCTGCGCTGCACAGGGTAAAATCTGTCAAAAGACTGGCAAAAGTTATACATTAGATATATGGAACAGGTTGAAATGTATTGTCTTCATTTACAGGAGAACTTGAACAAACTGATGACCAACCTCAGGTCAACTCACCCCCACTTTGTACGCTGCATCATCCCCAATGAGACCAAAACTCCTGGGGCGATGGAGAATCCTCTGGTCATGCACCAGCTGCGCTGTAACGGTGTGCTGGAAGGCATCAGGATTTGCAGAAAGGGATTCCCCAACAGGATCCAATATGGAGACTTCAAACAAAGGCAAGAAAAGCAATGTTTATTTATTGTTTTTTCACAAATTCTGTGAGAGTGATGCACTCCAACTTTGTTCCACGTTTTCTTTATTGCTGCACTTGCTGCATTTGCTGCACTTCATTTTTGATTCCCCTTTGGTGGCATCAGTTCCTGGTGGCTCTATTCTTGTTTAGACCTGTGTGTGTAATGTGTGCCCAGGGACTGGAGAAGGCTCTTCATTCAGTCTTTCCCACACAGTCAATTCCAGCAGGACAAACTGCTTTGCTATTTTGAATGTCATCATCAACATCATTGATTGAGGTTTCTTCTGGGAACTTAAGCAACCCCCAGCATGTTCAGCCTTCAGCTTCCAGAGTCACTGAGTAGATCAGGAACTTGGTCTGGAGTTATCTGGCTTGTAATATATATTCACAATTTGTTTTCACATCACTTTTAATAATTGTATGATGTTATGGTTGTATCATTTCAGGTACCGCATCCTGAATCCTAATGCTATCCCTGAGGGACAATTCATTGACAACAAGAAAGCAGCAGAAAAACTTCTGGGTTCTCTGGATATTGACCATGAGCAGTATAAGCTGGGACACACAAAGGTTGAGTCTGTCTCTGTAATAATTAAAAAGGATGGTTTAATGTTTGAATAAATAATTGTGCTGGGGAGAAATTACAAAAAAACGTTTTGTTAATTTCAGGTTTTCTTCAAAGCTGGTCTGCTGGGTGTTCTTGAGGAGATGAGAGATGATCGTCTTGCTCTCATCATCACTGGAATTCAAGCAAGGTCCAGAGGACTTCTTGCTAGGATTGAGTTCCAGAAAATTGTTGAGCGCAGGTCGGTGGATTGCTTTTAACATTTAGCATAAAAAAGAGAAAAGGTATAATGAAAAAAATAGAAAGTAAAAGTTTACTGGTGTTATTTACAGAGATGCCTTGCTGGTGATCCAGTGGAATGTGCGAGCCTTTATGGGTGTCAAGAATTGGCCCTGGATGAAGATGTACTTCAAGATCAAACCTCTACTGAAATCAGCTGAGACTGAGAAGGAGATGGCAAACATGAAAGAAGAGTTTTTGAAGCTCAAAGAGGCTTATGCGAAATCTGAGGCTCGCAAGAAAGAGCTGGAGGAAAAAATGGTCACTCTTCTCCAAGAGAAGAATGACCTGCAGCTCCAAGTTCAATCTGTAAGATCAGTCATTTAGTTTATCTAAAATTTACAGCAATGTATCATTACTACACTATAAGATGTGATGTGTACCAAAAATTATTAAAACTGCTCTCTACAGGAGCAAGACAATCTTGCAGATGCTGAGGAGCGCTGTGAGGGTCTGATCAAGAGTAAGATTCAGCTGGAGGCCAAGGCCAAAGAGCTGACAGAGAGGCTGGAGGATGAAGAGGAGATGAATGCAGAGCTGACCGCCAAGAAGAGGAAGTTGGAGGACGAGTGTTCAGAACTCAAGAAGGATATTGATGATCTGGAGCTGACTCTGGCTAAAGTGGAAAAGGAAAAGCATGCCACTGAGAACAAGGTAACAAAGAGTATTGAAGCAGTACTGATGACTGATATTTTCTACCCAATGAGTGATACTGACTAGATAATAATTTAGGTAAAAAACCTGACTGAAGAGATGGCAGGTTTGGATGAAATCATTGCTAAGCTGACCAAAGAGAAGAAAGCTCTTCAAGAGGCTCATCAGCAAACACTGGATGACCTGCAGAGTGAGGAGGACAAAGTCAACACTCTGACCAAGGCCAAAGCCAAGCTGGAGCAGCAAGTTGATGATGTAAGTACAATGATATTTGCAAGCAGATGTAAAGCTCTGGAAACACAAGTTTTGGAGTAAATGTTTGTATTGTTTGACATATTAGCTTGAAGGATCACTGGAGCAAGAGAAGAAAGTGAGGATGGATCTGGAAAGAGCCAAGAGAAAATTGGAAGGGGACTTAAAGTTAACCCAAGAAAATGTCATGGATCTAGAGAATGACAAGCAGCAGCTGGAGGAAAAACTCAAAAAGTAAAACTAAACTTTTATTATCACAAACACAGTGTCTATTATTCTATAACATCTGATTACTAACATTAAATAATTGTCATTAAATGTAGGAAAGACTTTGAAATCAGCCAGCAGCTAGGCAAGATTGAAGATGAACAGGCCATGAGTGCTCAACTCCAGAAGAAACTAAAGGAATTACAGGTGATTGTACAAACAGGTTTTATATGTATTGTATGTATTATATATTTTCTTCATTATGTTCCCTTTGAAAACGAATGATCATCTGAATATCTTAAAGGCTCGCATTGAAGAGCTGGAGGAAGAGCTGGAGGCAGAGCGAGCTGCCCGAGCCAAAGTGGAGAAACAGAGAGCTGATTTGGCCAGAGAGCTGGAGGAGATCAGTGAAAGGCTGGAGGAGGCCGGAGGAGCCACTGCTGCCCAGATCGAGATGAACAAGAAGAGGGAGGCTGAGTTTCAGAAGATGCGCAGAGACCTCGAAGAGGCCACTCTGCAGCACGAGGCCACTGCTGCGACACTGAGAAAGAAGAATGCAGACAGCGTGGCTGACCTGGGAGAACAGATTGACAACCTGCAAAGAGTCAAACAGAAGCTGGAGAAGGAAAAGAGCGAGCTCAGACTGGAGCTGGATGATGTGGTGTCCAACATGGAGCAGATCGTCAAACTTAAAGTAAGACAAACAAAACCTGTTCCATTGATGAATCTTAAAGGAATAGTTTGACATTTTATAAAATATACCTATTTTGATTCATACAGAGAAAACATTGTTTGTGTTGAATATTATATAACCTTCATATTAATACGAAAATAATTCAATTTAGGGCAACCTTGAGAAAATGTGCCGCACTCTGGAGGATCAAATGAATGAATACAAGATTAAATCTGAGGAAGGCCAGCGTACCATCAATGACTTCACAATGCAAAAAGCTAAGCTTCAAACAGAAAATGGTAATCAGTTTAACCTACTTTTACTTTTAATTTGAATTTGTACCGACACACTTAAGGAAAATGTATAACTTACATTATTACAAGTGTAGGCTGCAAACCAATATGTAATTGAATCTTGGCTGTAGTTTGATATAGGGACTTACACATCCTTGTCTTACAGGTGAGCTTTCCAGACAGCTGGAGGAGAAGGACTCCTTGGTGTCCCAGCTGACCAGAGGGAAGCAGTCCTACACTCAGCAGATTGAAGACCTTAAGAGACAACTAGAGGAAGAAGTCAAGGTATCTCATATTTCATAAAAGCAGTTTACAGATAAAAATCATCATCATTTATTAACAGCATGTTTACATTAGCTCATATTATCACCTTACAGGCCAAGAATGCACTTGCCCATGCAGTGCAGTCTGCTCGCCATGACTGTGACTTGTTGAGGGAGCAGTTTGAGGAGGAGCAGGAGGCCAAAGCTGAGCTCCAACGGAGCATGTCCAAGGCAAACTCTGAGGTTGCTCAGTGGAGAACCAAGTACGAAACTGATGCCATCCAGAGGACGGAGGAGCTGGAAGAAGCAAAGTAAGAGCAGTTTTCTTCTTTTCAATAGCACAGAACTTTGAGAAGGACTGAGAATTATTACAATATGTCCTTGCCAAATAGGAAGAAACTGGCCCAGCGTCTGCAGGACGCAGAAGAAGCCGTAGAAGCTGCTAATGCTAAATGTTCCTCCTTGGAGAAAACCAAACACAGGCTTCAGAGTGAGATTGAAGATCTCATGGTGGATGTGGAGAGATCGAATGCTGCTGCTGCAGCTCTGGACAAGAAACAAAGAAACTTTGACAAGGTAATGTGAGAAAAAACAACACTGAAGTGAATTGTGAATAAATTAATTGATGCCCAGTATTACTTAATACAAAATATTACTTTACCAGGTCCTTGCTGAGTGGAAGCAAAAGTACGAGGAGTCCCAGACTGAGCTGGAAAGTGCCCAGAAAGAAGCTCGTTCTCTCAGCACTGAGCTCTTCAAACTGAAGAACTCTTATGAAGAATCTCTGGATCATCTGGAGACCATGAAACGAGAAAACAAGAATCTCCAAGGTAGGCAGATGTAATGAAAAAACAACAAATGCTGTGTACAGTGTAGAGGTTAAGAAAAATAATAAAATTAATGAATATGCACAAAACAGAGGAAATTTCTGACCTGACTGAGCAACTTGGTGAGGGAGGAAAGAGCATCCACGAGCTGGAGAAGAGCCGTAAACAGCTGGAGCAGGAGAAGGCAGAGATACAAACAGCCCTGGAGGAAGCTGAGGTGAAGAAATGTTAAATAATGTCTGATACATTTGCCATTCTTATGAAGGAATTACCCCTCTAATGCTTTAACAGGTAAATTAGTCATTTGATGTCGTTAACAGGGTTCTCTTGAGCATGAGGAGAGTAAGATCCTCAGAGCTCAGCTTGAGTTCAACCAGGTGAAGGCTGACATTGAGCGGAAGCTGGCGGAGAAGGACGAGGAGATGGAGCAGGCAAAGCGTAACCATCAGAGAGTGGTCGACACTCTGCAGACTTCCCTGGAGGCTGAAACCCGCAGTAGAAATGAGGCTCTCAGAGTGAAAAAGAAGATGGAAGGAGATCTCAATGAGATGGAGATCCAGCTGAGCCAGGCCAACAGGCAGGCAGCAGAGGCTCAGAAGCAGCTCAAGGGTGTCCATGCTCATCTGAAGGTAAGTCCATAAGCCCTACAAATGACTGGAACATGTGTATTTGGAAGGTGTATCTTTGTCCTTTTGATCATTGAAAGAATTTAAGAATTTTAATATTATCTTTCTTGACAGGACTCTCAGCTGCAGCTGGATGATGCTCTCCGTGCCAACGATGATCTGAAGGAGAACATTGCTATTGTGGAGAGACGTAACAACCTGCTGCAGGCTGAACTTGATGAGCTGAGGTCTATGGTGGAGCAGACTGAGAGAGGTCGTAAATTGGCAGAGCAGGAACTGCTGGATGTCAGTGAGAGAGTTCAGCTGCTGCACTCTCAGGTATGTGGGATCATTACATCATTATAATTTTACAGTGTTTCTAAGTTGCATACAAAATAAATATGCAGTGTAAAACTATGATTCTGTGCAGAACACCAGCCTGTTGAACCAGAAGAAGAAGCTGGAGGGAGACACTGCTCAGCTTCAGAATGAGGTGGAGGAGGCGGTGCAGGAGTGCAGAAATGCGGAGGAGAAGGCTAAGAAGGCCATTACGGATGCTGCCATGATGGCAGAGGAGCTGAAGAAGGAGCAGGACACCAGCGCTCATCTGGAGCGTATGAAGAAAAACATGGAACAAACCATCAAAGATCTGCAGCACCGTCTGGATGAGGCTGAGCAAATAGCCATGAAGGGTGGGAAGAAGCAGGTCCAGAAGCTAGAGGCCAGGGTAAGCGTCTCTAACGTGCATTGTGTTACTTTGCAGCCGAAGTGCACAATACAGAAGCAGACACAAGTGCATAAAAGTTGCATCCATTAATGTTTTTTTCAAGGTGAGAGAGCTGGAAACTGAGGTGGATATGGAGCAAAGGAAAAGTAGTGAATCAGTGAAAGGTATTCGCAAGTACGAGCGGCGCATCAAAGAGCTCACCTACCAGGTATACGCCACAGACACAATAACTCTGATAAACAGTTAACAGTGGATGCAAAGTTGTGTTTCAACAAATGTCTTGTGCACTCATTTAACAGACTGAGGAGGATAGAAAAAATATGAGCCGTCTGCAGGAACTGGTTGACAAGCTGCAACTGAAAGTTAAATCCTACAAGCGGGCTGCAGAGGAGGCTGTAAGTGAAAATACTCCACTTTCATTTATTTTTATAAAGTGCATTTACCTGTTAATGGCCTTTGTGTAAAAGTCAGACTTCAACACATTCTCATACCTCAAACTTGACTCTGTTGTAGGAGGAGCAGTCCAATGCAAATCTGGCCAAGCTGCGCAAGATACAGCATGAACTTGAGGAAGCAGAGGAGAGGGCTGATATTGCTGAATCTCAGGTCAACAAGCTGAGAGCAAAGAGCCGTGACTCTGGTGCAAAGGTCAGTAAATGCTCAGATTAAAGGTGAACTTGAAACCATGCAGTGCACAGTGTGTAATTTGATTGGCTAACATTTTTCTTTGTACAGAAATCACATGACGAAGAGTGAGGCCTTTAAGAAGATCATCAAGGATCTAGTTTAGCCATAGTATTTTAGTTTCTTTATTCTCCATGCAACATGAGTGCAATAAAGAATAAATGTGTTTTGAATGCACCACTTGTTTGTGTTTCCTGTGTCTGAAAAAGAGTTAGAGAAATGATTAAGAACTGAATCACTATACTACAACAGAAAATGAAAAGTCCAGGCCTGCAATAATAAAATGCAATAATGAACGCTCATGCAGCACCTCCCAATAACTGTATCCAAACCACAAAATGAAAACTGAGCTGCTCTTCATGTTCCAACATGAAAAGCGCAAATGAGTTCAAAACTTTGCTCTTTGTTTTCGTAAGACAATATCCTGCACTGCCGGGCTGGTAGCTTGAGCAGCTGGCAGCACATCCGAGAGAGAACACCTACAAAGCAGGCTTAAGATCAAAACAGCTCCAAGAGGTCGACGCCACTGATGAGATGTATTGACAATTTGTGTGTTGGTGAAGAACAGATGAGGGTCATAAAAAGTCTAATTGACTTGAAAGACTTGCATGATGGCTGTTATCACCTGATCTGAGTTCTTCAGTGAATTCTGTTTGTCATACCACAAACACAGGATTTAATATGTATACCTGTAATACTGTGTACCTGTATAATATCTAAACTAGCTTTGGACAGTGCAGTTACACACATATTAAAGCAGATGGTGCTGAACAACATTCAGCCACCACCAGATGGTGAGAGATCATGAAGGATTTATTTCACCATCAAAAACACAATTTTTTCCTTGCTAAAAACTTTATGACATACATATGTTATGCCATATTGACTTCTCTTAAAGCAACATAGGTGAAAGTCTTGAATGCAGTCTTACTGAATTATTATATTCAAATCAATGAATTCCTTACTGTGTCACATTTTCCATACAGGGGGATTTGGTTTGCTGGTGTGAAGTTAAATGTAACATTGAATGATGTCAATATTATATTACCACTCTGTGTTTGATGACATAAGTTATCAAAACTACACAGAAGGTAAAATATAAAACCAAAGAAACCAGTTTTTCTGTTTTTGATTTATACCTTCTTGTTACATCATTTCATTAGAATATGTACGATCATATAATGGCTTTAAATCAGACTTCAAAGGAGTTACTCTTGTTTGGTAGTCTCTTTTGTTTGACTCTAAACAACTACACCTGCTTCAAGCTCAGCCCAGAGTATGCATGTATACACATAAAACAGTCACCTCCCCTGGCTCTTTGATGCCACCATGTTGGGACCATGCCCATTTCTGCTCCTCCCTATGAGAACAAAAAGGCTGTTTATTGTTTGCGGTGAAAGCCAATGCTGCTGTCATATGCATTTAGTTGTAAGATGACAGCATAGCAGCTTCATGTAATGTGATGACCACAGTGATCATACCTTTTCTAATAAAACAATACCTATTTTAAATAATTTAAAAACTGTTTCCATCTAAGCAGGTAAAAAACAATTTTATTTATTACCTGCAGCTCTGCATGATTTATATAGATGCCATGATTTTACACAAGGAAAGCACATGTATTTCTGTGGAACTCACAATAGAAGCGAAGTGCATTTTTCACTAACTAATGTGTAGCCTATTGCAACTCTTAAAAATTGCCACTTGAATCCTTGTTCATTGTGTAAAATACCAAATAGGCTCTCTGACTCTTTGTCTCTTATCAGTCACCCACAGCTTTGTGCCATTAGTCTTCACTTAGACAACCAATGCTCTGGATAGGATACTGCTGGAGAGAGAGTTGCACTGTTGTTGCCATGTAACCAGTGCTGCACTTGTCTAACAACAGCATGGGATGGAAAGACAGGCTCAGAACCAATGTTCTGAAAGCTATGACACATGATGTGAAGCAGCCATGCCTTTCCCAGATGATGTCATAGCTAATAATATAAAGCAGATTGTATTGTCTCAGTGTGACTATCTCTCTGGTAGAAAAACAAAACAAAACAAAACAAATAAATAAACATGCAGAGAAGAAAAAGTCAAGGACATAAAGTGCTCTGCCAGCAAACATTTACATACAGTAACCATTTCACAACTCATTCCACCCAGTCTAATGGATGTTTTATCCAACCATCACCATAACAGTTTGTGTTACCAAGGCGAAGAAGAAAAGTCAACACCCATGTGAACTGTTGAACTGCCCCACCTATAGCACTATTTAAAGTAGATAGCGTCCAGTGTTGTAATTAATATGGCCACTGAAAACCTCACTGCAGACTGGAATGTAGCCTCAAGCAATCTGTTTGTCAAGGCAATACTTAGCATACCTTTTCTCTTATTGTGGCATGTAAATACTGTGGGAAACACAATGACACCATGAGAAATCATGGTAGTTAAGGTTGGACATTTTGACATGTAGCAGCAGCGACTGTTCCCAGCTTGTTGAGTATAAATATTCATTTTACACAAACATTGCTGGAAATATTATGTTTATTTATAAAATAGATATATTAAGACTTTAGATTGTCACTGTGCAAATAAGAGCAAGCACTGTATAGAGCACTCTATAATGTTATATGACAAACATTATTTATAACATATATTTCATCCCCAAATTACAAAAAAAAAGTTTAACAAAACTCTTTAAAATTCTTTAAAGCAACACTCTGCCCATTGGAAAAAAAAGTAGCAGAAAAATGTACAACATTTAACACAATTCATTTCAATCTTCAAATAGAGAAGAAAAACATGATGACAAAACATCATATGACAGCACATTTGTCCACATTACCTCAGCACATTGTTTTGTAGCAGGATGAAATGTAAACCTAAAGATAAACCTTTTGTGAAAATCCTTACCTTACACATTAGTTTGATCATTAAAAGAACACAGATGTAAATCCCTCACTTATGCCATGCAACTGCCCTAACTATAAATGTTAAGCAACAGCTATGCATTATCTTATATTTGTAGTCATATACAGTGTACTGTAAAAACATACATTATAACCTTTAAACTTAAGTAGAGATCATGCTTGCCCATTTAGTGTCTTTTTGACATGACACCAACCATTTTGAAACTTTTGAAAAGCAAATCATGCAGGCAACAATCTGTTCTTAATGACCTCCTGTCTCCTTTATGGCAGTGAGAGACAAGGAAAACTGAGGACATGTAGAGGTCACTTTACATAAAAGATTTTAGCCCATCTTCCTTTTCATAGGTGTTTCTTTCTCATGTCCCTCTCTTTTTTCAGTTCAGGATCACAGGGACTTACAGGGAGGATTTAAAGTAATTGTCCTGCTTTCACAATTCTGTCTCTTTTTCTTCATCTTCACCTGTTTCTAAGTAATATTCATCATCAGTTGTTGTGTCTGAGCTGCTGTCTGAAGACTCCTCAAAGGTGTTTAGGCTGGATACATAACCTCTGGAAGGCAAATGCCCTCTTGAGGACTGACTGTCCACTTGTTGTTGTACTCCTGATGAGCTGGGAAAGGTAGGGGAAAGGCTGGGAGGTTTGGACATGCGCCTGGAAACTGGTGACAGGGGTGGTGTTGGAGGAGGGGTTGGAGGACCCTCTGTATCCCACGCAAAGTGATAAGTGTTCATGTTAGGGCCCCAAAGGCAGGATGGCTTGGAGTTTGTGATAGCTACAGGTGGAGAAGCAGACTCTCCCGAGCTCCAATTTGCCAAGCACCTGGTCAGTGATCGAGGAAGAGATCTTGATCTCATTTTACCAGGGTCACTGGGGAAATATGACACTCGACTGTCCTTAATGGGCTGGCAGTCGTATTCTGTGCTCCAACCAGGATCCAAGTCCTTGCCGGCACCTCCACAAGTCAAGGAAGATTCAGATAGGTCACCCACACTCATGAACCTGGATCCAGTGGAGATGCGACCAGGCCCTGAGGGTCGACTGGACAGCACTGAACTCACAGAAAATGACCTCCCAGGCTCAATGCCATACTTTAGGTCTGCATAGGAGGATGCTGAACACTCCTTGTCCTGTCTTGGACCTGCACTTGGGGGACCAGTGGATGCCCGGCTTCTTCTTGAACTCCCCAGGCTGATTCCTTCTGCTGGCTCACATGGTGAGGGGGATTCTCTGCGACGCTGCAACTTTGGACTGTAAAAGACACTGTCGTCTGTAACATCAGGTGAGGGGAATGAGGAGAGAGGAGAAAGAGAGGAAAAGGGCGAGAAGGGGCTCCTGGGACTGGGTGTAGACTTCCTGAACTGAGTAGTATAAGCTGCAGAGGAGCTAGGACTTCTACCAGGACTGGGATCTCGACAAGAGAGGAACTTTTGATGGTTTGATGGTTTATATTCTTCCTCATTGTCTGTGTAAAAGTCAAACTGGTTAATTATTGGGCTGTTGATTGTCAGATGTGGTTGGTTTTTACTTTCAGACATGTGTTCACCAAAAGTATTCTGCATGTCTGGGTCAGTTTCTGGACTTGATTTATCTGGCCAAATGTAAAATGTATCTCCTGTCGTGCTAACAGAGGGTGAGGGGGGTATTAGAGTGTATCTGTTTTGTGTCCATCTATTTGTACCCTCTGTGTCCTTGTCATTGTCCTTCAGCACCATCTCTTTCTTCTGTTCTCGCATCTCTGGTGTTTTGGTACTCTCCACTGTGGTATCACTGACATTGCTGATGTCACTTGATCCACTAACTGAAGGTGTTTGGGAAGCTCGCTTCCATTTCCATGGAAATGACGTATCATCATCACCCCATCTAGTGCTGAATTTTTGTCTCAGTCTGTTAAAGACCTGATCCATTTTGTTATTAGTCTTGCTGGGCCTGTCTGACTCTGACCTTGATAAACTGGAGTTTGGCGTGCTTTCAGTTTTCTTCAGTCTAAAGCGGTTTCTCTTTGGGCTTTGTTCACTGTTGCTCTCTACTGAAAAAAATCTGCTTTTACTCAGTACACTCTCCCTCATTTTTCGATTAGAGCTTTGATTATCAGGGGGGTGACTCTCTGCTGAGCTGCTACCACTGGAGCCCTGATCTGAATGGCTATGTGGTTCACCTGTGGCTTCCTTCCTCTGCACTGCATGTGACTGTTGACTTAACTTGGTTTCCACAGAGACTGGTGTGTTTGCTGTATGCTGCAAAGGTTTAAGGGTGGTGTTCTTTGGGGTAGCTGGATCTATTTTAGATTTAATACTGTACACCAGTGTCTCAGTTACACATGTTGAGACAGAGTTGTGTGTCTTATCACCATCTAGAGACTGTGAACTCACATGAACTCTGTTGTTGACAAGTAATATCTGGCCATTATGGTGATCTTGGTTATTCTTTTTTCTTACATTATTGTTGACTTGATCAGCTTCTGAAACCAAACAGTGTGAACTTTCCCGGGGAGCAGTTTTGTTTTTCAAAGGCAAAGTTATGGACTGTGGTAGGCCAATGGGTGACAGAGGGGGTTTGGATGCCATGGCTGCAAGCTGGTCAGTATGGAGTGAATGATGTGGTGTATAATTTGACTGTGAGGATTGTTGGAAAAGGGGTGATCTGGCTGTTACAGTCTTAGTTTCTCCCTGTGTTGACCTGGTAGACATGAGAGTGGAGTAAGGTGGGGAGCTATATCGAAGCTTATAACCACTGGAAAAGTCAGGAGGGAGGGAGAGAGGAGTAGAAGAATAGCACTGAACTGTGCCAGACTCCACTGACAGTGTCCTCTCCTGTCTGGGTGTGGTTAAGTCCTGTCTTCCCTGGTCAAAAATCATGGTGTGACTAGGTCTTTTGTCATACCTCTCTCGACATCTGGATGCTAAATCAGCTGAGTCAGATGATAAGGATCGATACTTCCCTCCTTTCATCACTTCTATGCTGGAGGTCTTAGGACTCTGGGAGCAAAGAGGAGATGCATTTGTGCTTGGACTGCTTGATCTTAGAAAGGAAAAGATAGATGGAGCTTTAATGCTTCTTGGGGACGGAGTTGGAGAACTTGTTGAGACTGGAGATGGCTCTGGCTTTTCAGCTATGATGGGCTCAGAGGACTGGAGATCCACCGAGTCCTCCCAGGTTACTCGTCTCACTCTCTTTCCCTCTTGACGGGGACATAGTTTCTTTGGGTCTCTTTCTTGGCAGAATGCCCCACCTTCCTTAGTGCTGGAAGAGTCTGAGTAGTTGGGGCTTGTAATGATAGGAGTGGCAGGGGGGGTTAAGATAGAGGAAATGGTGGGAGAAGATGCAATGGCAGAGGTAACAGGGGATGCAAGGAGAGATGGGTTGAGTACAACTGTGGCTGCAGGATGGCTGCAAGTAGTAAAGGAAGATGAGGTGGAAGCAGTGGATACAGAACTGTAGTTTGTTTTGCGTGGTGGACTGAACTCAGTTTTAGGGTGGAAAGGCTTGGAAACTGAACCATAGCTTCTTTCAAAACTCAGAGGTGTGGAGACTGTGTCTGTGAATTTGGGTGCCTGGGAAGAGGAGTTGGTGTGTAGTGAAGAAAGAATGTTGGATTGTGAACCAACTAGATGAGAGTGAAGGGAGGAACTAGTATTAGTGTTTGGGGTTTGGAGGAGACCAGATGCAGTTTTTGAGGCAAGAGCTTGGCTACTGAGAGTGCTGGTGGTAACAAGAGAGACAGATGGTTTGGTAAACTTTTGAGGGTCCTTGTTGTAAGGAGATGCGGGGGTGCTGCTGGTTTTGGATGCACCAAGATTATTACTGTATTTGCTGCTGCTCTCAGTGGGTGTATCTGAGCTCTTGGCATTTAGCAAAGTAGGTGGCAATTCAGTTACACTTGCTGTAAATGAACCATTACTTATATCAAGCTTGGTGAGATCTTTAATGTGACTCTGTGTTGTTTGTGCTGTAGTTCTGCTAATTTTAGAAGCAGAAAAAACATCAGGCAAAATATGAGGCTTTTGAGGTTCCCTTTTTAAATTGGAGCCACACTGCTGTTTGATAAGTCTGTCTGATTCATGGTGAGGTGAATCCCCAGCACTTCTTTGCTTGAGGCTGTGAGTTCCTCCCTGTTCCTTCATAACAAGGTTCATGTTACCTTTGTGAACTGACTCTGTTGTGTTATTGTTGTCTCTGTTATTGGGGATTTGGCTACAAAACCTTTTGTTGTCAGTTAGATTTGGAGAGTTCATGTCACGATTATTATTACAGGGTAAATCTAAGAACGTATTTGGCTTGTCTTTGATGATTGTTGGATCACTGAGCATTTGAGGGGAATTGCCTTTCTGGGTACCTTGTTTCCACCAGGAAGTGGTTGTGAGGATGGTTCTTCTCGGGAGGGAATTTGGTTTTGGAAGAGCAGAGCGATCATATGGGGAGTGTCTGGATAAGGAGACAGAGCTCTCTGACAGTAAGTTTGTACTTTTATCTGAACCCTTGTGGTTCTGTTGCCTCCCTGATGGTCCTCTACTTTGAAATGTTTGTTTGGAACATGAAAGAATGGAATGGGGACTATTTATTGTTTCAGGTTGTTGGGAAAAAGGTCGGTCTTCTGCTTCTTTGTTCGTGGGAGAAGGTGCAAAGAAGCGCGTTTGAAATTTATTCCCTTCTCTGTGATTGGAGGATGATGGGGACAGGATAGTCTCAGTTGGCCTATAAGAAATGGATGGTGGAGAGAGGAGGGGCTTTGCCCCCTCTTGCTCATTGTTATTGAGAAAACTTTGAGAAAGGTGTGTTGTGAAAAGTTTTCCATCTCGGTCACTTGGCGAACTGTTCCGATGGTGAGGGGTAGTGTCAGAGAGGGTGGAGGCTGGATTAGAGTTCCTGCCATTAGAATTGCATCTTCTTAACGACAAAAGTAGACTGCTGGTTGTTGGTTTAGAGCTTAAAGATGACAGTCCTCCCTGATGACCAGTTTCTGGAATCCTCCTATGTTCGTTTGGGTCAAGGGAGAGGGGAGACATGGGAGAGGGAGTTGAAGCTGCAGGGCTTAAAGCACCTGAATCTCTTCCGCTGTTGTCCATCCTCCCAGAGTTTACATCCAAAGAGATGGTCTGAATAATTTTCCTCTTAGATTCATAATCCAAGCTTGCAGGACCACTCTTAGTCGACCAGCCCACTGTGTTCCTCCTGGTACCCATAAATGGCACTCTTAATTGGGTTTGAGATCCATCTGTCAGTGGCCTGTCAACATTTTCCTGAAAGCGCTCATGTGCATGAGTTGCAACAGTGTTTGTCACATCTTGTAAATTCCCCTGGGCTTCTGTACTACCAGTTCCATCAAATCTTTTGGTCCGTCTTAATCTACTACTCCAGTGTGGGGCAAGAACTGTCACCACAGAGGAAGACAACATGGTACCAGGATGGTGGGACAGTTGCACAATACTGGTCTGTTTCTCAAGCAGTGTATGGTCCTTTCTATTTTCTTCTTCTACTAACTTGACTGATCTAGTGGTGGACCTTGGTTGTGACCCACATGGAAATATGTACAAGCCATTACATTCATGTGGTCCAGACTCTCCACTTGAGAAACTGTGAGTTACACTCAAGTCCCTGGTAGTCTCCAGTTCATTGTGAAGAACTGTAATAACCTCTTCCTTCTTCTTGGCTGGAATCCTTTCAGATAATGCAGAGTCGCTGATTACCTTTAGAGAGGTGTCTAGCAGTGACCTCTGTCCATTAACCTGTTAAGAGAAGAAGAATTAAAAGTATACAAATTATTTATTTTGCCAAACATCTGAAATGCATTATATAATTAATATTTTAAAATCTATCTTTACCATCACTAAAACAACTTTGCTATCTAAGAATTCCTATGACCCCACACAATATCCCACACAAACCACAGATCAGAAATGTTGAGCTGTATCAGTAAAGTCTAATTCTTTTAATATGTCAGCTTGAGGTTATCATATCATAGCAATGTAAATTACTCAGCAATGAAGTAAAATGCTTTTTGACATTTACAGTAAGTATACAACATTGACCTGCTATCTCAGTTGCAAATTGTATGCTGGCAGAAGCTAGAGCTTTGCTTAAGCTTCTGTTCCCATGGTGTAGCTATTTAAGAGATTCAGGCCTTGACAAACAGGTTATTTTGAAAGACCTGACAAATTTCCAAGGACAGACACACACAAAAGCATACACACACCCTGTCCCTTCTAACTCTTAAAATAATAATCAATCTCAGGTCTTCTCAAGTATCTGCAATGTCATTTATTCTATAATGTTTTCACAGAATTTCAAAGAATTTCCCTGGCTTTGAGCATGTTGTCTTACAATAGATACTGCCAGTTTGAATTTGTAGTATTTATGATTACTTAGAAATGAAATGTGCAACAGCAGGTACACTAAAACATTTTGATATTCTTGATAAAGACTGGCAAATTCTTACCTGACAACTGCTGTTCTTCGCCTCAGCCCTCTGTATTTTAGTTAAACTGGCAGGACAGGAGACAGAAGACACAAAAAAATATTACACATACAAGTTAGAATTACATTTGTCACTTAACTGAACACTGAGCAAAGTATGCACAAAATGTTACAATTAGCATACATGTGAGATATTATATATTTCCTATGGTCATACTGAGTCTTCCTGTGCTCTACTGCAATGTTTTCTGTTGGTAAACATTGGAGGGATCAAATGTCTAAGAATTTGCCACAGCAATGCTGATCAACAGGATGCTCAGCATTCCTATCTTGTGTCCCTCTCTTTACCTAACAGTTTTCCCACTGTCTTATGTGCAGTAAAGTCACACCCTGTAAGCGTTTATGAAAGGTACAAGGTATTTTTATGTTGGACGTGGCAGGACGTGGATCACACATGCGCGTACTATGCACACACAAGATCACACACACTTGATGCAAGATGTCTATATACGGTCATGTTGGAGGATATAAAAAGACAGCAAGTGACTAGCAGACAGTTAAAGAGGTGTGTTTTCTCCTGAGCCAATAAAGGCGTTTTGATCAATGGCCTCCACTAACAAGGACAAGGACTGACAACTATTGTAACCTCTGATAAACATTGCACCACATAGAAGCAGTTAAAAAGAAAGAAAAAGAAAAAGTACAGACTCACACAAACCTTCTCAAGCACTCACACAGCATTAAAGGCAATTATTATGTCAGGAGATTATATCTATAAGAAAAAAGGTTAATTATTTTCCAAAAAACAAGGCAACAAGTCTAACTTAGAATCCCCTCTTGTACTGCTGACTTAAGGAAGTACTGTCATGCAAAAACGCCCACAGATAAATGATTTGTAATATATTTGATGAGAGTGGGAGAGTCAGGCTTCCTCATAAGGTGTTAAGAGCTTGTTATCTTCATATACTGGATACCAGGGCATGTAGGATGAAGTTAACATGCAAACACACATACTGTTAACTTGTAGACAGACAAACGCATATAAACACAATCACATCCGACCTACTCTCAGATAATTAGGTGCATGTCCATGTTTATACAAGGAGCTGAACTTCCCAGATAGTGTATCACAGGCTCAAATATGCAGACAGGGTTCAGTGGTTCAGTTATTGTTTGACTAAATGTTGGAGACAACCTGTTATTTCAGTGACTCTTAGTGTGGTACAACAATGAATGTACTCAGAAACAGCTCTTGAGACGTTGGTCTGTACTTACCAATTATGATGAGACAGACACAGAGAGAAAACGCCCTATTCTTGGCAAAGTTTAGGGAATGGCAAGATACATTCCAAAACAGTGGATAACAAATACATCATTTAATTTGCAAATCAGGTGCAGCAGTGGTGAACAGAGGGATACCTCAGGGGACACACCTGGTCAAACCTTGAAGAGGACTGACAACAGAGGAGAAGACAGTGGCAACTTCTCTGTTTGCTGAGGCGATTTGACACAAAAATCACAGACCTGACACTGCAGCTTGCTTTGTGTCAACAGCACACAATGACTGTAATTAAATGCCTTAGTGGCAAACATCAAGTCTTTTTTAACCACATAATTTCAGTGCAAAACAACGTACATTTTCATGGACCATGCTTTCCTCTCTGGTGCATGAATGTGCTGCAAAATAAATGTTCAGGAGCTGCATGACGCTATTGAGTATGGCCCAGGGGGCTCTGGTGAATGTTTTAAGCACGCCTCTAAACCCATGTCTCAATGATTCAAGCTGTTCAGCTGCTCAGTCAACGCTGGTCTGTCAGTTCATGCTGCGAATCTCACTTGCTGGCCCAACAGATCAATGCTACTTGGCAAATGCTTGTCTCTGGGTAAATGTGTTCTGTTCCTTGCTTACCTGTGTACACAGGACTCTATCTTCTTCTCGAGTCCCCGCTCAGGGTCTTCAAGGCCTAGATTTCTAGACAGTCTGAGTAAGAGGCAAGTAGAGTATCTGGGTCCAACAGGCTTCTCGGTCTGGATGTTTGAACCATCACAATGAGAGGCCTCTTCCTTTTTTAGTCTGTCTGCTGTTAATATAAGTTCTGTAACACATTCAGAATAGAATATTATGTTCTGGTTAAACTAATGACGGCTGGAGAGACAGTGAAAGTACAGAGACAAAATTCCTTTGTGTGCATGTCACCTTCACGTGTTTCTCCCTGTCTGATGGCTGCTTGGTGACACAGTTGTTGAGTCGCAGTTTCATCACTGTGATGATTCTTATGCTTGAACTTTTCACCAATTGTTGCATCCTGCTGTTCTCTGAAAAAAACACAAACAGAATACAAAATCAATTGAGAATTTCAACTATTATTATTACAGCTAAGTGCCCTGCTGAATGGTAAGTCAACGGTGGCTTAGATCAAGCTGGATTTATGGACAACACAAGAAGTTGATGGGAGTCCCACCTCCTACATATTTATGGCTCCAGAGCTGTGCTGTCACCCCATAATCCATAAAAACAAGTCAAGGTTAGATATCAAACATCTATTTTTCCCCATCATCCAACTGGCAGCCTTCAAGCAAGACTGCAGGCAGCTATTATACTTATTGTAGAACCTCAATGTTCTTTTTAGACTAACCTGTTACTAACTAACCAGCAGTTTAAACCCCAGAACATTCAGTTTACTACATGATATGACAAAAAGATATAAAACAACTAATAAAGAAGGCATTTCATCTCTTGGCCAAAGCATCTCTTACCGTTTTATGTTGAATTACATACAGCAGCCGGTCTCTCTTGTCATCTAAGTCGTAACCAGGCAGACATTTTAAATTGGTGCTACAGGTATGTTCAAGTAAAAGAGCCGTGCTTCCCTTGTGTTATCAGTCCAACGTTGCTGGACAGATAAGCAGTGGTTATGCAACAATTCGACTCTGCTCACTGCACACTTTCTCTTACAAACAGAGCTAACACACCCACTCACACGGTCACTAAAACATGCAGATGCACATTTACTGCTGCAACCCAGCGCTGAACCCACGCCTGTGTGCCAACTGCCGAGCACAATAATGACACCAGAACAAAGATGAGGCGGTTATCTGAATGTGACTGCAACGCGTCACTGCAACCTTTGTCTGGTGTACATAACAAATTAAATGGCAGCAATTGTCTGTGGCAGGAGCCTCCAGGTTCACTTTCTCTTTTTTCTATCTAATTCTTCTGAATTTGCATGTGGATAGATATTGCTTTTAGGATCTTTACAAAACCTGCAGTACTTCATGTGCTCAGCAAAGTGTTAGTTTTCCTTTTTTTAACTTTCTTAATAACATGGACCCTCTCTGCTTCTCCCTATCCACCTTGCCTTCAGGGGCTCATCGCTGGCCTCATTAGAACTTAATCTCTGTTGGGCGATTAGAAAAGCCTGACATGACAGGACATGACATGAGAAAGAAGCTGAGAGAAATATGAGGGAGGGAGGGAGATCTTCAGAGAAGGAGCTCTCCAACAACTACTTCGGTGCCAAAGCCAACACGCCTTCAGTGTGGATGATGGTACTGAATGTTTTTAGTCCTACCTTACCTGCAGGCAAATCATGTCCCATCACACAGATATTAAAGCTTGTAAACCTGTAAGTAACAATGTTTGGACAGCCTAACCAGTAAGTGATAAGCCTGTAGTGATGCAGAATGAGGAGCTGCTTTTAATATTTCCAGTAGCACCAAAAGAATTATTTGATGTCATATGACATACCAGATGTAGCTATATAGCCCTGTTAGAGGGGCTCAGGTACACCTTCATGTTTCACATTGAATAGAGAGGGTGGGACTCATGGAATGATTTGATAGCAGGGCTGCAACTAATCTGTGGATTCACCTGTTGATTCTTTGTTAAAGATGAATGCTTATCCAGATTATAGTGAACATTTCCCTTCACAATTCTCCAGAATTTAAGTTGACATTGTTTTTTGTCCAATCAACAGTACAGAACTGATCACTACCTATGGTATGAATTAAAAAATAAAGCAGCACACATTTTAAGGGGAAGTTTTTTTACTGGAAATGACTCTACACGATCAATCAGTCATCAAATGTTTCGTGATTATTTTTCTGTTCACTGACTAATGGCATAACTGTTTCAGACCTGGCAATGTGTGGCTGCAGAGAAAACTTCTGTCGTTGAACTGTGATTGCAGATGTGAATGCATACAAAACATGTTCCTGCATTTGTCAAGGAGCAGGCTAAATCTTATTTTTTCTTTTCTCCCCAGTAAGGAAAAATTGGGAATATACTGTTTCTGTCTGTCTGTGATAAGGGACTACATATTTTTGAGTTTCAGACTGTCATTTGGACAAAACAAGTTATTTAAATGTTACCTTGGACTCTTGGACCTTGGAAATTGCTTTGTGTATTTTTCATTATTTAAACATAGTAACTCAAGATAAACATGTTGACAAATGATCATCAGCAGTTTCATCACAGAAATCAGTAGCAGACTAATTAATATTGAAAATAATAATTATTAAAATTATAATTTATATTGACTACTGCATCACCTGTCATCTTATTGTAGCTGGAAATGCACGGGTTATTAATTAATCTGTCATTTATTTTCGCCATTACTTGATTTATCATTTGGTCAATAAAATGCTGGCTGACTTACTCAAATAATTAAATAAAATCAACAATAATAATAATAATAATTGTCATGGTAACTGGTAAAACTATATATTTTTGGAACTTTTCTTTCCAGGACTTTCAGATTGTGTGTCTGTCAAGAAAAGGGGTTTAAAAATGACACCTTAGGCTCCAGGCCATTTCTCTCTTTTCTTGCATTTTATAAACATACAGATTACTTGAAAAACATAATTGATAGATTAAGTGATAAAAAACACTTTTTGATTGCAGCCCCACCTTACAGGTCCTCTTCTTTACATATTACGGTGAAAGGACGCTATTATTTGGTTTGGATTTCATTTAATGTCTTTAAGAATTATTCAAAAAGCCAGTTTAAGCCTTTTGCATTAGTGACCTCTAATCCTGTGCTGACAAAGCATGAGCAAACTGCAAACCTCCAGCCAGCTCTGCAGCCACGTACCGCGCATGTTATCCGGACTGCGTGAGCCGCATCTCCGTTTGTTTTGATGGTTTTGCGAGATGATGACTAATTGTTATCTTTGAGAGGCTCATTGGGTCGCTCCATTATGTGCAGCATGTCTCATGCAAGTATGTTGGTGTATTCTTCACTTGAGGTCAGCATCGCTGTGGGTGTGTGCGCCCATATCTGCCAGCTAACACTTACATAACCACAAGGATCCAGCCTGAACTAAAGTGTGGGTGTGTACTCAGCACTGACAAACGCATGTAATGTTCTGCAAATGATTTACACCCTAAACTCCTTTCTCAGATTCATCCTGAGAGAACTTAATGGCTTTGCAATGACTGCATGAGCGGCAACAAAAGGTGGCCAGGACAAAGTGAGACTTGTTCTGTTTGCTGCCACACCTTCAGTGTCTGTCAGACTTCCAGCAGGTCTGTTTATCTTTGGGCCTATAGATGGCTATACACAGTAGATAGGTTTAGAGGGCATTAGCGGGAGGATGTGCAGATAATCAACAGGGAGCTCCGGACATGCACAGGCAGCAGCTTGGCGCATCCATGGCAGTAACTGTGTTTATCTGCAGGCCTGGAGGTGCATGTATGAGCTCGCCTGCTAAGCCAGTGAAGTACTTTAAAGTCCATCAACCTCATCCTGATGCGGGTTTGCAGCTGTGTCATTAATGCATGGATTTAAGCAAATGCAGGCATGTGGGCATAGTCGGAAAAAAAACACTGGTGCATAATAAATGCATAGATGACATATAAAAGCTGCAGTCCAACAGCCTACGTTCAGAATGTGCTCGGACGTTTCCTAAATCCAACCCCTGGAAAGTATTGAGCATAGATGCGTCACGTTTTATGAGTTAGTAGAAGAACAAAGCTTGTTCAATAATCTGACAACTTGATGCGAACTAAAACCAACGACAACACGCGTCAAACACGAGGCGATTGCTGTTACTTTTCTTCGGCATGACATTTATATAAATTACATACAATAAAACACACTTTCTTTACGAGTTATTCCCGCCTCCTCCTGCTGTCAAACACAGTGAAGTGAGCAGTATTGGGCAGTGAACCGAGTGTTTACTGTTACATCACTGTCAAAAACTAGAGCCGAATTTACTAAAACCGGGTCATAAATCATGAGACGTCTTTGTTTGACTGCCACGGGCGGAAAATGTTTCCATACACGGGCTGAAAATTTAAAGTCACAGATTTACGCACGAAGTCTGGCACGGGTTTCTCTTTCTCTCTCTCGCGGCAACAAAGTATCCAGCGCGCAAACGGGGACGTAAAAAAAGTGCGTGGCGACATAAAAACTGTACATAAGAAGCACAATAAAAGCAGGATAGAGACAAACTCGCGGTTAACACGTCCTTTGAGGAGATGTGAACCTACCTTGCTGTAGTCCGAGTCGGTCGTGCCGCGCCGTGCAGAGGCGTCGCTGTCTCTCCTCCTACAACTCTGAGCTGCGGCTCTGCTGCGTCACTTGTTGACATCCTATTTGAACCGGTTCCGTGGGCCGTCGTCTTTCTCACCGAGCAGGCCGCGCATCTTAGAAATGTGCCGAGGAATTTCACGGCTGTGGGGGGGAGGAGAGGGGGGGAGAAGAGTGTCCGCGGTCACCGCCACTGTCGGTGTGAAGGTCAAAGTTCAACACCTCCCGCAGCACGCGCAGGTGAGCCCCCCCCTCTCCCTCCCCCTCCTCCTCCTCCTTCTTTGGTCACTTCCTCCTCAGACTCCTCCAGCTGCACAGGACAAGTTCACTCATAAAGTAACTGAGTACATTCACTCAACTACTTCTGGACACTGGACAGAGATATTTGGACTGGAGCGTTTCTATTTTATATTCCTACTCGACTACATGTCAGAGTGAAAATAAGCTAAATAAGCAAGTAAGTTAATGAGATAACGTGTTTGTATCTCATTAACTCATTCTTATGAGCTCATGAATGCATCCATAATCATCCAATAATCAATTAATTGATAATATAACATGTTATATGTTATTCTTACATGGGCCTTTCCTCATAATGAGTACTTTTACTTTTCTATGTTTTGTTTGTACTTTTGCTTCAGTCATATTTTCAGTGCAGGGCTTTTATTTGTAGCAGAGCATTTCTACGCTGTCATATTGCTGCTTTTACTTAAGTACAAGATCTGAGTACTCCTTCCACCTATATGTATGTACATGCATAGCTTTCAGTCAGCTACAATATTTGGCCCAAAAAAATTGAATCTGAAAAAAATATTTTTGCTGAATTCTTTTGTGCAAAACCTTAAACACAAACTGCTCTGTAAATGGTGAGATGCTCATTCAGAAAAATCATGTGAACTCACTGATGCTCAGTTGTTAGCTTGGCATCAAAACTGACCACATACCAATCGTGATTTAAAACAGGCACAGTTAAATATTCCCACAGGCACTTTCAGGTTCTTTAAAACAATTCATTCCAACCGTTTCTCATTCCTTAACCCCAAAATCAGCAGTGCGTAAAATTTATTTGTTAGCTTTTGTCCTGAGTGTCATCTGAACACAATGTGTTGAATGTGTTCATGCAGAGAAAAGTGGAGAGAGACTTGCTCTTTTTATTCTTTGATGACTGGTGTATAATTGCAGGAAACTGCTGGAGTTTGTGTTGCACAGAATTAAAACCACGTGACATTCATGTTCTTTTTTTCTTTACAAAACCGGACAAGCATGTTTCTCCATCAGACCTCCACACCCACAGACGAACAGGCTTTTTTGTCCATCAGACTTCCACACCCTTCACCACCAGCCAGAAACTCTTGGCAGCTTCATCTCCTCAGGAAGAACAGTGCCCTCTTCCTGTGCTGACTGTACCCTTCTGTCTGCCGCCATCAAGGAGACATTTTCTACTTATCTGCAGTTCAGTAGAAATCAAAGTGAAAGTACCACATGATCACACCAGCAGAACACAAAGTCTCTGAAAATCTGCAGCAGGTCTTTAATGCATGAAACCTTTTAATACAGGATTGTACAGTTTGTGCTGTGCTGTCACGTTTCAGCAGTGACTGATATCAAGTGACTGAATGGTGCGGAGGAACATTTCAGAGCAGAAACCACTCTGACCTGTTACAGGCTGCTCAGTATTAAAAAAAAGTCTCAATATTACACCTACATTGGATGGAAGTGAAGGCAAAGCCAATATTCATATTTAATATGAATAATCATTCATTCTATATGACATTTTACTTTTATAGCGTATTTATGTCATCTTCACCTTCTATGTTTTTATATCAAATTTTTCTTACTTCTTTTCATATTTGTCTTATCATTGAGCTGCTGTTACAAGTGAATTTCCCTGATGTGGGATCAATGAAGTTTATCTTCTAAGAACATGGACAGATTTTGTCCTGAAAAAACATTTTTTTAAATGGTGTCATATTAACCTCAGTTAAACTTTAGAATAAATGTTTGCATGGAACAAAGACAGAGGGTTTTCATTGGGAGCACATTGGGGACAGACTTAGTTAGTTACAGACAAAAAGCTGGAGATAAAGATAAAAGACACTAAAGAGATAAGTTATTATAATTTAGATGGATTAAATTCAAAGTCCAGGGTCCAAATTCCAGGCTTTTTATCAAATGATGTGAGCTGCTGCAATAATGTCACACTGAAGACTTTCCATCATGCCCAGAGCAGACTGAGATGTTGAAGGTGTCATTTAGAGGGAAACCACAAGAGGTCAGTGTTGCTGCACAGAAGAAAATAAAAGGTTTGGATCACTCACATCGGTCCAATACTGCAATTTAAAGATTAATTTAATCTAGACGATCATGATTACATAATAATGACGTCATAGTAATGATATTATAATTACAGCAGGGACCGTTTACAGTCCATTTACGATGAAATGGTAACTGGACGAACTTTGGTTTAGGTCATGGCTGTTTTGATGAGAAGAAAATAGAGAGAAAAAATTAAATTAGGCTTATTATTATTATCATTAGTATTGTTGTTGTGGTTGTTGTTGTTGATGGATTCCTATTGGCTCTCCCGCACGTGTCCATTTAACACAGTTACTATTTAAATGTCTCCCAGTCAGGCTGGATTAAAGAGCCTCAGTCTGTCAGTAAACACGATCCAGCCTCGACTCTTGTGGAGGAACCTCATCATCACAACCATCCTCCTCCCTCCTCCTCTCCTCTCCTCCTCTCCTCCCTCCTCCTCCCCTCAGAGGATGCAGGAGCGGTGGAGGCTCCTGAGCTCTGACTCCTGACGGCGCACTGAGGTGGACGCGAACAACGCGAGGAAAAACTCAGAAAAAGCCCATTTCCTCTCTTCTTCTCCTCCCTCTTCTTCTTTTTTCTTTTATCTCCTCTCTTATCTCTCCTTTTCTGACTTCTCTTCTAAAAAAAACCCTCTCTGTTGGCAGCATGAGGGAGCTGGGACTCGCACGTGGGGGATAATTGATTTATTTTTTTATTTTGAATGATTATTTATCGTTTTTTTAAAAAATAATGGATCGCTTCAAACGTACATTTCCACGGAGCTGCAGCTGAGGTTTCCTTCAAAGTCCGCGTGGATTCTCGCAGCGTGATGGATACAAATGAGTTCGCAGTGCTGAAACTTTTTCTAGTCGGGATTTTAGGTGAGTGGGTCCATTTTTCCTCCCCCTTTATTATGATTATTATTATAACAGATAGAAATGTCAGAGCTGTTGTATCCGCCTTTGCCCTCCTCAGTCCCTCTGTGGTCACCTCCTGCTGCATTGAAGCATCTCACACTCCTCCAGAAGTGCTCAGGTGTTATGTTTTTTTTTCTGTACATTGTTCAGCTGCAGATTGGTGCGTCCTTGCTGACATCCATCACCCCCACCCTTTCCTAATGTGTCAGGTTACACTGTACACATGTAGTTAGCAGTGATGAGAGGTCTGGTGGACATCAATCACATCTATCACATCTCACAGAGCTCATGGAGTGGGGCACATCCACAGCTCTGTGCCACGATCACGCCCCACTGGACAGGCCTGACCTATATCGTGGCCAATGGGGGTTTCTGGATCTGGCTCATTAAACTGGTGGTGCGGGATGAAATCATGTATGAAATCATGTTTCATGTGGCTGCGAGGTTGCGCCTCAAATGCACACAGAGAATCTCACACACAGAGAATCACACACACACACAAGCTTAACTGCTGATGATGTGGATGCTTGTGCTGTATTGATGTTCGGCTTTGCCCCACGTAGGTGCTTGAGTGTTGCTGGGCATCGATTGAGATGAGCGCGGCGTGAGTCTGGGTAATCTGCTGATGCTATGGAGGCCCCCGCTGTGTCCTGTAGCCGTCGTGGCAGCAGTATCAGCCACAGCACAGGAAGCCGTGACTCAGAGGGGAGTTCAGATACTGAGCCGGTTGGCGGCACAGTGACTCTCTCCAGGAGCTGGTTGGGTGGGCGCTCACAGAGAGCAGTTCTTGAGCTGGCGTTTGGTCTGACACTGATTAGAATTACCTGGCTCGCTCCCATGCAGACTCAGAAGCCAGGTAATACAGGATTTCAATTTCAAGGTCTGTGGTTCATAAAGATGTCAAACGCAGGGCAGGTAGACAAATGATGAAAGCACACTTTAGGTAGCCCTTTTTGCCATTTGAAAGGATGAAAGGATGTGGTCTACGTCCAGGCAAGACCTTCAGCCTGGACTCCCCTGGATCTCTGCCATGTAACAGCTGTGGCCCTACAGCACTTGTATGGCCAAGCAGAAAATGAGCTCAGATGGTCCTTTTCTGACTCGAAGCTTCTTTCAAGCTCAGTCTCTCAAAATGCTGATTCTAGTGTGGCTGAGTCTCATCTGTGCTCTGAGTGTCCAAAAAATGACATAATGTGTGTGATTTCACTGCAGCCGCTGCTATCAAAGCAGTGGGATGTCATATTCCCACGCTGTAAAGACACGCAGAAGCGGTTTCCTCTCAGCTCTCGTCTAGACTCAGAGAGTTTCCCATCAAGATCCCAGCTGGATAGAAGACAGTCGGAGGCCAGATGCGGTGCGCTCAAAGAAAACCAAAACACATGTCATTAAAATCAAACTGAGTCACTCTGATTCGTTGCTCTCCGTCCAAGGCCAGTGTGGCGGGTGCAGCAGAGTAAAGGGTCCCCATCTGCATCGCAGGGAAAAAGAGCGATTCCCACTGACTGTGAAGCATCTGCTCAACCCCAATAAACAGCTATCCATGCACTCTCTCAGCGAGGGAAAATGCCTCGGGGTTCCTCTGTTCCGCTGCCATCTGAGAAAAAAAAAATTGCTGCACAAAGAATCTTTTTGTGAAGTTCTCATCGAGGGCCCGTGGTGAGCTCGCTGCAGCACACGTGGCTGACGTCCATATGCCACATGGATGTTGTTATATCCCGGTGTGTTTATCACCTGTGCATTCCAGGAACAAAGCGCTTTCAAGATTAGTAATCAAGGCAATCAAGTGGAAAAAAAACACAAGATGTTGTTTGCCAGAGCAGCTTTGATTAATAATGTGATCAGCACCAAGCCAAAATGAAAAATCTGGTACTTTCCTTATTTTGTCACTAAATCCCATGAATAGACCAAATCCAACAATTATTTTTAATGCAAACAAACGCTGTGTGTCTTTTAAAATATCTTCTTCCTCTGTGCCATAGAGCTCCATTGTTGTCTAGAGTGATTAAACACATGAGTGAGCCACACGGTCGCACTGGGTGACAGTTCCTTCATCACCTTGAACACACACTCACATTGTAGTTTATTTTTGACTTAATCCCATCTACACATCCTGTCGCCGTAAATAAGTCTGGAAGGCAGAGTCCTTAAAAAATGCACTACATTCTTTGAGTAATGATTATGATAATGATTTGTGATATTGGCCTGTATACACAGAACTGACTTGATTTAGCATTTCATCACTGACCAGTTATCTGTCCCCAAATGTGGAGAAAAATGATCCTTTGAATTGTTCGCCTTATGTTGAGACAGAAAGTTCTCAAAACCCAAATGATCATCTGAAATGAAAAATGTATAAAGATTTTATTTTTTATATTAAATCATGAGAAATAGATCGGGATATATAGCTTTCAAAGGACGGTGGCATTTTGCAGTTTGTCCAGCTGCTTGAAAAATCATTTTGAATCTATTCTGAAAGCATGTTTCCATGAATGTTACGTTTTTAGTAGGAGTGAATGGGCTTTGTGCAGCAGAAAGGAAGTATTACAAGACAGACTGACACGTTGTTGGGTTTGCTCTTTTTATAGGATTTGCTGACTGTAACAAAAATATAAAATCTTAAAAGCCTTTCTCCTTAACCCACCAAGTTAAAAAAACACCTAGATGTGCGATCAAAGGTTTGACTGACTCAGAAGCAAAGTGAATGGTCAGCAAATTGAAAACCTGCCAGCTTAGAAATTTAGATTAAAAGCACTTTGCACAGTTTCTGGCCTTTATACACTTACAAGCGCATGAAGAAAGAACTAAATCTCGGGGTCGTCCGTGTATGAGTTCAGACTGTACACCTAATAAATAGTCACAATTGAGAGTTAAACCTTTGCCGACATGCTCGGAATAACAAAGCCTAACAAAGCCTGTAGTCACAGAGGTAAAACATGTTGCTGATTTACAGACTGTGTCGCTTTTTTTAAACCTTCTTCTACAGCTCAACTGCAATGCAAGCATGTTAAGAGCATTATTAATCTTTCAGTTGCCTGTTAAAGATTCATGCACCAGAGGGGGCTTGAACTTGGTCTCTGCACTCATCCTGCTCATATCAAAATCTAATGCTGACTTGCTGACCCAAAGTAGCAGAGTGTGTGTCTGACTAAGCAGCATATGGTCAGCGGATTGCGGAGGCACTTTCCACTTCATAGATGCGCCTGTTAACTCATTGCCTATGTGTTATGACTCGTGCCCCATCTGACCGCTCCTTATTTAAAAGTTTCAGTAAAACCGGCTCCAGAAGCTGCAGTGTGCTTCAGATTAGACTGTACCAAATCTAAACTGTGAAAGCACAAGCTGCTGTATAACCAATATACTTTAAATCTCATTAAAGTGAAATAACAAACTAGAAATGCAGCATGAGAAACACCTACACCAGAAAATCTGAATCATAATCGATAAACTGGAGATTAAACATTGCTCAGTTAATCTTTAGTTCATTAGTCACCATATTGATGATTAATTACCAAGTCATTTTTTTGTTAAAATTCACTGGTGTCATTTTCTCAATATGAATATTTTCAGTTTTTTTAATGTGATTATGCAAGCCTTGAGAAGAAAGTAAAAAAAAAGAAAAAAAAGAAAAGAAAAGACATTCATAGCAACGTCAGGTACAAGCATTCATGTTTTCTTCCAGACAGGTGTGGAATAAAACTGACTTTAAGAAATATATATAATGTTCTATCTTATGGACAAAATGAGTATTGCAGTGAAAAAACAGTGAAATAACAGTGAAAAAAAGAACATCCTTATTTTTTGTTTTTTTAGTGACCTTCAGGGCTTCCATAATACTGATAAGATAATGACAATAATTCATTCAGATTATTGGTCAGACAAAACAAACTTTAAAGATGTCAGCTTGGGCTCTGAGTGATTCGTGGACCAAAATTTTGTCATATGTCAATAATCAGCTAATGAATTATTGCCACCATAAATGCTTAAAATAGCTGCAAATTAAACACATTGATCATCAGGGGAAGCAGTCAGACTCTCATTATCTGCTCTCGTTTAGACACATCGTACGTTGGTACTGGCTTCTCAGCGCAGCAGCAAGAGGGTGGAGCTGGAGCAGGATGGTAGTTAGCTGAGCCTTTATGAGTGTAGGCCATCTGACAGAGGCGTGGGTTCCTGTCAAAGGCCAGTCAGGTTTCCACAGAATCACATCACAGAATAGAATAGGTGGTAATGAGCACTATTAAACTGAGCGCTGAGCTGAATGAGCAGCGAGTCTGAAGACTGAAGCAAGTTAATAATGATCAAAATTCATTTAATTCACAGAAGACAAAACATTTTGCCAAAAAGTAATTACTGAATGAATTATGAAGTAATAATGAATGATTGAACTGAATGAGGAAAATATCAAATGCTCTCACATCTGCCTCGGTTTACCAGCCAGTTTGGCAATAATCCACTGCACCCTGCCTGAATTAGTTGCTGGTCAATACTTAAGAGTGTGCAGAGAAGAACATTTAATTAAGACTAAAGCAGCTTTTTATATTCAGAAAAGGACTCATGTGGAGGTGTTAAAAGTGCTTCACTAACAGTTGAGAGCGCTTTGTTAACATTTCTTCACCGCAGAAATACTCTGGAACAGCTAGCGGGTGAGTTACACTGTGGTTAACGTACGTCCCAGATTACAGAGGGAAAGAATACATTTAAATATGTTTAAAGTTTTAGTAAACTATCATAAATTCCTTTTCTTTTCTTTTACTTTTAGTTTTAATGGCAAAATGATGTGTGGATGTGGAGGCTTTGAGTTGTTTGAAGATACCTTTAATAAGCAGTCAGAGTAATGAAAGTAACAAGTAATGTAAGTAATTACACCTGCTGTTGAATCATTTGTAAAGTAATATCATTAAAACAAGTACAATTACTTCATTATATATTTCACATACATGTCAGTTTTATGGTTTGGGTGTTTTAGCACCAATATATTCAGCAAGAATTATGCCTGCAGCACTTGGCGTATTTATTCACACACACACACATTAAGGCTGAACAATTCACTTGAACCAACCTTGCCATGTAAGTGTAAGTGCAATGCCAACGAGCAAGAGGTGAATAGGAATTGTGCTCTGCACTACGCATCTGCTCCAACATTTAAAAAAGCATTACGAGGCTGTGTGTGATGATTGCACCACTAAAAAACAGACAACCAGCATGTCAAGTGGGCCACTTACCACCCTGCAGGGATCACTGACCATGTTGTTCGAGAGCACAGCTTCTTAAAATGGCACCAACAAGGCTCTGAGTTAACTATAGAGCACTTTAATTTGTATCGTTTGTTACAATCCTGCTACTAAATGGAGCCCAGTACGATTCAGATTTATTCTTCATCCATCCATTATCAGTGCTTCATATCCACAGATGGGGTCACAGGAGTGCTGGAGCCAATCCCGAGTGGCACTGTGTGACAGGCAGGGCACCCTGAACAGGTCGCCAGTCAATCACAGGGCCGACATATGACGTATAAGCCACTCACATTCACATTCACAGCTTGATTTCTTCTTTTTTATACTTCTGCACTTTTGTGTTTTGTTGCTTTAACTGACAGGAGATCAGATTTGTTTTTCATATATTAGTGTTCACACCGGCCTGTTGCTCTGCAGTGCTTTGTTGTTGTTTTTTCAGATTTCATCACTGATGATTGTGTTATATGTTTACGGCTTGACGTTCTCAATATTCAAACTCTGAGGAAGGTTTTTTACGATTTAATAGCCAAATATTGATTTACTATTTATACCAACTCGTGCATCAGTCAGCTAATTTCATCACAAAATGTAGGCCTGATCTATATTCTACTGGAATCCAATGTTGAATCATTTGCAATTGCAATACTGAACTGAAAAATCATTATTTACATTATTTCCTATATTGTTCAGGTTGAGTTGCCAGCCAAATTAAAGCAAAAAGAGCCAAGACACCAAAAGGGTTCTTCCAAATTTGCTGCAGTTCTCTCCGGTGTTGGACACTAATAAAGACACTTTTGGTCCTTCTCGGCCTCCTTCACTGTCTTTTGCCTCTCAGCAGCTTGTTGGCTCTGTCCTGACAGCCTCCAAAGCGGATTAAAACTCCTCTCCATTCCTGTGATGAATCTTTTCTTTTCTTTAGGAAAGGGGTTACACGTTGGCCTTCCTCTGCTCTCTTCTAAGTCATGTTTGATTAGATAGTGAATGCATTTTGACAGAAACTGGGAAACACGATATATCTCACTGCCGAGTCACTGCGTTTTCTGAATTAGGGTGATTGACGGGGGTAATCAGATGTGAGAGTATCTGACCGCCCCTCACACATGCACATGTTCTATCAGACTCCATTGCTCTCGACCTCAATTTGTCTGTTGAACCATCACGTCCCTGATGAGATTGTGGCCAGAGTGATAATGCATTCCTCCGCTGTGCTCTGGCATTTATCACCCAGATTGTGCCCGGGGAGTGTAATTAATGGCCTGAACAAGTTGACATATTTATTACCAATTGGCTGTGTGTGTTGGGGGGTCTGCGGCTTCCAACAAGTTAAGACATTTAAGACCAAAGGAGGCCGAACAGAGGTGCAGCGATCAGGCAGAGGGAACATACAGACTGAGTGCTTGTTGAGAACTTATATCATGGTGCGAGGAGTCCTGCATTGGTCATTGAGCCTGAATATATACAGCTTATTTATCTGAGAACAAATCACCCACTTCAACTGGACCTCTGAATTTACAGTTTTGTCTTTTTCTGTGTATCCGTGCAACTGCTGCTCCTGTCAGAAGCATTTGGTGTTTTTCTAAAGGCCTGCGTAAAGTGGATAATTAATGCCTGCCATGATTTTATTCCAAACGACAAATGTTTGCTTTTGTTGGATGCAACTATTCCAGTGGAGCCAGTTTTTTGTGGTTTGTTAAAGAGTGGATGAAACAGAGTGGCTTTAGGCCATTTTTTGGTTTTATTTTTTAGAATTAAACACTTGTCTGCAGTTGGAGAGTGCGTATGGGAATGGTGATGAAAGCCCGAATTGCGTTGCCTCTCTAATGCTTTTGTTCCGGTTGATTATCTTTTCTAACGAAGAAGGACTTGGAATTTATACTGTGTGCTGATTCTGCCAATTCGCCGTGTTGTAATCGCATCCATGCTCCTTATCTGTCACCAGCAGCCTGCGCCGTGCACACATGTGTGAGCGCACGGCTGTTTACGCTCATGTGAATGCACTTTTTTTTTTTCTCCCAGGAAAACAAATGGCAAAAAACATTTTTAATGACGCGGTTTCATTTAGATGCTCCGCCACGGACAAAGTGTTCATGAGATGCTTAGCGCGGCAGCTCCGGCGCACCCACAAACGAGCCATGATAGCTCGTAGACAGATGGATTCGCTCCACGGGGGCCTATTCTGCTGAAGCTCGGCTGTAATTTTCCTCTCCGCATGGTAAATGGGCTGCATTTATATAGAGCCGTTATCCCAAAAGCCCTTCACGGAGCCTCACATGCAGCCGCGACATGCTGCCCAACACCAACCAGCACTGACAAGCTGACCCGCTCCACCACCTGAACTGCAGTCACCAGAGTAATGGCTTAAAAAAAAAGAGCATTTCACCTAATATGGAAAGTCACCCAATACGGATTCACTCTTCTCCACCGCTGAGCGTTTTATTTCTGTCTCTCTCCGTCATGGTCATCCAGCACTCCACCTCTACTCCTCCCCCATCTTCCTGCTTTTGTTTGCCAAGTTCCCCTCTGTCTTGCACATCTGTGTCATTCTTCAGTCTCCTCTTCCTCTCCCTCCTCCTTGACCCCGAGACCCCCCCACCCCCTCCCCCCTTCAAATGAAAGTCTCCACTCTGACAGAAAGGGCCTGGACACTTCCACTCTGGCCTGAGAGGAGGGAAAGTGGCTTATCTTCAAGCATAGATGTGATACACTTCTTCACTGTAGTTTAACTAGATGATCTTTATGGGAGCAGTTTTAAGTTGAGAGAGAATCAGTGGCTACTTGTGCTCAATAAGAACAATGCAACAACTTCGGAATTACATCTTTCTCGTTCAGAGAATTTCTGAATACATTTCTGTCCTCCATACCCTGCTCAGCTGGAAGGTGAATAATAATCACCCGCCAGTCAATCACTGTGGCTTCTCCTCTCTGTGAATCCCACAGGCTTGTTTTTGTGAGGGCTGCATGACAATAGGAGCTGATCATGTAGTTTCCACACTCACTTTATAATGGGAAGTGATTGCCTTTGTCTGTGAGTGGAATAACTTCACACTGAGGCTGAGGACACAAAAAAGTCATATTCTGTTTCTGGCAGGTCCGTCTCTCCCGTTGCTGTGGGGCATTTTCAGAAATGTGATAAACATCTGAAGCTTGGAGTCAAGACTGAGGCTTCAGAGCAGCAGCAGGCGGTGCGTAGTTACGGTCGGCTGAGGAGAAATTAAGATTTAAATGTCCTCTCATAGAAATCCCCCCAGTCACTGACAGATGACACATCCAGCATTAAAATGATGCTCCTAATCTGGAAACTTGCAACACTTGTTGGATATGAGCTTGAAAACAGCTGTTCAAAGAATCAGTCAAAGCAGAGCTGGATGGAAACTTCTTTAACAGACTGCAGTACTGTAAAAAACATTAGCGCTCGCTTTTATACCACTGGAAAGTTTTTTTAATTAGACGGTGAAGATTTGAATCCTGACTGCTACAAAGGCAGAAACTGCAGGGTGGGACAGAGAAAGTGTGAGATATGGGGGAAACAGCCATCTACTAATACTGCAGGCTAATTTACACAGGCTAGCATTCAGTCAGTAAAAAAAAAAATCTATCCAATCTTGCATCTTTACTTATTGCTGCAGAGTATAATCTATGTAGCTTACAGTAGATCATACTTATATTACTACACATGCTGTTTGAAACTGATCTCATGTATCTATAAACTATGGCTTAACTGACTGGCTGAAATGTGAAAGGAGTCACTCACACTGACAAACCCACGGGGAATTATCGACTTTGCTGTTACTCTCTGCAGCTTTTTAATGTCTTTTAGCAAGTTGGCTTTACTGGGTCGCTCACACTGCTCTCATCAGTATTATTTCCAGGCAGCTGTTTCACCAGCAAAGCTCAGATAAACTCTCTGCACACAACCTGTCCATTGTCAAACAACAGTATTTGCAGCATTTAAGCACAGAGCATTTATTTCCAGGAGGGATAAATATTTGACTTATATTTCCTTGGTGGCCAAAAACATGAATGAGTGCTAATGTTTTTTTGCCATATTATTGTAATTGGTGATAATGTGGCAACTATTGTGTTTAAAGCACGACTCTTTTATTTGGGACTATTTTCTACTGCATGTGGAAAATGACAAAAAACATCCCTTTAATGTCTGATATAATCTTTTTTTGTGTGATGGTGGGTCTTTCAAGACCACAGCTACAGAACAAACAGCTTTAAAAAGAATTTCACTCTCATAAGCCTGAATTAGTCGGGGCCGGTGAAGAGCTTCTCTACACATGATAGCCTAAATGCTGCCTCAGAGGCTTTTCAGCTGTGTGGAGAAAATGTATTTTGGGGGATAACAATGGAACATTGCAATTTTTGGATAACTTGATAATAATAGAAGAAAACAAAAGCTATTGAACAGTAAGAAAAAACAGTTTCAGAACAAAGATACTGGTTGATCAAAAACTTTTATAGTCGAACCTTAACAAGCATAAATGTGTTGGTTCGGGGACCATAAATACAATATGTCTGCTCTTAATAGCTTAATATTAGTCGAAGGTTGTTTTTTTTTTAGATTGAGCAAAACTTTGTGCTCAAGACAAGGTTCAGTTTTATTTCGGGGAACTACAGTTTCTAACAATACGAAGAATCTCATCCATGTGGCCATGCAACAATTTTTTCCTCTTTTTTTTTGTGATGCTCTGTGACCTAACGGGACCAGGGCAGGTCAGTGTTTCTATCACAACAACATCCTCCTCTCGTTGTTTTGTCAGATGAGCACACCGCGGTGGCCTCTCATGGCAGCCCTCTGCTGCAAGGTCATCCACTCTTTCCTGTCAGGGAGCTCTGCTGATAACAAGAGTGACTGACAGTCCACAGTCACTATCTGCCTGTCAAAGAGTTATTTCTGCTGGAAGGTCAAACTACTGAGAGGCCAGTGAAATCAGTTTCTGTTGCTTCTGCCTTCAGTCGTCGTTCATGTCTAATTTCCACACGAATGAAAGACACAGCGATTGTGATACATTAGCATCTGTATCTTAAAGAAATGAGATCACAGTAGAAACTGGCCGTCTTTGGGGTAATATATTTCATCATGACACAAAACCGGTGGAAAATCCCTGCTTACATGTTGGCATCCTTTTCATCCAAAGAGAAAATAAACTACCTCGAGGAAGAGGCGGCGAGATAAGTAGCAACATCCTCTGAGTGGCAGGAAGAATTTGGGAGACACAGTGCTAATGCGTGTGAGGCTACTAATCATCTCATTTTGTTTGTTGCATAATGCTTAATTTGATTAAAGAAATGATAATGAAGGACTCACAACTAATTTAACAACGGCGCCCGTGCTACTCGAAGCCTTTTTCAGATGTGTAATTCTGTTATGTCTGCTGCCCTGTGCGCCAACGTCACACTCTTCATCATCTGACATTCACTTTAACCCGCCGCCCACTTGCTGTAGTTAAAAGACTTTTTATTAATCTGTGAGGGGGTTAAAATATTCCTTAAAAGCAAGCTCCTCTTCAGCTGTCCGCCTCAGTGACCTCCGTCAGATAACCTCAATCATTGTTGGAGGGATTCGAATTCCCTCCGAATCTGAGAGGAGAGAGAGTAATAAAGGAAAAAGGAGGAACTTTATCCCTGTAAAAGTGGACTATTTTTAAATTTTGATCATCTCACTAAGGACTATAGGAGGTGATAGTGAATAAATTTCTGTGCGATATGAAAACACTGTTTCAAGTTAGTCTCTGCAGCTTCTCATTAGCGTCCATATTGACTAGGATTTCTGCAAAACTCTGCTAGTCAGTGCCCCGCAAACATCCAATTTGACCTCTACTCTAAATTAACGTAACGTTATATTCCCTTGCTTCCTTCGGGCCTCCTTAGATGTCATCTGCAATGCAAACAAAGCAAACATTTCCCTCAGAGGGCTGTGTTCCCATTGATCTAGCTGGCTTGCTGTTTCTGCAGATGGTTAACCCTGGGGCCGGGAACTCACTGATCTTCAAAGTATCTCCATAGAGCAGAGCGGGAGGTCAGGGCCTTATTCATGAATACTGAGTGCTGTTTGCAGATGTAAATGAGTGTCAGATTTATTCAGACATGCTGCTTTTTTTTAGTGTTTGCTTGAATCGCCTCACGTGTCCCCAGTTTGTTCCAGAAACACTCAACATGGTCTCCCCTGCAGGTGTACGTACAACAGCACAGCACTGTAAGGGCTGCTCTTAGATTAGTGAATGAGGTGCTAGATAAAAAAATCATGTGAATCCATCTGATAAAATCAGAGCTCCTTCAGTCTGGACCATGTTGGTGGACCAACCTAATGAAATTACCATCTCTGGATCCACTAGCATGGCTTAAAAACAAAGAACTGTACATTGAGTAAAGAGCTTTATTCTTGACATTCCTTTGTTGCTCCTGCTGGCCACCTGGCAGTTACGACTATCAACAAGTCAACATCGATTAATTATTGATGGGCTACGTGTGTTTTCCGATACTCTGGAAACCACTGCGCATTTCTCTCCTCCTCAATCTTTCTTTCCCACCCTCCCATCTCTTTTCTCCTCGTTCCCTCCATCTGTGAAGAAAGACAGAGCAGAGGACAGATGGTGCAGCAGGAAGCGAGAAAGACAAAAAGACACGTCATTTATTTTTCTTTGTAATTTCTGAGATTAGATTTTAAACACAGGATTTGTAATTGCTGAAGGCGCAGATAGAGAGTCTGACAAGGCCGTCCTCATATCCTGTTTGGGATGCATTATTCATTTAAACCTCTCCATGTGTTTGAACTCACAAAATATTTCATAAAAAGTTCACCGTGCAGTCCTCTCTAATTAAATCTGACCATGATCATGAAGCCCTCCTCTGCGCCGGCCACCGTAAGTCATTACCTTCCTGTCCCGATGATGCTGATGACGAGGCAGACCTGGAGCGAGGCCGAGGTTGTTAAATAAGCTCCGCCACCTGTGCCTCAAATCTGCTTGGACAGTGCTGACAATTCATCTACTTTCTTTCATCTTCTATTTCCCCTCATCTATATTTATCTTGCCACGCTAGCAGGCGGCAGATGACAGCATGCCAGCTGAGCTGATACTCGCCTGGCACGCCGTCAGCCGGGATGTACGCACCTGCAGTTCATAAACCTTGATTTCACTCTCTCCTGGTTTAAAATAGCTCTGCTTGCCCTGCATAATTCAAGTTTAATGTCATTTTAATGTAGCGCCGACGTTTCAGTTGACTCGACAGCTCTAGATGAGTGCAAAACATGGAAAGACAGCCTTCATCGACAAGTATTTTATGATTATTGCTTCTAGGAACAAGCATTCTGCCCAAGTGGAAGTTTTTTTTTTGTGGATTACATTTTGAGGATGGAGGGGAGCTAATAATCACAGCCTGATGGTGTCTTGCTCCTGTTAAACCCTCCTGCATGCAGAGACTCTAATGAATATTCTGCAGTATGGGTAAATCCTTCCTTCATGCAAATCAGCAAGGAACAAAATGTCTTAATTATGCCAGCTTGGGTATGCATTTTGTGTCCTTTCAAGAGGCAGTTATTGCTCCGTAAATAGCACTTTTTAGATTAAAGGATCCCTTTGACCAGACAAGAATCATGCACAGTTTCATTCAGCTCATTGAATAAGCCATTAAAATGTTAATTTGACAGCATGATACCCTGATTGCACTACAGTGTTTTAAAAAACTTTGACGCTGACGTGCAATCAGTTTCCCTTTTCATCAACATAACTGATGTGATTACATTTTAAAGGACTGGGCTTGATCCATGACCAGTGCCGGCCACAGCATGGCTGTGTGTGTGTGTGTGTGTGTGTGTCTGTGGTCAGTAGTATCTCAGCAACAGCAACCAAAAAACCTAAGAGAAAGGGGACCAGACAGCCTGATAAATGATATAAAATAAGTGAGCAGCGAGATTAGTGAATATATTTGAAAAATATGTCAAAGTGTGACTGATGAGAGATTTAATGATTCTATTGTCTATAGCATGCCAAGATTAAATTGCAGTATTTAATGATGAGAGGCTGGGAATGAATTAACTCATTTGAAACTGATGACTTTTTAAATGTTCAGTTGACGTTTACATTTTTCCAATAAGTCAATCATATCTTTCACAGCTCAGCTCAGCTAATTCAAAACCGCCTTTCAGAACAAGTTAGAGCTCGTGGGTGCTCATGGTCTCAGTAAATTGAAAAGACACTGCCTGTACGTATTTGTGATTGCAGGGGCAGCTGCAGACAAATTGCATTGCTGCTATTCATCGTCTGCAGAGATGCTGCTGGAAGGCCGTTACTGGCAATTTGTTGGTGTTCTTCTGGGTGTAAGGTTGAAGAGCCCTGCGCTCTGATAGACCATAAAAACAGATGCTATATGGATGTACGTGTTGTAGGCTAACTTTAAAGCTGTACTAGTGAATATTTTTATATCAACAATGTTATTAACTGATGAAACCGTAAAGAGTTATCACCCTCCCCTCAGCTCTATGAGGCGTTTTAGCATCTACCTAATATTGAAACTAAGTACTATTGTGCCTGTTAGCTTAGAATGAACCACAATCTGCAACCTCACAGCTAGATGCCCCTTAATCCAACACACTGCTCCTTTAAATCAATAGAGAGTTTGGAAAATACACTTATATTCTGTCTTACTGGGAGTTAAATTTGAAGACAAAAGCCATCTGCTACCTGTAAAGCTCACTAGTTGACACATTTGTTTGATAAATGCAAAAACTAAAGTTATTTCATGGCTTGGAGCAGGGACTTCCTGGAGTCTTGTTGTCACTGAAAGTTTGCTCGGCAGATTTTATTACCTCAGAGCCAGACTGGCTGTTTCCCTGTTTCCAGTGCTTACGCTAAGTTAGGAGAAACAGATACTTACTGACAGACATGAGAGAAGAGGTACTAATACTCTCATCTAACTCTTGTCTAGAAACAAGCACATTAGGCATAATGTGGTACAATGTGATAAATATTCCCCTCAAGTCATCAGGTGGCCAGGCAGCTCCAAATGAATGCTGATGTTGCTCCGTATCTGTTGGGCGTGTAAGTGTTTGTTTGCTGATACGTTCTCAGCTTTCACAAATTCACAAGGTGATACTGTCAGTGTATTGATTACAGCTTGTTCCACGGACTCAAAAAGTTGTTCAAAGTCACTCCTCTGATGTTTTATCTGCTGTCTAAATCCAGAGTGCTATTGATTTGGCACAAATGTCGCACGAGGATGAGAGAGAGATTCATCAAGCTGCCATAATTCCACCGCTGGCACGAAGCGCTGAATAACTCGACCAAATCTCTCGCGCGCACACTCACTAATGACTGATGCCAACTCAGCTCAGCCTGGGCTCCCTCAGTTCATACAGCTGATGAGGAGTAGATGCAGTTTCAAACTTCCCCCCGCTGCTGTGTGGAGCTCGTTCTGGAGGGAATCCTGCTGCTAGATTGCTGTTGCAGGTTATTTTCATCAGTTCCTCCATCCTGCTTGTGCTTATTAATAACTTAGAGGGTACCGAGCCTCTTTGGCGAGTCTATTTGTCGCCAGCATGTGAGAATCATAACGAGAGATCCATTTGAATTGCTGCAGAGTGTAGTAAAACACTGCTATCACTCTTTTTATCTTTGTTCTCTGCTGCCATTTCATGTCAGTACAAAACTGTGTGGTTGAACGTCGTGCACCTCGTCTGATGTTTTGTACACTAACGAAGCAAACTGAGAATAAATCTCAACATTTACATTACAATACACAGAACAGAAAGATGGTAAAATAGTTCATGTATACTATTCTGTTTTTTATATTCCAGCAAGTGTTTGGTAATCTAACTTTTTTTATGTTTAAATAGTTTAAATCAATTACAACAATCTCTTTACATTCTTAGTTTGCACCTTCACTGGTGCTCTATGTGATGTCTTCATCTGTTTCTAGCATTAATGTGTGATTGCGATCATATTTTACCATCTGTGTGATTATTATTAGTGGTTCAATAGAAATTCAGATGCTCTGGATGAAATAATAAAACATGTCTTGACCATTTGAGGATTTTGTTCAATTCACATTTGAATTTTCACCATAATAAACTTATGTATTATCTTTTATTAACTGTCTATTGCTCAGTTCTTTGTAGTTGTTGCGTCCACATGTACAAGCATATGAGCGGTTTGTTATCAAAGAGTTTCTGATTCCTGCCACTCAAGAGCTTATGTTCTCAAGACGTATTTATGTTGGATGTTATGCGTGAGATGTTATTTTTGGACTTGCTGGCATGAGGTTTATTGTCGGGGGAAATGAAATGCAAGAGGAGACCTGTGGGAATGAGAGGGCCGAAAGCCAAGTTTTCACGTCAGAGATGGGGAACTTTCAAAGACTGCAATTTTCAGAGTGCTCTGTAATATGCCACATTATATTTGATGTATTGATTAGTAGAGCGAAAAGAACATATTTTCTTTGTGATCTGTCTGCTGAGGCATCTGAGACATCTGGAGAAATGATTTTCTGTCTGTGCGCATCTCTACAATTCTCTAATTCCCCTTTGCAGAGAGGACAGGAAGAGGATTTAGTGTCTTGCGATAACAGTGCAAAAAAAAGAGGAGATTTGACTTAGTGACCTCTCACTAGCTCGGGGATTCAGAGGTAGCACCCTCAGCCGTCTCTCGATCCCGTCTAATGAAGCTGAGGGCGACTCGGCTGTCACCTTCAGAGCCCGTCTTTGTTCCGAAACAGCTCGTCCCTGTCATCCTAAAGTAGATGAGGCAAAATGGGGGAAAGGAGACACCAGATTTTAAAATATGGCACCGAACGACAACATCCCAGGCTGTTAATTAACCATCCCAAACGATGTCAGTTCCTCTGGTCCAAACGTACCAACCTAAACAGCCCAGGACTTCAAAGGGTTGACAGCATTTGAGATTTTCTGGCCACATTTTAAAGATTTTCCCAAAGTATTACGCTAACAAAGCGTATTTAAAATGCAGATTCTGAAGATCGCTCCTCTCTGGTATTTGCTCCTAACACCTTTTTAGGAGACCTTTTTCTCATTAGGAAGACTTCTCTTGGCCCATGGAAACTATTTTGACCTGAACTTTAAATTACTCTGTGTATCGTGACTCTCAGAAGGAGGCCATAAAAATTTCTTTTCAGGTGATCACAGTGCAGCACATCTTTGACCTGACTGAAAGGTTGGACTTCAGAAATGTAAAATAAAAAAAAACTGTTGTAGCACCCCGATCACACACTGTGATGACTGTAATTAGCATCTACCTCTAACTCTGAACAAACACCAGCTGTACCAGAATCTTCTCAAAGACTCATTTTGATTATAATATTTAAGAGCAGCACACAAGATGAAATCACCTCATCACATCACAAACGCCTCCACCTCCAAAACATCCGCGCACAGCCAAACAGGGAAGTCTCTATATTTAGCGCACCAACTTGGTAACAGTCTTTGTCCTGCGGGGCGTCTTTCAAACTGATTCTCCGCTTTGTGAGCGTGGCACTTCAAAGGGAGACGCACCTTCCTGTGCAGCAGCGTGTTTGGCTTTGGTCGGCCGTGACACACACATGCTGCAGTAAAAATGAGAGTTTGGGATCGGAGGACACGGCTGGGCGAGAAAGCGAAATAAAAGTTAGTGTGATGGATGCTCTTTTGTATCGCTGGGGTATATCTCCTCAGATGTAACTTTTCATTCTCGCTCCCTCTTTGTCTCTGTTTTTCTGCTGGAGGTCACCAAAAAACTGATAACAAGAAAACATAGCGAATGCAACAGTAATGGCTGTGATTGATTTTTCTCTCATTCAGTCATTACAGTGTCCACACAAATGGATTATACACATGTATCTGAGATTGTCTTGTTTATGTATCATTAAAAATAAACAGGATTTCTGCAGGATCTGGAAAATTACGGGTTGCCTGTTCTGGCCTGATAATAATCGTGGATGGACCTTCTCCAAGCTAATATCACTTTTTATGTGTGACAATAAGCTCTACCTAGAAGATGTGGCATTTAGAAATTTAAGCCCACAAAGGCGTTGCTCTTTTTTTGTGCTGTAGTAGTTTTGAACATGAGGATTATTTTATATTTGTTATACAGTAACTGAAGCAAAGGCACAGCATGAAGCGACAGGCCCTCATCTCCTCCCAGGAAATGCCTAGAAGATGCAACTTTTAGACATTAATTGATCTCTGAGGTCGTACTTAGACAGCAGCGCTTTCAGCTAAAGGTCAACATGACGATTGAGCACTGCCCTCAGGAACATGAATGTCTTTACAAAATGTGTCTGTTAGCTGTTGAGATATTTCCAATCGACCGGGTGACTGCTACCCTGAGAGCCAAGCTGTCTTCATGGCTGAAAATGAAGTGGATTTCAGGCAGCAGGTCAACAGTGGGGTTGGGACACTTACGCCTTGTCAAGCCATGTGAATGCGATTTTCCATCCAACAGCACGCCAAGGTGTTCATGACGGGCTGGAGAAGCTGGTTCTCCGCAGTAAGAGCCCTCTGTCTGCAACTCCTCATGCAACGGCTCAGTGAGGCTGGTCCTTCTAATACAATCACTTCCTGTAATGTAACTGATCAAAAGTAACTAAACAGTAAGAGTCTCCATATGATTCCCTTATGCAGAGCTTTTAATGTGAAATAAGAGCAAAGCGGAGGTTGAACTGGCAGTAACTCCACACAGCAGATGGAGGGAAGTACTCTGATTGGTGATGTTTTTACTGAAGTGCTTCATAAATATATGGTATATACATTGTATGAGCTTTATTTGCATTCAGTGAGGACATCGGCCGCAGGTCCATCTTAAACAAACATGACTCACAACCATGGGGGGAAGATGGAAAAGTGAACTGAGAGGACTGAGAGAGAAGCAGAGATGTCTGTTTGTGTTTTAGAAAATATAATGTGTAAAATTTCTTTTTGAATATATTAATGTAAAACTTGTGGGAACAAAGATGTTCGGCTGTCCGTTCACTCTAAATGACTTCTTGTCTTGTTTCATTACAGTCAATTCCTGGATGATGAGAGGGTTGTCAGGTAAGCATATCCGTCCATCCATCCATAATGTAAGGATGGTTAGATGATAGACGAAGCTGTGTCAGTCTCTGGGGGGAAAACTGATTGACTGCACCAGGAAGAAAATATAAACAACTGAATACAGCAAAGAAAAATAGGACTGTCGAAGATATTAAAACTGACATTTTTGCTGAACACAGTAGGTAAAAATGAAACTCATAATGTACAGCATGAATAATATAAGTATAAAACTGAATGATGGAACATAATAAGAAAAAGAGAAATGTCAAAAAAGAAATGCATGCACTGTCGAGCTCATGAATAATACAGGGACACAAATCATATCCATTTTTTTTCATGTTTTCACACAACAAGTAACCTGTTCTGTTTTTCTTTTCTTCCTCTCAGCCACGGACAGTTTCAACATAGAGACCACCACCCCCCGACCGAGTAAAGCCTGCAATGAGTCCCAACTGCAGTGGGAGGTGGAGGTTTGTGGAGAGGACTTCAAGCGGGACATGAGTCACATAGAACCACAGAACTGGTGTAACCTCACACACTTCATCAGGTACGACTGCATGTAGAGGTTCATCATATAAACGTGTGCTGTTCAGCTGCCAGCAAACGACACAAAATGACATTTTCACCACGTTTCACCAAGTCAGTCAAATTTCACAACTTGTGTTTCAGCTTGAGTAAAAAAGGAGAGAAAAGTAAGACTAAAGTAAGTTAAAATAACAGCTGTCTACATGATAATGACCTATGTTGCATTAAAACAGGAGGTTTTAAAAATTTCACTTGTATTGGTTCATATTGCACAACTTATTTTAAAAACTAGATGTAATGGGAGAAAAATATCTGTCTGTCTTAGACTCTGACAAAGCAATATTTGGTAGCGTATTATATGACATGATTAAACTACTGTATCTTTCAGATCCAGAGGTGGAAATTAAATAGTCATTATATATTCGCCTTTTTTTTCCAAAGCCACCAGAGGCCACATGTGGCTCCGGAGACACGGGTTGCCGACCCCAGGTTTAGATGCAGTTGCAACAACTAAACTCTCCACTCTTATCTTAAGATGTCTGATTTCAGAAGGAGATTTTCCGAGGTATAACTATTCTAATCTATCAATTTATTAATCTAACAATTAACTCCCCTTCTCTTTTATCCGTGTCAATCTGCAGGATGTCTCTTGTTGTTCTGACTCATTCTGATGAGTGTTTTTCCAGGGTGGTAATTATTTGAAATGTTAAACCGTCCTTTATTCTCTGCACAGCTGATTTGTTTCTCTCCAACTCTGCTCTGTTTGACTATAACTGTCATCTCTCTCTGCTATATTTCTCCACCCCGACAAAAATAAAAACACAAACAGGAAGTGTCATTATCTGATCCACTTCATCATTACGGACTTTGACTTGCAAACGTTGTGTTTCTCTCACATTAGCATCGCCTTAGCCTGAATCTGTGATTAACATGATTGCATATCTTTGCAGAGTTAGGAGACCTCTGGTTTTATTTGAATTGATTGGCTCAGTGACTAAACATAGAAGAGAGATGTTTTTTATCTGCTTTTGTATGGTATGCCCCCTGTGGTGTAGTCAAGAAAAAAGTTGAACTTGGCTATTGGCAAAAATGGGAATCAGAATCCTCATAGCGGCTTTGCATGCACTTTTGGGAAGGTCCTTAACTTCAGTTTGTCATCTGTCGAATCACTTAAGGGGCTGGTCTCACTGTTGGATCATAATAGAAAAACTCACTCCTGTCAAGCTTTGTACTGTACTGCGCAGCACGTCTGGTAAAAAGTGATAAAGATAAACTTGTTTAAGCAGTGTGTGCACTTTAAGAGGAAGTGGTGTTGAAGTTGTGATGTTTGTGGCAAATTGTGTCAACTGATGAGGAGTCGGGGGGTGATAGTGGTGTTAGGAGCAAACGATCTGTATTTGTACCTAAATGATATCTTCATATGTGTTTTCTTCCTTTCTGCAGAGGTATGCATTCATCTGCATCACATGTAGCAGAGGCATTCATTTAGGCACACACCCACATGCACAGAATCTTCTCAATTATAATTACATTTTGAGACATTTATCGCATCCTAACCTGATTTTGTATATTCTCAAAATGGATTATCAGCAGCAGCACTCCCACTCCTTCCTTGTTTTCTTAAGGATGTTTCAGTGACGGAATAACTGCAACTGTTTGTTTGTTTCTCAAAATAGGTTCTGCTGTTCTCTTTTTCCCAGTTATTGAGACTCTATAATTGCTCCTGAAAAAAGCATCTCTTAGGAAAAGCTTCTCCTGTGAGAGGGAGCGCCCATAAATTCTGACTATTCACACTACATGAAGCGCTGATGTTGAGCGTAGTAGAGAATCACAGGTAAAATGAGTAAAATGTATCCTTGTATCAGTTACCTGGTGCAGCTTTAACTTGACAATGAGAAAATGAATATGTGCTCTCAGGAAACAACACGGGAAGCAGCTTTCGAGAGTTACTACTGAACAAATTTGTCACTTTAAATAAGAAGAAAGCAGAGAAAGATAAAAGACGTGGACACTGAAAGCCACCCATATTTTTAGACTCTTATCTTTATCGCCACTCTTTCTCAAACGCTGCTGTCTTCCTGTGTGAGTGCTCTATGTGTGGTTTTACTTGAGGGGTTGTCAATACAACAGAGTGGCACTTTACAAAAAAACACCCTGTGACTGATGGGAAGACTGCGGTCCATCTCAGCCCCCTGCAGGTGGTTGGAAGTCCGTGGGTGGGAAAACAGTTGGAGGACTGCTTTCCAAAACGAAAGCTGTTTTCAAGAACATCTGAGTCCTGACCACCCATCTGTATCTATCTTTGTCCAAATTTTCACCTCATTCCTTCCCCTCACCTTTGGCCCCCTGCGTTTTTTCCTTTAGCTTCAGAGCCAGAAGTGGAGGGAGACAGCTCTGAGACTGGTTTCTTGCGCAATAACATGCTCATGGGAGATTAAAATCAATGTCAAAACAATCATCTGAGTCACAGACTTGCAGAAAACATTCAAAGATTCTGGGAAGAAGAAAACACCAGCTTCATCCGTCAGTCATGTGCTTCAAGCGGCGTCGTGCTGTTTTCCAGCAACAGTTTCACACATTCACATTTTTTATTTATTTTTATGATTATCAATCGAAGGAAAGTGTGAGATAAAGTTAAGCTTTGAAATAAAATCGACCACATCAAGAGGAACCTCGTCAACCAAATATGAAGCTCGTGAAGCCAGATGGTTGACTTGAGGTCATTCAGGACAAGCCAAACATCTGGGAAGCCTGTTAGCAGCTGACACTTTGCTAACTGATCATTTAGACACTTATCGACGCCCCCTGTTGGTCTGACTGCCAGCGGTGGGACCACGTCTTTGTTTTGCAACTCACAGTTGGTCAAAAGTACCATTTCAAAATGTGAACACAGACAGCATAATACAATAATTGTATGTGAAATTAAACAAAGGCAGTTGTCAAAGCAAACTACAAAGTAGTAGCCAAAGCGACCAAATTTAAAGCTGTTATAGTTGATATTAAAAAAAATTGTCCTTCATTGTGATGAACCCGCAGAGAATCACCACCTGACTTTGCAGTTCCCTGTTTTCAGGTCTTTCAGCTCATCATTTTGATCGTCTCACTTTAATGTTTTGGTTCATCCTTGCTGCTCTCTTGGCATTGTTCCCCCACAGATTGGTGTTTTCAGTGAAAAAGCTCTGAAGTCCATCGTTCACTGTCTGATGCAATTAGCTGGTGCAACATTTAGCAGCTTAATAGTTAAATATCTCAAATGAGCTTTGGTTGATACGAAACATTTTTCCTAATTTCATTTATTAAAAGTACTTCTGATTTTCAGGTAGACCTACATATTAAATACTGGCCTGAATATCTAAACTGTCTCTAAACATGAAGCTAATCCAATTATTCTTATTGAAGATTTTTATGTTTGGATGCCATTAAATTCATAACATCACAGCTATGTTTTAGTAAACGGGAACTTTTGTTGCAGTTGTTTTATCTGACTCTCACTTTGAGAGTTAAAGATCGTTGTGTCCTCTTTCTCCTTTCCCTGCTGACTTGAAAAGAAACATAATACAGGACTGTCCATCACGCCTATAAATAGTTAAGTGTTTTTTGGAGCCTTTCAAGTGCTGCTTTGGTGGCTACCTGAAGTGCAGGATGGGTGGTGTAATGTCCGGGCTCTGTTTTTCACATTTTGTTGTTCACACCCTATATTCTGTGAATGCTCCCTTCAAACTGAAGGGTATGCAGAGGAATTTTGAAGAGTCAGAGGCACCTTTAATCAAAGTTTGATCTGTCACTGATGTCTGAGGTATCAAATGTGACTGACCGATGAAAGAACATATAAACAATGAAGCACAGCTTCCCAGGAATTCGGCCTCTGTGAGGACACATTTTCATAAGAGAAATGATTCATTTGGCTGTTTTATTTTTACGCTACTTCATTTACGTGACTGTGGAGGATACACTGACTTTCCCACAAGCACTTTACTTTGGAGCCTGGAGGAAGGTGATAAGGAGGAGAAAGAGAGAGAGAGAGAGAGAGAGAGAGAGAGAGAAAGAGAGAGAAAGGCAAAGAGGGAGCGCGAAGGCACAAGAGGAACCAGAGAGTGGTGAGAAGGATCTGGCCTGGAGAGTGAGGGGCCTCATGTTTAAACAAGCAGTGACCCCTGCAAAGCTTCCTCAATTTGACAAATGAGCCGTGCCTCTCTGCAGTGATAGCTGCTGGCCAAACACTCGGCCAACATGACTGTTATTGTTTAAAACGAGCTGCTACGAGCTTGTTGGATCACACATAAAGGGTGTAAACAGACTTTTAAGAGGCTGTGTGTGTGTGTGTGTTTTTGTCTGTGTGGATGTGTGTTTGTGCCTCTGCGTGTATTTACACACCTCAATAATTTACCTCTAATAACATATTGATTTTGTTACCTGAGCAGTTTACAGCTCCAGGAGCAGCCTCAGTGTTGCAGGCAGGAGCAGGAGCGCGGTGGAGTTGGTCTGCCTGGACCTTTTAATATTGACTGTTATGGTCAGTCCCTGTAGGGACCAGATGTTCCTCTAAAGTCATCAGAGCTTTTCCCTACTGCCACTAATGACGACTAATTGGCTATTTAGATGAGCAAGCTTCATTTTAAGTGGGTTATGCAGTCCACACGACTGGCAAGAGACTGTTACCAACAACTGTAAAGCAGCTGGCCATGGAGCAAGGGGAGGGTTAATGGTTAAACTCTATTGAGGACTATGAAAGGCTGAGACTGCTGAAATGTTGTTATATGATGTGCTGCCTTGCATAAAGATATAAGTAACAAAATGCAAGACAAGTGTTTTAAGATGTGGTCAGACAGAAAGCAAAGCAAATGTTTGCCACACTTTGTTCATGTCAGTTTGACCACTGGACCGTTCGTGTTTATTCTCCACAGGCAGGCAGTGCGCTAACTGTACAGATGCCACCTCTTTTCAATCCACTCGCTCTCCTTTTTCTCTGTTTTAGTCTTGTCTGTGTTTATGAAAGGAGATTCATAAACCTCCAGCACACATGCAATTTTTTTGATCAAGTTGAAAGATAAAGTGTATATTTCCATCCACCTGTGTTTATGCATGTTTTCAACTTGTGCATAAAAATATTAGGTGGAAAGGCCATAAAATAAAGGTCTGAGGTGAAAAATGTTGGTGTATTGATGAAAGGACAATGTGACAAAGTGGAAAATGGAAAAAGGCTTAGCAAATAAATTATGATGCACAGAAGGGAGACAAAAAAATGGCTACAGACACATCAGAAGTGTGAGCGTAACGCACCTAAGATAAATTTGAGGTCTGATAATTAGATGTACTTTTAAGATCTCCAATTTTAAAATGAAGTAAAAACAGAATCAGTAAGCTCAATATGTTGTTCATCAAGAGGATGCATATATATGAATATATACAGTAGACGTCAGCAGCATTAAAAAAATCAGCCAGACCTGGGATCCAACTGCACAATAATGTTGAACTAGAGGTGCATCAAATGACCACATTTTATCAGTGTATCAGCTGCTTTCACCAGCAGCTTTAAGGTCTCAGGGGGAGTTATAGAATAACATTCAGAGGGAAACGTTACTTTTGGGCAATAAAATGCTCAAATTAGATATTAAACATCAGCTCAGAAGATATAAGCAGCTTTTCTTTATATACAGAGTAGATGTGTGTGTGCTGTAAATGTGTTTGTGTGTGCAGCCCTGATGAAAGTTATAATGTATTCAATAGCATGTTATTCCATCAGTCTGTAAATCAACTGTGAACCCGGTTTAGCTATTTTTTACACTCCCAGCTGATTATTGTGTGTGCAAGAAAAACCTGCTAGCTGCTGAGTATTACATGTGGGAAAATGACTTCAAAGGTCTGGTATTCCCTGCAGTCCTACATACTGCATTTTGATCACTTCTGCCTGAAAGCTCTGATACATACATTTTTTTACTTCTTCTTTCTCTCTGTCCATTTATTTTCTGCAGCCCCCAAACATCCCTTCTGCCAGTTTCTCAGGTTATTGACATTTTTAGAAAATATTTGATCTCTCAATGTATGATGAAAATGCTCATTCAGTTTGATAGAACATACCATTAACTCAGAGCCATGGAAAATGCAGCTGCTAGCATATATTAAGATGGTAACGTTTATCTAAATAGAACTTTACGTGTAAGCATGTGAGCCTCTGCTGGTTTAATAATATAATACATTACTACTGAGCTCAGATTTGACAGGAAACTTCCATCTCAGCCAAACATTTTTCTTATCACAGGCATATGCCATGTTTCTGCTCTGTATGCACTGCACTATATCTGTGTATATATAACCACACAATATATATGTCCCCTACAGACAGCAGGGTTTATTTGATTTGCAGCACTTAAGTAAAGGTCTTGCTAAACAATGCCTACAGCTTGACGTCAGAGCCTAACTGAGGGAAGTAGGTTGAAACAGTCAATATCTATCTATCTGTCTATCTGTCTATCTATCTATCTATCTATCTATCTATCTATCTATCTATCTATCTATCTATCTATCTAT
>JBAJHX010000046.1:6311401-6328073 GCA_037176925.1 Amniataba percoides | reverse complement strand
AGGCCCGAGGGTGAATAAAAGAGTGCTCACACAAACACACACAATACCAAAAAAACCCACACATTCACACTGTACTGTACAAATGGTGGTCTCCTGACTCTAACCCTATTTGCGAGGACATTGTACTGACATACATTAATTTGATGGGGCTTTAACATTTCATGCCCAGCCACAGCCTCAATGCCCCCGGTGACTAAAAATCCCCATGGCAACCATCAAAAATGTCTTTACAGGAACAGTGGGTCCTTAATAGTCGATTCTCAGAAGAAGCTAAAACAGACCACACACAAGCACACACACACATTTTCCCACAGTAAAAAGCTCTGAAGCACATGACCCAAACAGGACATCCTCCCAATCTTTCACCCTCTCAAGTTCCCACTCTCCCCTCCACCCCATAAACCATTTTTTCCCCACAGTTTTTAACTTTTTTTCTATCACGCTGATGTTGAATGGGCCCAGTTGTGGTTTCTTAACATCACCTCAGCAGTAGCTGCTTAATAATCCCACACAGATGAGCAACTACTGAAAGATCCCCGTCCTGCTGACGTCCTTTTTCCATTTTGGCCATTTAAATCTGTCCCAGCTGTGATGGCCTGCGACTGGCAGGAGGAAAAAAAACATGAGATTTTGAACATAAGACAGAAAAATAGGTAACTGATTGGCACAACAAACTGAGGCGGAAAACATTGTTACAATAATCGTGTTGCCTGAAGATGTCTTAAATTTCCTGTGAAAGGTGACAGAGTTTAATGCTGGAAATTACTTCTGAGGGAAATGTCAGCATCGGTTGAGTCATCTCGGCTGAGCAACTCTCTTTTACCTCACTGACTTTTCAGATGTAGCCGTCTCACCTACGACACAGAAACTACGCTTGTGTTCAGAAACTTCATTGCTGTTCAAATAATCTCCTTTTTTTAAATACTTTGTACCTTTGTATTTCATTCTTAATTTGCAGTGACTCAGGCAGCATTACGTTTCTGAGCACATTTCCCTCATCACCGCTGTTGAATTTTTTTTTTTTGCTATCACTCTCTAATCCTCTTTCCTGCCTTCACCTTTCCCATATTTTTCTTCTCTTCTTCCCCCTCCTCCTCCTCCTTTCTCCTTTTCCCCAGTGATCCCTTTGCCCTCCTCTGTCTGACTCCCTCCACTGCTGGCCAGATCGCCTCGCAGCTGCACTCCATCACAAAAAACACACACACACACACGCACACACACACACATACTTAGTTGGAACAGGCTGCTAAATCCAAGAAGTCGTTACTAAATTAATTTTTGCCACGTGATAAGCACAGACATTTCTGCAATCGTGTGTTCGAGTGTGTCCAAATTCACTTTCTGGGGGGGCTGCTTTTGCAACATCTTGCATCATTTTTCCAATAACATCACTGACATACTGGGAACTCCTGGCTCCGTCTCAACAGCTTATGTTGTTTTCTTGCAACATCTCTCCTATGAGTACGTTTCTTTAACATTTTCTGCTGTACGATAAATGCGTGTATAACAAGTTTGAGACAAATGTTCTGCTGTTCCCCGGTTGTTTCTCATTATTATTCTCTGAGCGGATGCTGAAGGAGGAATCAGTTTGACACCATAACTCAAACTTATCGTCTCTGCTCTGCAATAACTCCAAAAATATTGAGGCATGATTTGTGGTTTTCTTCCCAAGAGCTGAAGTTTTTTTTTTTTCTTTTTTAATTCAGATGACAAAAATATTCATCAGGTTACAACTGGAGGCTAAACCTGACTGCATGTAACTGTACAGAAATACAATATAGAAACTAAATTCCATCATCTAAATCTCCACAGGATGGTGACATGAAAGATGAGATTAAATTTTAATGATTTCCATTTGAAAAATGGGTCACTGCTGCAGCAAGAATCAGATGTGTGTACTGTAGGAAAACAGACAGATAAGGATTCTTGCGTTTACGCTGACTTCCACTCACTTTGAGAGAAATCTTATTAAGATCCTCTCTGACAGATTTACTGGCTGCCAGATGTTTACCGTTTCCACGAGCATTAACAAGTGTGCATCTTGTCAAGTCTTCGCCATGTTGGTGTGACACAGTGATCATTCAGCTAGTTTTTATGGATCCGGTTGGGTATGCTTTTAGTAGGAAAAACACTCTGGTGCATGTCATCACAGGAAGTTAGTAGAAATCAGCAGCAGTAGCTTGTCGCAGGACTTGGTGATGACATAGCAGAGGAACCGCTACTCATCCTTAACAGTTGCTATTAAAATTTACTGTCAGGCTTCCTGTCAAATCTTGAAGCAGAGTGGCCAGCTCTCAGAAATATGAGATATGGACTTTTCTGAGAATCACTTGGCACACAACCTTGTTTTTTTCCCATCATACTTATTCTGCTAAATGATGGACAGATTGGAGATTTTGATATTTTCTGGAATACCCTTGTTCGCTTCCTTGCCAAAAGTTACATCACTATTGTACTCTTATGCAAAAGCTGAAATGACAGTGAGAAGTCGATTAGCTTAGCTTTGCAGGAAGACCTATATAAATAAGGGGATCTGGCCTGGCTCTTTTAAAATGTTACAGATCTACTGAAATATGTTTCTCGGTGAGCTTTCGATGTGCTTTGGGGAGTTATCTCTCTGGACTGGCGATCGCTCTTCTGGCTGTAGCTTCATATTTCCAAACAGAGAGCGAGGCCTTTCCATCCAGCACCTCCCGTGAAAGTGAATGAATCCATATCCCAAAATTATGTTGAACCACTCCCTTAAATCTCTTTACACCAGGCACCCGAGTATATTTCCAAAGATCCTACTCTTTATCCTCAGCTATGAGGTGGAGAACAACTCACTTTGAGAAACAGTTCTGTCAGTAGGAAGCGTTTTATGTTTTTTATGGGGAAGCTTAAGTGCATCTCCAAGGTATTTGTAAGCTCAGAAGTCAGTTTCACTTTTCCGGTGACGTGTTTGTGCCTTGTTGTATTCTGGGTGTTGCATCCTGCTGCTGCAAGTACAAAAGTAGATTCAAAGGAGCCTTTTTCTAAAAGCAGAGTCCCCTCCAGCTCTGCCTTCCTGTTTACACCCATTCTCACACATGCTCACACACACACACATTTACCATCAGTTTGCAGGCACACATTCACAGTTGCATCCTAATAAGACACACTCATCTTATTCTTTTTGCATGTAAATAATCTATTTGCATATTACTATTATTCATTATCCTCGTGTTTTTTTTTTTTGCCTACAGTCTGACCTCCCGCAATGCACCACTATACCAGCTGAACTGTCTCTAAACAGGATTTCCTGTGACATCATCAGTCCCTGTATCTCCTGTTTCTTTTTTTCTTTTATTTACATCCAGGCAAGGAATGAAAACAAACACACTGTGGTATGCCGGAGCGGTTTGATTTATTAGCGTGTCACTTAAGTGAGACGTTTCATTCATATCACACACACGCTTACCTTTCTGTGAACAGTCTGGATCACAGGCAGAAACAGAAATAGTGACTGAGGGAGGACAAGTCTTCAGATGAGTCACACTGAGCCCAAGAAAATAAACCCATCACACCACATGAGGATGTTGCTTGAAGCTGGTAAGGGTCTTACTTTCCCTTTTATGAGGAGAAAACCCAACTTTAAGACGCTCGCTTCGCTCTTTCGTGAGCAGCGTCACACAGATGGATGAGGCTGAGCAGGTAAAAATAAAAGTGCAGACAGGAGGAAAAACCCTGGAGAATCCTGTTCTTTTTTCTTTACATTTCTGGTTGGAAGTTTTCTTTCCTTTTACATCACTGAGGTGTGTTTCTCTGTATTGCCAGGAGAGGAAAGACAGAGAAAGAAGGGCGTTGCAAGATATAAAGAAACATTTGGGAACATTGTGTCCACTGTGACTGCTATTCAGTTCTTGAAAAGAAAAGAAAATTTTCACATCTTAAGCAGATATACTATTAACGTGGCTTTTTAAGATAAGTTGTTAAGATTAAGATATTTATAAGAGTATGTTCTTCTCTTTAGTTTATGTTAATACTTTGATCAGCCTTCTAATCTCGCTAATGTGATGATTTAAAGCAGATATAATCTTTATCATGTTCACCCTCTTGATTTAGGATGTTAACATGCCAACATTTGCCATTTAGCAGTAAAGAAAAATAAAAGTACATAACAGAGTATTGATTGGTGCCAGAGGAAAAGTCAAGAAGTCACAAAATGTCATGACACTCCACTCAGTAGTATGAGATATTGCATTTGCACTGAAGTGGTGAAGCGACAGAGCCTCTGTGCCTGCATGGTTTAAAGAAAATGTCTTTGCTCGCATTATTCTTTGCTGTTTTCTCAGGAAAAGTGCCCTCTGTCCTTAGATGAAGTTTGCTATATGTGTAAGTGTTCTGTGTTCAGTAATGGAGACACTGTCAGAGCTTCTGCGAAAATATCCGGGGCTTATATTTTTTTCCTTAAACTGCCTAAATGCTGCTAAAAAAAAAAAACAAAACAAAAAAACATAACTATGGTCGCTCAATCCCCGACTCAATCTGACCTCATGCCCTCTGAAACAGCTTTTATAAAGTGTCTGAAAATTAATTTCTTCTTTCATGAATTCAGTTATGTACTGTAGCTGTGTTTTTATTACTTTGAAAGTGGAACCGCAGAGAAGAGTCATAAAAGTGGATGCTTTGGTGCGGCATTTAAAAAGCCACTCTACTTGTGATTCGCATGACCCGTGAAGCGAATGAGTCAGAAGGCGGAGAAGCATCATCGTGTCTCGGTGGAGTTAAGGTGAGGACTCAGAAACTTGTCCGACTGTCACTTCTGGTGCTGCCTGTCTCATTACCCTACAATAAAAGCCTCATTAAATGCCTGTTACCAAGCAACCGCAGCTGTCATAAAGTGAAACGGTCACTATACGCTGTTTTGCACCACTTAGTGTGTGTGTGAGTGCACCCTGAAAGCTCTTCAGACACACTGTAGCTGAGTTTGTTTTATACAATAGCTGGTGGAGTTGTTTTACTGAGTATTTTAGAGGCACTGAAAACATGTTTGGGAGATTTAACCAGCAATTGTTTAGTCAAATCTAATGAAGCACCCTAATTTGAGGCTCTTTTCATAGAAAAAAAAAGGTTTTCATCTGCAGTTTAGTAACAGCATGCTATGTACCCCTTGGTTAACTTTTTAGTATTTAGATCAGAAGCAAACAGAGATCTTGAACTAACTCATACTAATAAGAATACGAGGGATTTGACCGCTTTGAAGTATAAAACTTGACACATTACTTCATACATACGGCCCACATTGCCTCCCGGTAAAACAACGGTGCACACATTTAAAATGCTCGATGCAAGTGTGAAACGTGTGTGTGCATGTATGAATGTCGTCACGAGTCATGATCAACATGCCTGCAGCAGCCTGTGAGGCTCTTCATCCAGCATCCTTTTAAAGGCTGAAAGGGGCTGCTCTGACAGCAGCACTGCACACGGTGTGCTACACACACAGAAAAGGTTGTGTTGACCTGGTGCGGCTCGCACATAAACACACAGTAAAAGTCCACGTGATGAGCTGAGATGTAGCTGGGCCATCAGCTGGAGGCGAGGGTTTGCGTTTGATGGGGGAATGAAACCGCCCCTCAGGAAAGCATCTGTCCTGCAGCCCCCCACCCCGATTTCAGAGAATGTGCCTGTATATCTGCCAAGCCTTGGTACTGAGCCATCAACAGTGCAGAGGGGAGATACAGTCGAGTGTCAGAGAAGGTGAAGTGGTGGAAGGCTGAATCTGTCTCTCCAGGGCATCTCAAATGCCAGGACAAACACAGAGGCTAAAGTAATGCCTCTTTGTATACGTGTTGCAATATAAGCAGCATGTATGAGGGGAAAACACTGGGATGTTTTGCTTTTTGTTCTGTATGAGTAACACTACACCTGATGTGGTTTTTACTTGTTTTCCTTTGCAGTCGGTGCAATAAATGGCTCAGTATCATATTTTTAAGTGGATTTTATGAAAGCATGTCTTCATCCACCAGCTGAATATCTCACTGCTCAGTAGTACCAAAAACTGTAATAATGACTAAAGATACTATGAAAGAGGTTTTTTATTCATTTCTCTGTTTAAAGGATACCAATAACAAATTCAATATCAAGTGTTTTCTTCAGCTCTGGGAGTGACACTTGCGGCTGAAGCCCACTCACCCAGGAACAGATGTGTCAGTCTGTTGCCATGGTGACCGGTTGGCATCCCATTGGAGCTTGGTTTGAGTGACATGTGGGACACATGGTAGTGGGCTATGTGGTTCTGCATATAGAGAGAGGGCGGATGTTTTGATCATATAGAGAGGGAATCTGCCCCGAGGCTCACTTCACATCTGCCTGTGTGTTCACAGTATCAGACGCTGCATCACAAGCTCATGTATCTGTGGGACTCATGGCCCAGAGATGCGATCGTGGCCTGTTGTTACTCAACAAAGCAAAATACTAAAGTGGTAGAGAGGAGAAAAAAAATCTATGAGGGCAAAATGACGATTAATTATTGATAGAACATTTTAGATGATTGTCGTTGGCAGCACGCTGCATCTCCATTTCTTTTTCACTCTGCGGCTCCTTTGTGTTTAGTGTCTGGACACGCTGTCAACTGCAAGAGACAAAGACTCTGGACAGAAAGAGGCACAAATGGTTCTTTTATCCTTTCAGGAGGTGAATGAAGGTTTGACGTATGCACTTTACCACTTGAAAGCTAAATGGCTTAAAAGTGTTCATGACAAAGAAACGGCAAATTTCCCCTAACACAGAGTGAAGGCAGGCCAACCGTTTGAATTATTGAAGCAAACACAGTTCACAGTCAGGGGAAAAATAACAGGGGGGGATCTGCTTACTGAAACATTTTAACTACCACTGTTAATGTAATTGTAAAACTAACTTCGTCCTTATCTCTATTACTTGTTTTCCTTAAAGAGAAGATTAAAGTTTCACTGCACCCAAACCGATCTGTTCTCTGTTTTCACTGAAAGAACAGGCTGAGGGTTCATGTTTAAGGCTGATACTAATATATTACACACAGTATACAATACTACAGCATGTGAAGATAAATCTTTAGAGAGGAGTTTAAAAGGAATTCTGGAAAATTACAGCATTTTTGGTTGTCCTTTCATATTCAGATAAAGACAAGGAAGAAAAATTATACAAATTCCTTAAAAATCCACTATCACTTGTATCTCAGAGCTTCTGTAAATGACCTGCTGCTACCACAACAGCTGGTGCAGTTAAATTTAATCAGTCTCAGCTTGTAATGTGTCTTTTTGGTGCTGTGATGCTGCTATTTTCTTTAGGGATATGATACATCAGAGTCGTAAAATAACCCAGTCCTTTTGTTCTGTAATGAGTCTTATTTTAGCTGCAGCATCTGAGAGACGGTTGTGATTCTCAGAACACAAATGTTGTCTCTTCATCTTTCCAGTGTGTCTGAACGGCCTCAGCTGTGGATTTTATCAGACCTGAGCTTCAGGAAGTGTCATGACAGCACAGCATGCTTTCCAAGAATCCACTCGCCCACGCCAACAGCGAGCTTCATCAATCTGTTAGAAGCTCTTTTTTAATCTCCTTCTCCTGTCACGCTTGTGGAACTGTTCTCTAAAATTTGAATTTGAAGCTGTGCATAAACCATGAACCGTGACCTGAAAATCTTCACATGGATTCACCAGGCTGCGACCTCGCACGACATTCAGACGTGCGAACACACTTGCACTCATTAAATCAACGTAGTCAAGTGCTCTTTACTCAAATGTGATTAGTTTACTCAGTCCAGCTGCACTGCGCTGAAATGTTTATTTCTGAGTGACTTGCGAAATATCTGTACCATAATTTGCACTCAAGTCATTGACCGAAACAATGACAGCAGCCATGAAGATATTTCTTGCCCTCGCTTGGTCTTTCACATCATAAAAGACCTCAGTCAGAGCAGACTGTTTTTATGGACGCGGTTCAGCATCAAATCCTCTTTATCTTGTTGTTGGGAACAGGAAATAAGAGTGGAAAAATACTGCAGAGGGCCAACAATATTCTGCAGTAGGATAAACAAAGCTTTGGTTTGCCAGCACGTTGACTGGCTTTTTCCATCCGAATGAGTAACGATGTCTGAAGGCGTGACGCAGATTCTCCGGCCTGAGGGTCAAAGCTGCCATTGACCTTGTGTCGGCGACACGGTTGTGTTTATCTTTCATCCTTGTTCATTTGTCATTTTAAAGCTCAACAAGCTTGGAGTGAATGGTGAAAACTCTGGGTTCACACCGCTCGGGTTACCTTCACAACCACTGTTTTCTTTCAGTACAAATTCATAGAAATGTGATTAAACAAAAGGGCTTTCCAATAAAATATTCAAATCCATCTTTTACCAGAAAGCAGAAAAACTTCGTTTTGACTAAAGAAATCTACAGTATTTCTTCATTTTCAAACTACTCCTCAACAAAAATTCTTCTTTTGTACACATCATGTCAGTTCAATGAATATTTCTCAGAACATCTTTATATGTATAGGACGTAGTCCTCTTTGAGTACTGCTTATTGAAAACAGACTGTAAGAACAGCCAGTTGATTTCATTGCTATACTTTATAATCCCCCTCCCCCACAACGTATGTCTGTATTTTTTCACGTCAGTTCTGGCAACATTCACAGTTTCCTACTGTCTGCTCAGAGAAGTGCAGTTAACCCTGTAAATGAAAGCTATCAATCACACACACACACACACACACACACACACACACACACACAGACTGAATAACAGACTTCTTTTTTTTCCTTTCCTCTCTACAGCTTATGAAGCCTGGACTACATTTACTCTTTACTTCACTCTTGACTCTTGTCTGTTCATAGATTTTTCTGCCTCCCTTCTTTTGAAACTCTTTTAAAGTGCTCACTCTGGTCATTAAGTTTCTACTGACCATGTCGCTTTGTATCTTACATTATTTTAAATCAATTAGCTGCACTTTTAACTGTCATGCAGGGACTTAGCTTGGACCTCTATAGTTTTGACAAAAAAAAGCTTTTTACACTCTCTGGCACTATATTTACATTTAAAGGACGTGTTTTAATAACTGAAAATCTGAAATATCCTCACGCTGTCCAGATGAATCATGAACTGTGATGTTAAAAATATAAGCAGCTGCTAGTATTTGATACGAATATCAGAAAAGTCTTTAGCTGCAACCATTAAAACTGTATTAAAGAGGAAAAATAGGGGAAAAATAGGGGAAAAAACTGTTCAATGTATTTATATTTTATTCATTATCTACTCCCTTTATTTCTCTACCACTTCTTTAGAAATATGATGTATTCAGAGGAACAATCTGGGAAAGGAAAATGAAAGTATCCTGTGGGATCAGATGATTTGTGCTATAAATCAAGAGGCAATTTCAACCACTCCTTTATCCTTCCTTCTCTTTTGGAAAACTCCAGAAAGATTCTTGGACCTGTACGCTCTGCCATTTCCTCCATGTACTCACTGTCAAGTTGCAGCACACACAGAGTTCGTTTAAAGACCTGTATTTGTTTTGACAGGCTGTTACACTGAGAAGACTTTCATACATTCACACAAACAGATTTCTTTTGTTGAGTTTCATGTAGGCTGACATCTGAAATGATATTCTAGGTTACACTAAAAACATTTGGGAATTAAGCTCACGGATGCCCCAATGACCCCAATGACCCCACAGTCGCAGTTTTAGTTTGTGACTGTCTTTTAGAGTTCAGAGTTTTTTTGATTGTGGTGTTTTTTGGTGGTCCAGAACAGATTAATGGCATTTCAGTTCATTTAAATGGGAAAACTTGGTCCGACAACTGAGTAATTTGAGTTCTGAGTTCTGTGACGAAATGAAATAAACTCCTAAGTCAAGGCACCACTGTATGCTAAATTATTGGTCATAGACTCGGGAAAAACCAAGTACATCAGGGCAGCCATGTGCACCTCCTAAAGCCAAATAAACCTTTATTTCACAGAAATCATTTCAAAAGCTTCAAGTCTTAATACAAGTCAATAAAGAAGCCCCTGTATTAGCTATTGGAGCTAACTACATAATTACATCCCTACAGGGAAGCTTATTTCATATACAGCATGAGTCTACTTCAACTGAGGTAAACAGAAATGCCAGAAAATACTGACAAGCACAGTTCTATATGGAGGGTTACTGCTGTTTCTTACTGTGTTTGTTGTTTTCCCTCCTGTTTTGTTGCTTGTTGGTGCTTCCTGAACAGGAAGTCAGTCAGACTGAAATGAAGTAACATGAAAGGTACTCAAGTGGAAGTCAGTACATCTTGCTCTCCTCTTTATTTTCTTTATTAATTTATCCTGCACTGTATTTTAGCAGGGAGGAACGTGCTAAGGCTGATGTCTGACACCTTGATGTTTTTAGAATGACCCATTCTTGAGGTGTAGTTGTGTTGCTCAAGCCGTTGGCTGACAAAAAAAAACTTGTGAAGTACAGAGGGAGTTTACTAATTAGAGCTCTATAAATACCCTGCTGCTTTCTCCTCTGACCTAAAAATACCAGACAGGAGCGACACAGGTCACGATGGTGAGTTTGGAACCCGTCACCCGTGATGAGGCTTCACTTGAATGAGCAAGGTGTGCATTCTCATTTGGCCTGATGCTCATGCCAACATACAGCCTTAATACAGCCACAGTGAAGGAATGAAAGAGCACAGTTACTTCTACTGTGTGCCATTGTCATTATCCCAATAATCCGTAGTTAAACGCACCATAAACAGCATGCAGTCATGGCTGCATGGACAGACTGAGTATGAAAAACAGTCAGGACTTATGGACTCAGCAGAAATACACACCATGGCAATAAAGATTTGAACTTAAAAGGGTTTATTACATGATATGCATGGTGAAGAGGTCATTTGAACTCATGTATTCAGACAGAGAAGAGAGAAGGAAGAAAAGGGGTTTGGAGGAGGGATGGGAAAACTGAGTCGAAGGGAAAAAGAGAGGCGTGGTCTGTGCTCCCAAAGCTAATTATCAAACTTAATTGGTTGTTTTTGTTGGCTTTGTTCCTTTACTTAATCCTTGCAAAAGAAAAATGTTGTACATTGGGAGTTAGTCCCAGATGTTTTGAGATGAATAAGCTTTCATGAGTTCAACATTTCTAGAGTTTGCTGCAGCATGTCAACTTTTGTAAATGTCCCGCTCCATCCCGCTGTGATTGGTCAATTCATGAGACGACGCTGATGAAAAGTTGAACATGTTTCAGTAAAGCACCTGACTGACCACTTCAGCTGTGACCTTTGACCCACAGATGAACTGGTCTCTCCGGTGGCTTCAGGCCTATGAAGCTGAGATGACCGACAAGTAACAGTGTCGCATTGATGTTATTTTCAAACATGTGATTCCATCAGTCTCATGACTTCAGAATGGGTCATGACCTCTCTCAGCTTTTCACCACCATCTTTATCTTTTTTCTCTTTGGGGTTGTCCAACTTGCTCTGCTACACTCTAGATAACAGACAGTTAGTGGTGGGTCTCAGGCAATGTTAGACTAGATCAGACTGAAAATGATCCAATCACATCCAGTTTTTTTCATTTGATTTTTGTGTGTCTGTCCCTGGTCCCTTCACACAGAGCAGAGCTGGTGGTTGTATTGCTCAGACGATGAGTGGTCACAGACTGTGTAGAGGTCAGCTGGAGTCCCTGAACCAAGGCCGCTGATCGTCAAAGAGAACAAGATTTCAGAATCAAAACAAAACAAAACAAAACTCACTGAGGACAAATATGCCACCAATCATTGATTGCTCATGCCCCGGTCTCCAGCCTGGAACAGAAACTCCGACCGGCTCAGCAGTTCACTGAATTACTGGATATCACAGCTTTGGATACCATGTAGAGGGATCTATAGGACTTACACTGCTGGTAAATGATTTCCTAGAAGAGATCCTTATCTAACTACACACGTCTAGGACCTCCTCTCTGCCTTTACTGTACAGTTCTCAGGAAGGATGTTTGGCTTTATCTTGTGTTTGGGCTAAAGGTCCTGTGGAGATTTGTTGTGTATACACACAGGTAATGCAGTTTGGTTTGACCACTGGCCTGCATCCTGCTTGTCGTTGACTAAACTAGAGGAAGACAATGGACCCTGTGGTCTGTCCCCAGGGGTCCCAAACCTTCTGTTCTTTCCCCAACATGGATTTCTCAGGCAGCTGGATGCCTCTGAAACAAGTTCATGCATGTTCATGGTCCTAATTTAATGCTTCTGTCTTAGGAAAATTGAATTAGGAAAAATGAAATTCAACTTGAAGTTAGTGTTTGCTACAGATCAAACAGCTAATTGTCATGGCCAGTCTTTGTAAGCAAGGCCTCAGTTTTGTAACTTTTTCCATCATTATCATGTTAGGTTGACCAAAGGCTGAACGGATAAAGGAAGCAAAATACCTCGGTCTGACAATGGAAGTGAGTATCAGGTTGATCTGTTTTCTTTCTTGACATAAAATTGATCATCAAAGACACCATCAAAGTCCTGTTATTGCAAAAATATTCAAATACTAGTAATTCTGCTACTACTACAAATGATAATAATAGTCATTATCATCAACATCATCATCATCATTAGTTAGCTTTTACTTCCATTTGACTCATCATACTGAATTATTGACTTTAACGGTCTTACTGTGGCTCTAGTAAAATTAAGATTTTGTCCAGTACTTTGACTTATAATGCCTGCAAACAAATTAAATTTTCATTAGCCTTAGATGTACATTATGTTTAATGTTTAGATACATAGGTTACTGTAAGATGCTAAACATGATCCTAACCATCAGCATATTATTGCTCTCCTTGCAGGCACATTACCATTCAGCTGAAAGCTCTGCTGTAGAGCTGCTTGCCTGGGTAAAGGCACGAGGAGGATCCCTGCGGTGGGAAGAGCTTGTGGTCATTTTTACTTGATTGCTTCCTGACTTGTTGCGGATATAAAGAGTAGGAAGCAATACAACCACACACTTGTACCCATAATTTCTTACATATACAGATAATGATTTATAAGGGCTTGAATGTTTCCATTTGACTGATTCAGGAACTAAAATTTGTGGTCTTATAACAAATCACAAACCTTCTGAGTGAACTTGTCTTCCATGTTTCTGAGTTTCATTTATTTCGATGAAATAATTTATTATTATCTACTGTGCGTTATCGTGACATATGCAGTGAGCGCTGCATAATGAGGAAGCTGCTCAGTCGTATCATCAGCAGCTTGTAGCATTCTTTATGAAATTACCACAAGTTCTGTCAGCGCATAATGTTTTCTTCCTCTTTTACTTCTCAATTCTTTTCATCTTTTCTCTCCAGTAGTACTTTGTTCCTGTGATTGCCACATGCTTTCTCTTTACCACCCACCCAACAACAGAAGAGGCAATGATCTATGACACTTTTAACTCTGCGGGAATAAGGTTTGAATGAGAGCTCAGTGGTGCGATTGTGATTAATGGCACCTGTGCAGCGCGGGCGATTTCTTCACGTACATAAACCTCAGAGGCGATCACTTGGTGGAGATTGGTTTTGTGCTCAATCACTAATGGAAACTTTGCAGAGCAACAAGCCATAATGAAAGTCCCTTCAGGGTGGGAGACCATGCTGGGAACCTCTACCTAAAGTTTCTTTGGGAATGAGTGATTTAACAGACTCTTTAGTGCTTCATGCTGTTTGAAGAAGTGATTTCAGTGTCCTCACTCACAGGGGGACCAAGTCTATCATGGCGATCGTTTCACGGTAAGAAGTAGGGGATGATCAAGAAAGATTTTGAGACTCTGACAGATGTAGAGCTTCAAGGTTTTTACTCTTTTTACACTCAAGTTTCATTTTTCAATAAATCAGATCAGATCAGGTCTTACCGGTCTGGATATGCCACTACACTCTGTGTCAGCACTGGTCATCTCATACCTTGACTACTATAACACCCCTTTGGCTGCGCTGAAAATGTAGACACGAGAAAAAAGAGGCCGTCTCTGGTCATTAAAACACCTGTCTGTTTTGTGTTAAGCTTGGAGGACTGTTTTGATTCACCATGCTGGTTCATTACCTTCGTAAACCCCTCCTCCACCTCTCGCCCATCATATGGCTCCTTGTACACGTGTGCAAAACCAATTTTCTTTAATGGACACACAAAGTCTTTGTAACACAACCACGGTGCCCTCACACGGCTGCAAATATCCACATTTTTGTGACATTTCAATGATGTTATAGATGCAAAATAAAAGGTGACGCATGCTTCCATCTAGAAAAGCAATTTCTGTTGAGGGTGAGGAATATTACTTATTTCAAATTACTTACTCGATGGTTTCCCATTGTATTTAAATTTATAACACAGCAGGCAATATATAAAAAAAAGAAAAGATAAATAAATAGGATGCATTTTTATGTCTCGCTGTGTTTTTTATGATCATGTACTATATTTGTACTTCTCTATCAACCATTACACCATGTTCATGTGACTCTGTGGCTCGCAAAGCTTTCCCAAAGCAACAGGAGCTTTCTTGGAAATGTTGCCAGAGATGAGGCACTTCAGTGGGGGAAGACGGAGGACTGAGACTCAGCACGAGGCTGATGAAAGGCACAGAGCAAAGTTTAAATGCAAATGCCTGCAATGTGAGCTTCATTTTCAGTTGGAAGTAAACAAATGGAACAAATATGGGTTTGCATGCAGGACTGGAGTAGAAGGTGTAATTCTGCATAGTATCCTACACAGTCCTAAATCCTGGATAGTCTCAGTGTTTATGTAAGGCCAAGCACCACTTAACCTGATTCCATTTTCCGTGCAGAAATGCTCCAGGCCTCCTTTATTTTATGATAGAGCAGCATGTCTATCTATGTGTGTGTGTGTGCGCACGTGTGTGTGTGTATATGTGGTCTGTCTATAACAACGGGTGCTGTGTTTATGTTCTGTTCATCTAGCCATCCATTTTCTATATCCGCTTATCCTGCTCAGGGTCACGGGAAGCTGGAGTCCATCCCAGCATGCAATGGGCTAGAGGGATTTACAGCCTCGACATGTCACCGGTCTATCACAGGGGTCTGCTGGTTAGTGTGTGTGCTCTTTTCAAGCTGACAGTGACTGTAGTCTGACAGTTGTTGTTGTTTTTGTTCACAGTGTTGGGGAAAGGTACTTTATTATATGAGTGAACCTGTAACTTGTCTGTAAGCATCAGCATATTCTACTAGTTTAGTACCTGCAGATGCAACCAGGGGTCACTTCCAAAACCAGAGCATTTTGTTTGCTGACTATGTTTTTTTTTTTTTTTTTTAGGTTACAGGTTTCATTCTAAATGCAAAAAAAACTTGTTTCCTCCTTGTTTCGTGTTAAAGCTGGATGCAGTTACACTTTAGGTTAAAGGCTGCTGTGCTTTATTGTATTTAGCAACCCCAGCCGAATCCATTATCCAAGATACGTTCACCAGACACATTGCTGGGTCCTGATCATAAAGGCCTCATGTGATGTTTAACATACTTTTTCAAAATATACGAGACCATTAATCATTGCTCGTCCAAATGTGAGCTAAGCAGCTAAGCAAATATAATTTTTCTGCCTTATCATACTAACAGTGCTACATCACAATACAAGAACAAAATTGTCTCCTTACTTCCTTGCATACATACAACATCTGCTGGCAACAGTTATATAACTTCTGCTAACAATGACAATCATCAGCAAGAAATTAGAAATCTGCACTTTGAAAAATAAAGGAGCCATTGTTTCAAAAATGACAAACAGCATATCTGCCATGCAAGGACAGAAAACTCGAGATCTTCAAACTTCTCAGCTGCTGTGTGGTAAAAGCTGTATCTGTCACAAGAGACACAGAGAATCTGACAAACTAGGGGAAAGGTCCAGGTTCAGGGCGTTGGAAGCGTCTGAAGCTATATTTGGCGCAGAGAGCGGCCGTTTCTTTCTGTTCGACAGCACATCAGTCAGGCCAAGTGTTCTTGACGTGTCAAGTGAGCATTAGTGATGGGAGGAGACTGCTTGATAACTCCAGGAACATGCCCGCTCTGTCAGCTGAGCAGCGTTTAGATTAGATGGCGAGGGAGCGATGCTGTCGGTCTGATGCTGCTGTAACGGTGCAACAGTAGATGTCCTGTCGCCCGAGTGTAGCCCAGACAAGAATTTCCCCTTTAAAAAGTAATTAATATGATTAAAAGTTAAAATTAATTCATTTGATTGAGCAATTAAAATAGATAAATACTTAAATAAATTCATTTCAATTAAATGGAGAAAAAATAAATATGTACAAATAAGAAAATAAGTGGGAATAGTGATTTTACTGCAGTGTAGGATTTGTTTTGTTTCTTTCTGTTGTCCCAATAAAGGGTTTTGAAAAAAATAGGGATTTGATTGACAGGTCTCTGACCATCCAATCAGTCGCATGTAGTCAGCCCCTCCGGTTCTGATTCCGGTTCGGCCGCGAACTCGCTCTCCTCTTCCGGCGTCGTCCTGATAAGCTGCATGGTCGCCGAGCAGAAAATCTTATACCATGTGCGTGGTAAGGTGCATATATATTATATAGATTCTTATCTTATCGTCTTAGGAATTTATATTGACGCATGTATATGTATGTTTTAATTTTTAGACCGGGTTATCGATGAATGTACGTTGGAGGGGGGAAGAGCGTGGAGAGCCGCTCTGCCATTGACTCAGCGGTGAGCGGACATGTTGGTTAGCTGCGGGCTAACAGT
>JBAJHX010000046.1:6304126-6311301 GCA_037176925.1 Amniataba percoides | reverse complement strand
ATGCTGATTTTCATGTGTTTTTCCAATTGTATGTGTGAATGGTTATTTGTCTATAAAGGGCATGTTTATGTTGTAATTTTCATATATATATGAATGTATGAGCCTAAGTTGGTGTGAGTGTAAAATGTTTAGTGCATTCCCATGCTGTTCCAGTGAGAGGAAGTAGAGCATGTTATTTACTGTGATTGTGTATTTTGTATTGATAGTTTTGGTTAAAGACAGTGGTGACTGCTGTGATATTGTTACTGAGAGTAAGGAAACAGAAAAGAACTAATGTGCACACACATGATTAGAGTTTGAAATATGTTGTACAGCTGATTTGATGCTACCATTTCTGATAGTCACAGCGTGTATTGTTGTAGATTTAGGAATTTGGTATAGATTATAATGTGAATTTGTGTTTTGTCTGACCTGTTTCTAGGTCAGGTTTTTTTGTATGGATGAGCTCGTATTCGAGGATTCATCGTTCCAGTGAGGTTGGAGCCACCTTCCATCTCCAGCTGTTCATCTTCCCAGCATGTGCTGGGTGGCGAGCCAGGCTAAAGTTTTCACATTGAACTCAACCATCAGTCCCCATCCTGTTCCTGGTGGGGTAGGATTGAACACACACATTCATGTTCACCACATAAACGGGCCCCAACGTAACAAACTCTGGGGAGGGGAAGAGTAACAAAGGGTTTTCTTTTGGCGCCTTTATGTTTGTTTTGTTTATTTTTGTGCAAAGTGAAGCTGTACATGTCATCTCTGTATGTATTTTATTTTCTCTTATAATTCCACAAAGAAAAAAAATATCATTTTAAACAGTTGTTTCTGTTCTTTATTGATGTGCACCACCGGCTCCTGCGTACCGATGTTTTCTGTTCTGGTCCAGGTATCAAATTATTTAATGTCATCCGCTTCTTAAAGTAAGGGGGGGTTACACGAGTGTCAGCCATTATTTCTTCTGGATTCTCCCCTTTTTGTTGTTTGTCTCAGAAGTGTGGTTCTTACTGGTTTTGTTTTGAAGGATCTCTGTGGTTTACTTGTTTTTCATGCAGATTTAATGTCCCCATGCTTTGTGTTTTCTAATTGCATTTTGAGTGTCGCCATGCAGCTTCCTAGATTCTTCATTTCCCATCATCTCCATTATGTAGTATTTGGTCTCAAGTGAAAACAGAGTGCAATCTTCCTCTCCCAGTATGGATCCTGATGTCTAAACTCCAGTACCGTTGCTTTGTTTTTCCTCACATTTAAAATGTAAAAATTGCATACAGCTACCTGTTCAAGTAGGCCTGCTTGGAATAATATTATTCACTAGCAGTGTTGTGGTACAAAATTGAGTCACTGGGTCCTGGTGCTGGTAAAAATGTGACAAAAAAAACTGCACAAAAAAAAAAGCTTAGTTTTCTTGTTAACTGACAGAGTCATTTTTTTTCATCTGTTTGACTTGCTGACACGTCAAAGGCTGCCAGTCTTCATGGTTTCATTATAGGTGTGTGAGTGTCTTAATGGAAAACATGCACACATCCACAAGGTAAGCTAGAGTTGCTCAGGCTTTTAATGCTACTGCATCGAGATGCTGTTTACTCACTGAACTGCTTTCAGCCCATCACAGCTACAGGATGCTGTGTGAGAAATGATAACCAGGCGGTATGGATGCCATATATTTATTCTCTATTAATATATAACCACGGTCTGTCCATTAGCTGTGCGTGTGAGTCAGCCTGTGTCGATTTAATTGGACCAGACAACTCCAAAACTAATTACAGAGTATCTTTCTTTCAGCTTTCAGAAAGTTATCTGTCTTGTTTTCTCGTGTTGCAACATAAAAGAAAAACAACCAAACAGAGGCAGTCGTATTCTAATGAGAAGCTTACACAGTTTTAATGTTCTTTGTTCTTTGATACTTCGAACTGGTCCCTTAGGCGAGGAATTAAGTCTTTGTTGCTGATTGCTTTTAACGGTAGAGCAACACATTGTGCTTTTCTCACATTTCTCAGGATGTTGTGGCTGCACTTTGGTTGATTTCCATCACGATATCAATAATGCATTGAGTTTTCATGGTAAGGTATAGCCTCTGGTTCCCTGACGTTGGGACGCGAGCCAGATGCATTGTTGAAAGGACCTGGTGTCCCACTGGGCTTCATTCATTGTCATGGTTTTGCTTGCACTCAAGAGGGAAATAACTGGGAAGGATTGAAAGGCAATGATAAGGCATTTTGTACGCTCTGTTGAATTAAGGAGAACAAAAGCAAAAATGTTATCTTTTAACTCAAAAGCAAAGCAGAGCGCAAATAGACTGTTTTCTCTCCAGCAGCTCTCCAGCTGAGAAATGAGGCTGCATGTGTTGTGGCTGAAAAGTTCACATTATAGACTGATTATACTGTACACAGTGTAATCAGTGATTGCAAATGCTCTACTTTTCTTCTCCTGAAAGGGTAAAAGGAAAATCTGACCTTTAGAGGGCTCTGCAGCTGCATCAATCCAGGACAAATGGCATTTTACCATGAAAAAAAATAATCTTCCCTTTTAATTGTATAGTATAGCGATAGATAGATAGAAACTTTCCCTCAGAATCTGCCTGTGGTGCAGAGCACCTTTGTACAGTTTGTTCAGCTTGGTGTCGCTGAAGAAACCAGCGGATGTGTCCCTGCTCGAGACGACTCAGCAGGGTCTCCAGGCCAGATGGAAAGACAGAAAACAAAATCGCATCACAGTGCGTGTTTGTTGTTCTTGTGACTGTGAGGATGAGTTTTACTCTGACTGGCTGGATAACTCGTTCAGTCACCTCCAGAGCTGTTTATTGTTTTAAACATCAGACACTAATGCACACACACAAACACAAGATGGTATTTATTTAGAAATGAGGCACACAAACACGCTTAGAGTTAAGTGGGTGCTGGCAGATGTCCATTCAGCTTTCGGTATCAGTATTTCCTCTATTTAACATTTGCTTAGGCACAGTCTCGAAATCAGGCTACAATTAAAAACAAGTGACAACAAAACATATTAACTGTGTGGAAACTGATCAGAATGGCAGGTTATAATCACTGCATGTTCAAATCAGCCTGTAACCTGTGACCTGTAATATACAGGGTCTGTAATCCTGTATGAATGACAGTAACATACACTATTTGTATGACTCCTTTACATTCTTATCCTCTATGTTAAATCCTCATCATTAGCTATTGAAGATGCACCTTTGCAGACGGTGGACCGTTTACACAGAGTATGATTTATCTGTAGGCTACTGAATACTTTACACTATTGTCTATGGTTTGGCTATATTACCAAGACCTGTGCTGCCCCTCGACTTAATAATATAGCAAGAATAAGTTGTCAAAAATAGGTACAGATTGAGGTCAGGAGAACAAGCCCATCTCAGAGTAATTCATCTATGGGCTAAATGGGTGTCACAACAGGGCTCTACTCCTCCTCTGTCTGGCTTGGCTCCCTGTCAGTCCAACCTGAAATATGTGAAATGACCACGACCTCTAATATCACAACAGTTACTTCCAAACTAAATACATCACAGCTCTGGAAACTGCACATCATTTTTACACATTATGTTCTACCACCAAGAGATCAGCCTGGTTAGTCTCTGCTCTGTCTGAAGCTCTGTTTGCATTCCTGGAGACACATTAAACATTGTAATAGAACAAAAATATATACATAAAATAAATGTTGCTCTCTGGGACAAGAAGTTCACATAGTTTATCCAAAAAACATGTAGGATATTTTATATACTGAGTTCTGTCTGCAAACTATTCTGGTTGGATGATGGAACAGTTTAGGAAACCTCCACCTTTAAACCAAACTAGGTCTTGTCTAGTTGTAATGTTTACATGCACAAAAACTCCTCTCAGTCCTGTTTTGATGGGTTGAAACTGTATAAGACAAGATTCTGCTCATCTTAGTGTATTGTGTAAATGACCAAACTCTTTTGGTGGGCATGTAGAAAAGGACAACCTTGGACGTGAAGAGCGCCACTACATTAAAGCTGCAAAGCTATTAACTGCACTGACCGTGGGGTAACCTTGTAAAGACAAAGGGTGCGAGCATCGGGGTTCACGACCCCAAACATGCTTAATTACAGTATCCCACACAAATAAGGTCTTTGTTCCGGCGAGGGGGAAACCATGCTGAACCACTGAGGGACGTGAACGGCACAGACAGATGGTTTCATCAGGCTGATTCACTGTTGTGTACTTCATGTCATGCTGATAAATCCTGCTGACCCTCGGTCATGGGCCATCATTACCTAAAAACATTTTACAGCCACTCTGGATGTAATTAACCCAAAGGTCAAATACAGGCCATGTGGACTCTCAGGATAAATATTATGTGATTGCTATCACACTCCAGTAATGTGGGATCCTCGATGGCTCATATATATTTATGAGTGGTCAGTCATCAGCTTAGCTCAGCTGTTTGAGTCACTGCTAGTGTGATCAGTGAAATGTTTTAATTAAAATTTGCATGTCCTAAAACAGGATTTTAGCGGCACTTGAAAAACACTAGATGGACAGAGGGTCATGCATTGATAAGTGGTTGTCCATACTGTACATTGGACATGAACAGGGTGAGCATGTTAACGTTTCCATTCACTCACTAATCTAGGTCAATGATGGCAAGATTTCTCTGCGCATTCATGTATATGTATATATGTGTGTATGTGTATATATATATATGTATGTATAGATAGATATAGATATGTATATATGTTCTGCTCAGGGTCACAGGGAGTTTATATTTATTCATTAGTACCCTATTTTTACAAATGAACTATAATGATCAAATACGAAAAATGACGGGTAGTTAAACCCACCATTTGCTTTTCACCTGAGGGTGCCCTTCTCAGCCTGGTGAAGTCCGTCCTCCTGATATGCAAATGAAGTCAAATTTATCTTTCAGTGAATCTGTGGAGGGAAGTTTAATATAAGCAAGCCTGACAGCGAGGCTGATTTGTGAGCAGCACTGGACCAACGCTGTATTCATAATTCTTCGCTATTAGCTTGTGACATTTGTAATCCATTTAGTGTCAGCTTCCTCTGTGCTGTTCTCTTGTTGACTTATGACTTGCTTGCTTGGGAAGCAAAGATGCATGAAAGGTCAACAGTATGTTGACATGTAAACTATGAAAGATAACTTCACAATGTCACTTGTATGACTAAAGACTTGTTCTAAACTGAAGCACGAATGCACCCTGATTCATCTGCCACTGATATACATCACAGAGAGTGGATGTTTTTTTATTATTAAGTGAAAGCATCATGTACTCCTTTGTTGTTTAGCTGTGTGTCCAAAGATATCAGAAGAAGATGATGGAGATTAGCTAAATTAAATTTATTAAATAAATATGAATGATGGACAAAACTACTGTACAAAAATAATTTGGACTCAAGCACACTCGATCTTTACGAATACACCAACAAGTGAATCAGAATTGGGTCTGTTTAATGTGAAAAATGTTGGTGTTTCTATTGTCTCTGGAAATGTTTCATGGCACTCACAAATGCCCATGAGTTAAACAAACAAACCATCAAGTGAGCAGGTCTCTATGTGTATGCTGAATGCTGCCTGTGTCCTTATGCGTTTTTGTTGTGTACTCAGACTTTGAGGACTTCAGCACATCTCCATGTATGTGTGTAAATGTGTTTGTATGTGTAGGAGGGTTTATAAAAAAAAAAGGAGAAAGAGCATTCATGAATTCAAGGCCCTTCTCTTCCAGCGCATTTCCTGTGTGTTGAATGAGGCTGTGATGTAAGAGCGTCATGCTGCTCTTTGTGATCCTTCACACAACATCAAATCTGATCACAGCATGGGGCTGAGAGTGCGTCAGTCTGGATGGTAGAAGTTAGATATAGCAAACATATTTGCATATTAGTGCTTCATCCAGCTCATCCCATCCAGTTACATGCTTTAATTTCTCTGTTAATAACTGTCATCCACCCCCTACTGAGCTGCAGTAACACCTTTTCCCCGCACCTGATCATGTGCACCCACTTGTTCCTCATTTTAAATTTTTGGGTTCAAGGTTGTTTTATTTTTGGAGCCTTTACAACTAAACCCAGTAGACTCATCTACATTTGATATTTCCAGTGATAAAATACAGATTCATGCACTGCTGGCTGAGTCTTGAGAGAGGTGGCTGGAGCTTGCATATTGGTAGTTCAATTGAATGCACTTTCTTCCAGTTAGTCATATCTTAAAAAAACCCAAAACACAGACAGGGCAAACTGGGGTTATAAGAGTGGTGGACTCTAAATAATAGTTTTTCTGCTGCTGTACACTGAACTGCTACTCATAACGCTAATTAAGTAACAAACTTGCAATTAGCTTGTGAGAGTAAAAAGGCACAGATAGTCGCACAAATACAGAAGCAGCACAGTCTTGCATGTTATTACAGTGAAGAAAGTGCAACCTCAAAGGGCACACACACACACACACACACACACACACACACACTCTATCACTGAATTCCTCCAGCTCACTGAACTCTATCAGACCTAATGTACTGCGGGTTGCTACTCCAGATTAACTGACTCCTGGTCGAGGGACTCATGTGTTATGATTAGGCTGAGTGTCGAGAGCGTGTTATATTAAACAAATCTTCTGCGCAGATTATTCGAGGCGTTCTTGTTTAATGAGACACCGCTCAGTGAAGAAAGTTTGGAGAGAGTACGAGGACGAGGACGAATAGCAATGAGAGCAGATCAGATGTGGATTCACAGTTGGTGGGCGCCGTTGAGTTTTAGAAGACTTTGCACTGAATTATGTGATATAATATATCTACATTTCTATTATATTTGAGCAAAATGTAACGGATGAACAAGAGTTATTACATGTTTCACATTTCTTTGTACTTCAATAACAATTAACGCTCATCAACTTTACTACATAACAGCAGCTAAAAGGATTTTGTACAAAGTTTTTCTTTAAAGCAATGGAAAATTATATGTCATAGAAAGTTACATGCACATAAGTACTACACTTAGGTAGAATTTGGAGATATTTGCACTTTACTCAAGTATTTCTTTTCCATTGTACACAACAATTTATAATTAGCCCTTATAAACACATTAACAGAAATATGAAGCGTTTTTTCCATGAATTTGTCATCCGTCTAAGGTTCTGCTATTTCTGCTGCACTTCATGATTAAAGATGACAACACGGCCGCATTTTGAAGGCACCG
>JBAJHX010000046.1:6296626-6301626 GCA_037176925.1 Amniataba percoides | reverse complement strand
TTTCACAGGTTTAAAAGATGGAAAACAGGGAACATCTTCTATTTACTCGACATTAAGTAGTTTTACTCTGTGTGGATTCTGCTCATTTGTCGTTATCGCTGTTATTAGTATTTCTTTCATGTGGTCCTTTCTCATCTCCTCACAAGCTGTTACCGGCTGGCTGTCATTGAATTTCAATTTAAAATATCCATGAAAGTCTAATGTGTGCATTATTTCATACTGAGCCAAACATGCAGTTCAGTATAGACTGCTTCACACTCACCTGAACGTCTCGAGATGTTGCTGTTACACACTAAAAAATACATTTAATTGTGAAGGTTTCTCTTTCCACTCATAAATGAAACCAAAAAAATGAGCTGTTGTCACTCCTTTTCATGGGTTATTCTGCAGACAGACTGACTGTAGGCTATGAAGCAGTTTATTCATTCTCAATTAATGCCAGAAACTACTGCTTTTAATTTATTCATTCTTGTTAAAGTAAGTTTATGTGTGTGCACTGGAGTATCAAGGAAAAACCAAATAGAAGACAAAGTCATGGCATCACATTCAGGCAAGCTTCTGTTCCAGTAGTTTCTTAATGATTAATGTGATTAATCATTCAATCATCAATCAGTCATTTCTGATCTCAAAAACAAAGCTTGATCCTGAGGTCTACGTTGTTCTCTGTTCTCTGACAAATCATCTCCACTTACAGCTAAAAGAAACTGAAGCCTTCATAACTGTAAAAAGCTGTCTTCTAAAGCCATTTTAAACACTGTGTCAGTAACATTTAGGAAAACGCTTGTTAACAGTGACACATGTTAAGTCATCTGTAGGTGCGAGTGAGCATTGGCTGAAACAGTGATGTGAATATGATCAACAGGCATCATGCTGATATGATTTGTAAAAAAAATACAATAAAAATTCCTGCTTTGTGTGGAAGAGAACAACTTTTAAAATTCTTGTTTTCTGAAGGCTAACATTTTAGCAGCTCCATCGACATTCAGCAACAGTTCTGTATGAATGTGAAGAGAAAGTTATGTCACTATCTGATCACACATTGGTGACGAAAACAAACGTTGAGAAACCCTCATTACGTGTGAATGGTTGCATACAGTCCTGTCTTTATCACAGGCACCTTTGAAGTCTCCCTGGTGACGCCAGAGCAAGATCGCTATGGCAACCTGCTGGACCAGCAGCCACATAAAAGGAACTAGATGAGATTTTGAACGCATGTTTCAGCCCCATCAAGCCTGACCCTGGCACACAGTTACAGTCTTCAGCACTTTTTCCTGTTTGCAGTCCTTCCTCCCCTGATGTTGGCTGCTCCGTTGCCGATATGTCTCTGCCCTTGCTCTGTTGCTCTCCATTGTCTTCCAAAGGAGCGAGACTGTTTCCTGGGAAAGCGTCACACAAGCGCCAAAGCCTCGACCTGCTTTAATAGCTCCTTTAACGCAGCGTCTTGTCCTGCCGCAGTTCTCATGGGCGTGTGCAGCTGGACCAGGTCAGGATCCGCTGACCTGTGTATAACTCTTAATGGTTTCCTCGCACTGCTTCGCCCCTTTCTCATTCGTCTCCGGTCAGGTGTGTGCTGATGGGAAGGTACAGTAATGAGTCTTAGTTTATGCTTGCAGTCACCTCCTGCTGTCAAGGCATTGTGTGTGTGTGTGTAAGGAGGTAAAATAATGAGTCAAAGTTTACTGCTGGGTTTAGATGAATCGCGTCATGGAAGTAATATGCATGGCTGAATGTGTGTGAGAGCTGAAATTCATTTATTAATTCATTCATGAGATGTGCATAAGCATTACCACAGTTACCACTTTTAATAGCCTCACTTACATTTTTGCCCTCATTACTCTTCAGCTTATTTGGCCTTAATGAAACATGTTTTTGCATTTTTCAGTTGAAGCATTTTGATGTATTTTGTCTTTGTCTTCAGGGAGCTTCACATATAGATGTTGGCTAACGTCGGAGAACATTGAAAATCGCATTTGTATGCTAACTAATTCCTGTTTCTCACATGGACGTGTTTTCCTAACCAACTGTGTATTCGACCCACCAGTACAAACTCTGTTCAGCGTCAACATGAGGTGCTGATGGAGGAAGGAAGAAGTTTGGGCTTCATGTAATGAAGCAACAAACAGAGGTGTGAAGGTTAAAGCAATGGATGTAAAACTGAGACATTAACCAACTCTAAGATCTGGAAAATAAAGTCACAAAAAATGTTTGAGATGGATAGACATAATGTAATGAGATAGAGTCATAGTGTTGTGAGTAGGAGTCATTCAGTTATGACACAAAGTTATAATTCTGTATTCTGAGGGAAAAAAAAAACATTTTGTTATTAAATATTTTGAGAGAAAGGTCAAAGTATTATCTATCTAAAATATATTATTTAATGAGGAAAAAGTCATTATGTCATCAAGTCAAAACACACATTTCACATGTTGATTAAATTTTGTGTATCCATGTTACTCAGCTGTGATCTGCTTCTCTTAGAGCTGCATTATCCACACAGGAACAAAAAGCTTACACTGTAAAGGTCATAGTATCTGATTTGGTAAGAGAAGATGGATGGTGAGTTCTGTGCTGCCTCGGCGTTTGCTGCTGAGCGCTTTACATAGAAAATAACCAAGCAAGGCAAAAGATGGAAACAAGAAAGGGTGTGGGTGGATAGTGGGGCTGAAAAGAGATTCATAGAAGAATGACAAGCAAATGGAAAAAAAAGAAAGTTCTGAGTGAATATCTTCCAAGGATGAATTGTGGGAGGAAATAAGGGCGCTGGAAAGAGAGGAGAAAGTGTGAAGCAAGGTTGTGATTACATAACGGCCTCCATCCAAGCAGGCGCTCTCCCCGAGTTTGTCCAATAACCATCCATCCTCCAGGACACCTCCTAACATTTTTCTCAGCACAGCTCGCATTATTCAGTCATTATCCCCCAGCAGAGTAGGACTTATGAATACTGTTGTGACAAATGATCCAGGATGTACCCAGAGGTGTTCAGCCAGATGGGCTATAGGAGCCCTCCTAGATGTATTTATTACATTAATGCGCCCAAATTCTCTGAAAGAAATAGGCGGTATGCTGCCGGTGAGAATTGCTGACAAAAGAGAGTGAACTCTTTTAAATAACACAGTGTTGGATCAATATTATTCAGAGGTAGTGTTAGTTTTCCCTTTCAGCCTTTTCATCTTGTCAGAATTAGCTTTTTAATTGGAACTTAACTGTCTTCAGCTTTCATCCTTTTGTCTGATAAGGTGTAAAAAGAACTCCCATTACAAGCCTCCCCATCCACGCACTCTTAGTGAAGATGAATAAACTCTAATCTCTTAATAGGGCAGTAGATTTTCTCTGTTACGCACAGAGTAATGTGATGTGTGGAGTTATGACAAGCTGGCAACGCTGCTAGCTGTGCGCGGCCCCTCTGTCATCTTGGATTCCTCTTCTCTGAGTCTTTGTCCTTTTTCTTAACATTTATAAATCTTCTAAACCTGCTCTCTGTCTGCGGCTGGATTTACATCCATCTTAGGAATTATCGTGAACTGAAACTGACAAACTGCGAGTAAGCACTCCAAGCTTTTAAATCTTGTCCTCAAAAATCTCCTGAAGTTTCTTTTTCCTCCTTGCAAAAACCTCACAGTTCACTGTGAGCCTCGACCTCTTTTAATGTTGTTAAGCTTCCTGTTCTTGCATGGCACATAGTTAACTCTGACCATGGCGACAGATTTACTGCTTTTAGACTTCAGAGGGTGGTGGTAGGTAGAAAAGAGCTCTTGTTTCTTCCACATGGTAGGGAAATGTTGTACTACACAGTGGATGTGCAAGTCATAAACTACTTATGTACTTTTTTGTAATATAATCTGTAACCCCACAGAATAAATAAGTCTGAAACCACCCTGATGTGGTAAGCACAGTAATGACTGATTACCACTGAGCTAATGTGTTGATTGCTTCGGAACGACTACATTGTCACGTGTTACTGTACGCAAACACGGCGTAGGACTAACCTGTAAACTCGTGCTTCTGTCTGCTTCTGCTCAACATAATCTCTCCTGGACACCATCGACACATCTGGCCAAGAGAGCCAACCAGCACCTCCGCTTCCTCCGCAAACTGAGAAAAGCTAGAGCCATCACGTGCTCGTTGTCGTGGCCTTGATAGGAAACACAGATTTGACTGATTTAAACAACTTCTTAGAGAAACTAAACAAAATGTTAGCAGGTAACCACCTTAACAGCTGTGGGTGACAGAAGTGACCTTTGGGTAACATGGCTGCTTTGCTCCATTACGATTGGACACCCTCTTCACTTGAGGTGCTCCTACATTCAGGACACAAACTATTTTTGGAGTCTGGATTAAGCACAGAGTATAAGGTTTATAATTAACACTCTTCCAGGATTAGAAAATGCAAATTCTGCCCAAAGTTATCTCCTACAGGAGCGTGGAGATTACAGGTCTTTGTTCTGCTTTAACATTTGCTCATCTCTATTTCTATTTTAGTCCCCTCAATGATACGCTGGGCAGCAACTGAGCTGTCATAGTGCCTCTGTGATGCGTCATCCTCATTAGAAAGATCATTAAAATTTAGTTGGGGGCGGTAAATATTTAGCTTCATATTATCACTGGGATGTCATTCCTTTTTACTGCCTTGAGTCACGACGCTTAAATAATACTTTTCTGCTGCTCTCTGTTTTTCTTCTGCAATATTTGTTCTGGGTGGTTTGCTGTAAAAGAGACACGTCAGTGACAACAGACAAAACTCTTACTGCTCTTCTTTACTGAATGAAAATAAACCTCAAACTCTGTCCAGTCCTGCCATGTAGCGGTGAATATGCTGAAACACCTGAATATGTTGTATCTAAGTTCACAGTGTGTCTATTTTTTGTACTTTTTGCATATTTGTCTTACTGACTTACTTACTTGCTCCCCCATATGGGATGAATAAAGTTTATCTTATCTTATCTTATCTTATCTTATCTTATCTTATCTTATCTTATCTTATCTTATCTTATCTTATCTTA
>JBAJHX010000046.1:6282676-6294246 GCA_037176925.1 Amniataba percoides | reverse complement strand
CGTAGTGGAAACACGCGCAAACCGTGCCGAGTCGAGTCGAGTCGAGCCGAGTAGGTACTAGTGGAAAAGGGGCATTATTTTCCTCTCTTAGTGGTCACCCCTTTGAAGATGTGCCTGTAACAAACACACATTTCATTTCAGAACTCAGCTGCATCATTCAGGATGAGGTAAAGCTTGAAATCCATCTTTACACCATTCAGGTGCATAACAAGCTGGCAGTCAGGTCCAGCCCATCTCCCAGAGGTCAGTAAGAGGTCAGATGAAGCTACTGTATGTGCACATTACCTTTTTTACTGCTGTGGATACATTCATGTCATTAGTTTCAACTATGCATGACACCAAGACTGCCAGGAAAAGGAGGCGTGGGGCCGTGGCATCGTTCATTTTGAAGCATGAGATAAACAAATAAGGTCACAGGTTTTTATAAGCAGCACATGTTCAGTGGCATGTCTCACTGTCATGGTGCTGCCCTCACACTGACTGAGCCTCCCACAGCTCTGTTATCATTTATCATGACAGGTTAATGTTGCTCCAGTCACATCTGATCTCTGTGGCAGAAAACGCATGAGGATACAACAGTGGAATACATAAAACAATTAAATACGATGACTGTATGTTTGGTATTCAACGCATGATGACGTGAAATCAAAACATGATGTTGCATAATATTTCAAATTTAAAATTATGGAGGCTACCCCCCCCACCCCCCTAAATTTAACATAAACATCTATGTAATGCCACAAAGTAGGACTGGGGGAAAAATAGTCTTAATATGTTTTCAAGCTCTCGTTTGCCACAACCATGTTTAAGTTAACCACTGCCCTCCTCTTGTGCTTGCACGGTGTTGTGCCTCAGCAGGAATGCAGCGTTGTCAGATGGAACATTATTCTGCATAGGAAGAAAGACACAGCCTGACAACTCAGCACTCACGATCATGAAGAGGATTCAGTGCACAGCAGGGCTTTTGGCGATGGTTGTTAAATTAAATGTTTATCTGATGATACCATTTGTCGACAACTTTCGCAATAGGAACACGACACATGACACGACACACACAGAAAAAGAAAAGTCCTCACCGACTGCAGAAGTACTCTCAGGTTTGCTAACTTTGCAAATGACTGCACATGTGCACCAGTGTTTCTCCTGCTGGCCCCGCCCACAAATTCCCACTCTACCTATAGACTTTATATTAGGATGATGTTTAATCAGCTAAATGAAATTAAAGGCTCCTTTCTTTGCTCTTGTAAAGTTTAAATATATAAAACCTTTATGGTGTAAAAATTGGACGACAGGGATTTCTTTTTGTTCTTGTTGCAGTACCCTGAGCAGCCAAAGGGACATATTACAACCGATAAATCTAGTGAAAAGGTACACTAATAATACCATCACTACATAATAAGTAAGAGTAATAATATTGCTTTGACAAGTTTATTAACCCTCAAAAAACTAATTAACTGGTGCAGAACAGCAGAATCTTGCTTCTGAGTTCACAAAACACGATTAATTTTTATCTGATTTGTTTACACTATTGTGTATTTATTTTACTTGTGTCTGTGCCTCACAGCTCATAAACCTCAAAATCACTGCTCATGTGTTTATTTGGTTTCTTTGTTTGATAGAAACACATCAACACACACTTCAGCCTGCAGGGAGCCATCACCCGTGGGAGTGTGACATCCACTGAAGCTCGACATGATTGTGACAGGTTCCTGGCAATCGAAACATTTAAACCTCAGCGGCCGGCCTCACGCTGCCTCCACTCAGACGCACAACTCATAATCTGCTGATTAATGCACACTGGCTGCCCGGCGGCATCGGCAGTAATGCATATCATGATGAATGCCATTTTTTGATTCCGCCCCCCCATTCTTTGTGTAAGTACAGCGCCTTTTGTCCTCAGGGAAACTACTATATGTACACACAAGCCACTAACACAGCAGTTCATTTCATGTTAACACAGATGGTCTCCACTGCTGCCCAACTTCATTTGGGTCCTTCTCCACTGTTAAATCATGGCTTCGCAGACATACACATTATGAGAAGTAATTGGATTAAGGGGATTCTTGCAGGATCCATTGAGACTGCATCCTCACAGTACTCTGTGAAAAACAACAAGAAGAAGAAGAACACCCTTTATTCATCCCTCAAATGTTTTGCACTCTGTTGTTTTAACATCTTTTACATATACACACAGGAATACATGCACATGCAAGCTGGTGGATAGATGCCAGAGTGAGGGGGTTGCCTTCTTTAAGCACCCTGAGCTTCGGTTCCTTGCTCAAGGGCACCTCAGCACTGCCCATGAGATGAATTGGCACCTCTCCAGCCCCCAGGCCACACTCCATGAAGACTGAGCCACTGCTGCCCCAGAGACATCAGAGCACGGGCATCAGGAGAGGATTTTGCATACAGGAGGGAAGCCACGAAAGACAGAGAGCAGGGTGGGACTGAGTGAAATGACTGAATGAAAGAGGAGTGGGTGGATAGGTAATTATGGGAATGAAGGAGAACATGGAGTGTGCGGAGGGATAGACATAAAGACAACTGGTGGGAGGACGATGCACTCCACACGGCTGCAGGGTGTCCCTCAAACTGAACTCCAAGAGATGAAAAGAGGCGCATGTAGAAGGACACGTAGAGGTTAGTGTAGTAGGTTTGTCACCCACTTGTGGCCTGACGATATTGAGCAGTTTTTATTCTATATTTACTGCACTGTTATTGATCTCTTATACCAGCCATCTGTGGAGCACCGAGGCTTTCAAACTAATCGATTGTACATGAAGAATAAAGGACCTTTCTCTTTGTTTTGATGTTATGTAAACTTCTGTATCACCAATGAACTAATCCCACTTGCAGTTTCTAAATGTATGATAAGTAATGTTGCATTTGCATCTTTAATACAAAAAGCTCTTTGCTTAAGAGTCTTGTCTTTCACCAGTGGTCATTTCCAGGGTCTCTCCTCAGGGGTTTAGAAGGCAAATATTAACTAGAAAAAAAATATTACCCAGTAACAATACTCTAAAAATACTGGCAGTAAGCCTCAAGAACCTACGTGTGTGTGGCCTGACAGTCGAGACCCGGGGCAGCTCGCTCCTGCTCATTAAACTTGCTGCTTTGAGCGTGCATTAATAACTGGAGGTAACTCAGATGAGGGCAGCAGCATTTTTATCGACTAAGATCTTCTCACATTCGGACTGTGGGGGCTGGTCAGTGAACGAACAAGAACCTGAAACAATTAAAGTGAAGCGGCCTTTACCCCAACGAGCCTCAGTGGAAACAATAACCCTGCAAAATTAGTTCAAACCTGCTGCAGATGCATCATCATAATTACAATAACACCTTTAACAGAAAATCCTTTATTTTTGGCCATTTTTTAATAACCTAGCTAACATTTATGTGCATAAATGGGATTTGCTGTTATCTTTATCTTCAGCTTCACCTGAGGGCTTTTATGTTCCTGCCTAAACAAGAATATATTAAGATACTCTTCTATCTGCCGTTTTGTGCTGCTTTATTTATTGTTGCATAATTTACTGCTCATATATTGCATTCAGATCAGACTGCAGAGGACTGGATGATAGGAGGGGGGGTAACCGAGGGCAACTTCTTTAACACGGTCTCTGCCAGCATGCATCATCTAGCACAGCTGTCTTCGCCTCTCTTAAAATCACTAGATCAGCAGTTTTGAGGAATCGGGTCTATATTTAAATGCTCAACTGCCTGTTTTGCTCATGTTAATCATCCTCCAACAGAAAGGTTCCAAATGCGTGAATACTAAGGTTGGCGTGTAGTTAATATAGGCAGAATAGACAGAACAAGAATGCATGAAATCACATACCGTGGAGAAGCTGCCATACATTATTAATAAAACTTGCCCACTATGAACTAATCCTGCATTTATCCATTGTTGTGTAACTTCTTTTGAAATGGTGAAATGCATAATGACATTTCATCCCGTTGCTTCACAAAATAGGAGCTATACATCCACTACATCAGCAGTTTGTATGTATTTCTCTGTTACAGCTTGGGACACATGCATGCACACTGACTGTCAACATGTAAATTTCACACCCTAAAGGGAGACTGTCAGGATGTGTGTTGCATGGTAGAAGTTAAAATTTTAAAATATTCTGTCAGACAGGAGAGTAACGATGAAGTCCATTGTTCTTTACGCTTGCAGGTAGTTTTCTGTCTTGTTTTCTTATAGTGTGTGCAGATATTATGTGAAGAACTGGATGTCTGTCTGTGTAGGGAGCAGGAGAGTCCTGTCAGTAGTTGTTTTTCATCCCATCTTTCCAGCTTTTATTGTTTTCTATTGACTCAGTATGTCAATAGCTTCCTCTTCAAGGGGTCATGAGCGATGACAGCCATTTCCCCGCCGTCTGGACCGCAGTCATACAAGAGCCCTCCCTTGTCATTTCCAATTTTCAAACACTGGGATTTGAAATAAAGCCTGTTGAATGTCATAGCTCCAATCCAAGTCAAAAGTGGTCAGTGAAAACGACATGTCAGGAGGAAGCAGGGTATCCACTAACATACCTCTGCTTATAACTCCAGAGGTATTTTATAGCTTATTGATTCCATTAAAGTGTTTTGTATAACAAGCTCCTGGTGTTCAGAAGGCTCCTCCGGGAAGGTGTCCACTCAGACGGCATTAGCTTTAACTGCAGTGATTATCGAGCCGCCCTGTGGATGAATTGATTTCTTCATCCTCTGTGATGCATAATCAGTAATTTAAGTGTTTCCTGGGGTGATGCGCTGCAGAAATAGTACACAATTTGCTAAATGACCTTTGGGCAAGTACAGTGAATTTACATCCCAAAGGCATGAATACACACAGACATTGATCTGTATTCTTCCATTTGTTTAGGGAGACAGGTGTTGACAATGCCCTCACGTCCCCTGAAACAACCATTTGAATGTAAAGCTGTTTTGAATATTCATGTGTATGTACATAAGCCATATAGATAAGATAGACCTTTTAATATGGAGGACAAGGAGGAACATGGGTATCTTGCAAAATTTCAGGTGAGAAAAATTATATTGTACAGTTGGTCAAGGCATCCCCTGTAAGATACTAACTCTTTATGCCTCTGAAGGGACATATGTACCTCTGCTATTTAAATGTGATGTTGTAGGGTTGTGGGCAACAAAGTACACGCTGGATATTATTATGTTCACTATCATAGAATTACAGAGTGGAAACAACAATATATCAAACCTGGATTTTTTGCCAACATGTGCTGCCTGTGTACAGCAGATGGGAGCCCCACAGGACAACAGCATTGGCTTCATAGACAGCACAGTGAACCACCAGACCAGGAGGCAACCAGGGAGCGATGTGCAGAGGCCACAAAAGAGTGCACAGTTCCAGGCCATTGCTATTCCAAATGGCTTAATTGCCAATGTACATGGTCCAGTAAGTAAGTTATCCATAATCAGGACTCATGTGACATAATGTTACATAATGTTACATAAAACATTTAGCACATTTAAGCCTTCTCCTAATACTGATGTGACGAATATTGCCTATTTTCTATTGCAGACGGAAGGAAAGATGATTCTTGGCTGTTAGCGGACTCTGGCTTTCTACCTGTTTTGGAGGGGCCTGCAGTGAATGTGCAGGAGAACATGCACATTCACTGCATGTCCACTCCCAGACTCCATTCATAAATGTTAGTCTCACTCCTCAGATAATGGCATTCAATGAATGAGGGCTGGTTGTTTGGAGACATCGCAAATGACTTTAAGTTAAAAAATTCAATTGGTTTGGAGACACTACTCTGCGAACTATCAGTTGCCAAGCTCCTGTCTGCTTGCAGACCATGAACTGGAGCAGTTCATAGTCGTGGAGTGGAGCTTAGCCTGGGGGAACCAAACCAGCTAATCCACTGTTTACTGTGTCTCCATTCAATTGAATTTATTTTGCTGCTATGCTAGTATGACTGAACTTTTATACAGAAGATTAGGGTAGCGTGTTTTTGTGCATTGGTAGCCTTGCTGACTGCCCTCTGGCTGTAAGAATAAAAATATACACTGCTTCACAATCTGGAATCCCTCTGTTGGTGATGACTTTATGCTCTGTGGTAAGTCACAGGTTGCAAAACTCTCAGGAAAAGGAGACCTCAGGGACATGACCTTAAAAACCAAAATGCTACAGTTGGATAGGGGACTTGATGAGGTGGTTCAGTGTTCAGTGGTTAAATGTGACAAGACATGGCCTAATCTTCCCACCTGTGCCACAGTTGGAAACAAAACATTAGCTAGTATATTTTATGCATTGCTGGTTGAGATTCTAAAACAAAAGCGATGCATTTCTTTCACTGAAGAAAGAATCTCTGAAATAAAGGATTCAGAAAGCGGCTGGAGAGGAAGCTTAGGGGCGTACCTTAGCAGCCTCATCGAACTCCACACAATGAACATCTTCCAGCCTCCGTCGAAGCAGCAGACAATGTATCTTTGAAGTCGACACGAGGACGGAAGACAGACGAGCTGTGTTTGATTTCTAGGAAGTCGCTGAGAGATACAAGAAATGTGAGGAATGCAAACTGATATCTACCCTTTCGTCTGACTCTGACTAGACGGAGAGAAAACGCGTTTCCTCAAATGTGACAAGAACACATTGACTTGAGCACAGCAAGAAATTGGAGAGACTTATTGAGATTGTATGAAATGTCTCGGGATTTTCTTACTGTCCAGTTAAGCCCAAACAACAGTTGTTCAGTGATCCGACAGCCCTGCAGTTAGGTTTGTCACAATAACATAAGTCGGCGATCCTTGCATGATTGCATTACACTTGGTTTAACATGTGATCTGTATCTGGATAATAAAATCTGATCCACAGGCCTTTGCAATTACACCTCATTTATTTTCAAATGCGAGGGAGGACGTGCTAGCTACTGCTTTTACAGCATTTTTTATTCTTACTGATAGATGTGTCACTAAATATTTGTTCAGCCAGCTATGTATGCTTCACCGTGAGCACCAGGTCTAATAACAGCACCGGTGCTGCCTTCGCCTCCTCGCTCCTCCGATTCGACTGCAGCTCTTATTTTCAAACTGCAGGAGCCAGTTCAGGTAGTCAGCAGGGCAAACATTAATAATCTCACCCCTCTATCTTCAAAAGCTTTGGCGAGGTCAGCTGAAAAGATGGATCTACCGCTGACCTACTACTGCCTGCACGGTGTCTTTTCTGATTTTTTTCCTGAGCATGAGGCTGAGAGAGGGTTTAGCCAAAGAAAGGTCAGGAGCAGGGACGGTAGGCTGATGTTTATTCCACAGCCAAGAAAGCCATCTTAGAAGTAAGAGTGAATAAAAAAATGATAGTATCTCCACCTATTTCCTGCTTCCTCTAATCCTATTTCTCGATATCTTATATAACTGTTGGTTACTGTAAGTCACATGGTTAATTAACAAGTCATTAATAATCATTAAAGACAGGTGGTCACCTCTTGCTTAGAAATAATAAAAAACTGTATATTCAGTCTAATCTTTACTGAGTTTTTAATAATAAAAATCTTAATAGTCAGACACTGTTCTGTCAGAAAATAAGTAAAATGAAACCAGAGAGTGAACATAAAACAAGCACAATATAAGGAGACTCTGAGGTTAGACATGATGGGTTTCTGAGATTAAGATCGCCAGGTCAAATCCAATATGAGAACTTGAGAGAAAGTTGTAATTATTCCGACAACTTGATTGGCAGAGCCTCCTACATCTATTTCCATCTCTGCGGCACTTCTGCCTCCACACTCTAATGAAAGGTTTGAAGTCCATCAACCTTTGATGTATTTGATGTGGGTTTTTTATAGAGATGGAGAACAATAGAGCGAACAAAAGCACTTCCTTCTAGATTGCCCTTTTAATTTTTAACTGAAATAGACATACGGACATATCGGACCGTGCCTTTAAGGGCAGAGACCTTAACTCGCTGGTTCTCTGTTTCAACTCCAATTACTTTCAACATGTAGGCTTGTATGAAGAAAAGAGCAGTAAGGGAAAAAAAAAGATGTAGACACACAAAGATCTAATTAGCAGGTAAAACCTCAGCTGAATGTCCTCTTTCCCTCTATTCCCAACAGGATTTCAGTGCATAGACTTGAACACAAGAATAACTTTGAACTTTTTCACATGGGTTGTTCCTTCATTACTACTGGCACGTTTAGCCATCCTGGTGACATGGCTCCAGGCGTGGCATTGTTAATATCTGAGCTATTCTTTGATGGACTGCAATTAACTGTGGTACAGAGGATGACCCCTAATGACGTCAGTAGTGCCAAATGCAGGTCAAAGGTTGTGCATTTAAGGTTGAAATACTGTAAAATCTGCTTAATGGGTTGTCAAAGATCTGGTACCAGAGGATACATCCTTATTATTTTGGCAATCAACCAAATGCAGTAATGTACGTTTAGTAATATAAGTAAGCCACTAGCATAAGCTAGTTACCTTTAATATTAATTCAGTACATTTATGTTTTCTCTTGTCTTTACTCCAATTGACACTAAATTCACCATGCTCTTTCTAATTTACTTTAGCTACATAGTTAGCTAAATTTGTAACATAAACCAATGTAACATATATATATATATGAAAAACCCATCATCTCTGGTGTTATTAGTGACCAGGTGGTTTTTATACACATGAGTACGGAGGTTGGTGCAAGGTTCACATACTGGCTACCAAATCATCGTAAAATGGACCCTGTCTTTTTCAACTGTTTAACCACTGATTAAAGGATAGACACATTACAGATTTACTTAAGAGGATATACGCAGGATTAATCTTTTGACAGGCTGATGATAAACCGCTTAAATGGACTTTATTTGTGCACTGTGATCATTCTTAGCAATGATGAAGAAGGGACACTTCACTTGCAGGTAGCTTAATGAAGACTTCTTTGGGTCTCTGGGCTTTGAAGTTCTGAGACAACTCATTTATTCATTGTTGTGATTTTCTTTTTAATCCGTGTCTTGCCCCAGTTTAATGAGGCTGCACATTCATTAGTAGCGGACTGCATAGCATATACTTTGCTGTGGGCTTGGAATAATAAGAGCATTGCCATCTCAAGTATTAACACGAGCAATAAATTAGTTCTTTAACCCTTTCTTAATCAATCCAAATCTGTGGTCCCATTTTGTATTACAGGAACTGTACAGCCTCTGACACAAGGGAACAACAGAGGGCGAGCATTAATCATTTCATTTATTTGCATTAATTATAAAGCTATTGAAATCGTTTATAATTCCAACTGGCCCTATACGGGTCATAAATAACTTACTACCACTTAAAAAGTTTCCTCTTCCTTCATATGGAGGATGTGGCTCAGTCTGTGAACTTTGTGAGGACTAAAGTTAGTCACTGCAGACTGTATAACCATTATCATGCCAGCGGCACCTGGAGCTTTACACAGATGTGTTCCTGTTTCCATTAATATTAGCGTCCAGCAGCTCAGACTGCTCTTCCTGACTTCACCTACAGCCAAAGTAGACCTCGCTGTGCTGGCTGGAGGAGCTCTTTGGGAAGTTCTGGACAGACTGGATAGCTATTAAAGAGCTTTCCAAACAGGGCTGTCCTGCACGTGCCTGCACTGAGTCAGCCATCCTGTGGAAACTCCTACTTTATCTGTGTCAAGAGTGTTGGCCGAGAGAGAGGAGCTGGATGTTGATGCTGGCCGACACTGCTGCAAGTCCAGCGTCACATTCTTCATTTTATAAACCCTCGCTATTATTTATCTGGTCTGGCTTTAAAAATCTTTTCTACACAACAATAAAACTATTAATTTCTCCAGAACTAATACAGCTACTAAATATTTGTAGAGGTATTAATTTACCAGTATTGTCCACAAGATTTTAACACACCACTTATAGTATTTTTACTGAAATTAAGGGTTACAGAGTGGTTTTGCTGATTGCCTTAGATGAGAAACCATCTCTTCTTTTGAACATCCTGCACAGAGTTTCACTGATTAGACAATTAGCACAGTGGGAGTAAGAGTAATCAGTCTCTATTCAAACTTTTACAATGGTCACGGAGGGGAAGAAAACATTGTTTATTGTCCCAGTTAAGGCCATGTTAAAATAGCACAAAATCTGCAACCCAGGAGTAACAACAGCTTTATCAAATCTCTCATAAACAGCTTTGAACAAGTGTGTTAATCCCTGAACAATGGGGGAAGCCATGACTCAAGCAGCTAAAAATAATAAGAAAAAAAATCAGCACACACTCTAGATGTGTGCATGTGTCTCTGAGTGTGTGTGTCTGTGTGTGCATGCTATTGATATCAGTACATGTGAAGTCATTTTCTTAAAGGGAAAGGTCAGTGGAGAAAAGCTGAAAAAGGAGGAAGCACCTGTTCTGCCCACACACACACACACACACACACACACACAAACACATTTATTTTGGTCTCTTTTTGAGAACCAAATGACAAAAATCTAACCTTGCCACTATCCATAACTAATCTAACTTAGCCCCACTCAACTTTTAAAATCAGGTTTTTTTCAAGCTGTGGGTCAGGTATGACCCAATAGGACAAGCTGTCCCCATATTAACTGCAGTCTGAAGGTCCCCGAAAGTAGGATAAGTAGGAACGTAGTGGGAATTGTAGTGTATAGAAATAAAAAATTTACAACCATGCTAGCAGCTCTGTGAGGCTACACAGCTGTGAGCTTGCTCATAGTGACAACAAGTATAAGGTTTACCATGAATTTACCGCATTCTTCATTACCAATAAATATTCACACATTTCTTTAAACTTATTCCCCACAGCAGGGCGTCAGGGATGAAAAGCAAACACTCACTGGGGTGCATTTAGATTCAGCTATAAATGGAATTCATTCTGTCCTGTCAGCATTCTCCGCTTACTGCAAATTGATATAGAATTGGATTTATAAGTATAAAAAAGCAGCAAACCACAAAATGCTGCTCAGGATTCATGTCACATGTCACGATCTCTGATTACTGAGCCGAGCTTGCCTGGTCTGTTCATTGTAGTGACACATTTCTGATTAGGAGGCTTTCACTTTCACATTTTGGGAGAGATATGTTGATTAGTGCACTCCCACCGTTTCACACCAGGGAGGCTGAGAGGCTGTTTGGACAAAAGCTTTTCACTGGCATTTGGGTGACCCAGAGAAATCAAAGAGCCGCCTTTCATACACATGATCCAGGTTTAGGTCCAATATTTGCAAAGCTCAAGTGCTCTAGAGCAAGTAAAATCCCTTTCAGCCATGGAAGTGTTGTTCTTCAGCTGATGATGCTCTGATCTTTCCTGATGGAAAGAGGCAAAGGAAAGAAGAATTTCCTTTCTAGGAGCAATAAAGAAGCACACTATTATTCATGCTCAAGTTCGGGATTGGCTTCCCTTGTGCTGGCCCTGAAGGAAACAATTTCCACTCGTCTTCGACACAAGAATTGACACGACTTTTCCTCACGATAAATGAGACACCCAGGCTGAATAAATAAGTACTCAACCTGCCACTTCCACTGCAGTGTCTGCAACACACTGTCCTTAGCCAGGCTGGTTATCGCTTGTTTGTTTCATGCCAGTGTGATGGGAAGGATGGAGGCTG
>JBAJHX010000046.1:6243104-6262129 GCA_037176925.1 Amniataba percoides | reverse complement strand
AATGAATACAGTTTACAGACTTCTACGGAGAAATTAGAAATAGTTCAGAGCTTGTGGGCGAGGTTTGAAAAAAAGAGTTGACTGTGATCAAGAGGTTGTTGTTTATGCAAAGATCTTTATCACCTTTTTATTTTTCTGCACACCTGCGGGATCTATACATCTGACACACTGACTATCCTGAGAGGTACCATTAAAGAGCCATTTTGTCTTCATTATTGTGGGGATCATGTCAAGTCTGTAAATAACCTGTGTTTTTAAAAATATAATAAAAAAACAGGAGGTGTACCTCCCACACTCCACATCTGCACTCGACTGCGAGTCAAAGGAATAAATCAAGTTCTTCTAAACAAAAGTCCCGCAGAGTGCTCGTTTACGGTCCCGTGGAGTTCAGAGTCGCCTTGCCGTGTACTCTGGTGCTCTACCGTAGTCAGCACAGTGCAAACATGCTCACTCTGTTATTCAGGATTAGGAGTGTGCCCCAGCGATCCTGTAATTATTTACTCTGGGGATGTAACACTGAGAAACTGTGGTCAAACACAATTCGGTGCCGTTGTTACACCTTCAGACTGAGTTTGGCACCAAACCTTTTTCTGTGCCTCAGACTGTGTGTTATCTCTGAGGTTTAAGATGTCGCAATTACACTTGCTGTGTCCCTCACTGGCGTCTTAACCACCCCGGCAGGCACGGCCTAAAGGGACGGTCACGTTAGTCTGGACCACGTTACTTGTGGCCAAAAAACTTCAACTGTTGGATGGACTGCCATGAAGTCTGGTTCCCATAATATGAACCCTTAAGACTTTAAATGCATCCTAAGGACTCTTCTGTAATAGTTTGGATGATACCATCACGTTTCATCCAGTATCACCAAATATCTGCTAATTTTTTTAATGTCTTTTCAATATAAAAGACATGCAAAAAGAATGTGCCCATTAGTCTTAGCCTTAACTAAACTAAGCTCAAAGTACCACTGTGACTGAGCTCAGAGCCGCGAGCACAACTGTCCCAGTTTGTACTCTGTTTGGGTACAATGCAACCCTGGAGACACCATGTGACCGTGAGAAATTCATTCAGTAACAATAGGTATTGAGGTGAGGAAGGTGTTCCACTGTAATCGTGTGCCCGAGAGGAAAACGAGGAATGGGAGCACAACATCAAGAGTTTTCTGACCATGGCTGCAGCAAAGCCTCAAAACATTTTTATTAAGGATTAACCCACTAATGTGTGAGTGTATCTTTACAGGTATGAGCGGTGTTAATGCACCTCACACCTGCCATGATAGATCGTTAAATAAACTGGTTTAGCTTTTGTTCACTGAGCTACCGAGCTATTTTTAAATCCCAGTTAGTAAACCAGCGCACTTTCAGCTCCGCTTTCGTGTCACGTCTCGGCTTTCCACGCTCTCCTTTCCCTGACACCCATGAAGCAATATCCCCCCGACCCAAAGTTAAACTCCTCCACCTCTCTACGGATTCGACGTGACACCCGACATGTGGCTTAAAAAAGAAAAAAACCTCGGCCTGCTGTCAGGTCCCCGCCATCACGAGCGAGGGCGCGTGCCGGCAGACACCGCTGAGGATGTCACGCATTAGGCGGGACACCGGCTCGTCTCGCTGAAGTGCTCCTTCTCCTCTAGCTGTGTGGTAATTGCTCCACAAATCACAATGACTGCCGGAGGAAGTGGCGAGACAGCGGGCCCCGCCGCCGCTCACCATTTGGGAGTGGGGTTGCCATGGCCACAGATGCACTTCATCTTGCTGAGGGTGAGATTAGTCTTAATTAATGCTAATGATCAAGCCGACGCGCAGGCATCGCACTCGATACAGCCACACGGATGCACACAAGCTCCTTCCTAATAGCATGTCAATACCCCTCCATTATAACTGGGAGAAAATTGTACTTCAAAGGCTCAAAAACAAGGATTTCTATTTAGATCTGAAGCTAATTATCACATGTTACCCTGCTTTTTCTTTGCCAGGACATGCCTGTTCGGTCTTGTGTGGCAAACAACAATCAAATGGGTTTTTTTTGGTTAGTTTTTTTTACTGTCTACTTTCGCAGGTTCCCATGGACTTGAACACACTCCACGCTCTTTAAATAGCTGCTGATTGGAGCTGTTGTACTCAAATAGCTGCGTTCCCGCGGAGCCTCGGTGGGTGGTGGATGCTATTCTCCTCGCCGGCTCTGTCAGCCTCTTTATTGACGGTCTGCGCCTCAGCAGCACCCACTGACAGGAAAACTGAAAGCTTTTTTTTTTTTCTTCTTTCCCCTCCTCCTTCAGGCAATTTGAGGATATAAAAAAGCTGCTCGACTTTCTGACAGTTTCAAAACTCTAAAATCAAAGTGTCAATAAGCAGAAAAGAACACGAGATGGTGCAAATGCTCTGTGACGGGAACGTTATGTCACGGCTTGTACCGTTTACAAAACAGACAACTTCCTGTCTCCTTTTCGTGGGCATTTGACGGATGGCGCGCAGCCTAACATCAATTTGTCGTGGGCGGCAAACTCGGCCTCCTCCTCTCTCTTCATCTTTCCCTCTCAGTGGGTGGCGGACGCCGCTCCATCAATCGCGACGCAGTAACGCAATTTGAACCTGCATCCCACACCTTGTAAAGGACAGGCCCCTTCCCACTCTGTCATCAAATGCCAGACGCCCTCGCCGCCTCCTTTGCTCCGGCTAACATGCTGCTTCCGTCTGCCGCTGAAATCACTTTGGCCAGATCTTGCAGATGGATAAAATGTCATGCTATTTGTCTTTCACGCCTAACCCCCTCCCCCTTCTTTTCCTCTCTTTCTTCACCTTGTCAAATCCTTATCTCGTCCAGATTTAAAGTCAGAAGTGGGTCAAAACCAGCAGTACTCAATAACAGAAGACACAGCTAAAACAAGAGAGCTGTGTCTTATTAAAGCTCACGTTAGCTGGTCAGGTGTCCACAGCCAGCACTGGCTGAAGCTGAAACTGAACTTTTTTATGGGCTAACATCAATAATCATCATCATTTTTTGTAATTCGGCTACTGCATGTAACAGGGAAGTAGTGAAATCCAATCATGATGAAGAAAAGAAAAAAACAAACTACTGCTAATCTTAACAGTAGCTTTTGACTATTTGAATTCATGTGATTCGGGGAGGTAAAGCTGCCTTAAAAAGGCAAATTTCAATGAATTCAACTGTAAATTCACTCATTATATTGATTTTAGTACCAACAGTAATTGCACACAGAGCCAAACAGAGGAAGGTTACATTTATTTTCTTAAATGTTACAAACATATATTGTTTTTCTCTAACTACAAAGCTGAAACATACTCTGCTTTAACAGTTGGCATTCTTCAAAGATCATGGAAACGTGTGACAAAATGTTATTACACATATGATGTTAACATATATGTTACCTATGGTGATATATTATATACATCCTCGAGATGTTTCACGGTTTAAGTTTATAACATATGTGAAATATCCACATTAAAATGTGTTAATACATTTTTACATCAACTACACATACATGTCATATATGAGCATTCAATTTGTGCACATGTACATTTGTGTATGGGAAGGCAGAGTGCAGTGGGCCTTGCATTTTTTTAAGTAGCCTAATGAGGGTTGTATGCAAAAATGAAAAAATCAAAAGAGTCTCAGATCTTTAAATTATGTCTTCTTAACTTCACCAGCGTTTTGTGGAATTGCTCTCCGACTTTGTGGAGAAGATAAAAAAAACAAATAAAAAGCAAAAGAAGAAAAGTTACTAATGAAGTCGCTAGTTAAAATGTATGACATAGACAATGTTACGTGATCCTCTGAAAACAGACTCAAACGCTGCGGCCCTGCATCTCACTTCTCTTCATACTCTGGTTGGCTTTTACTCGAGTACGACAGTTTCTCCGTCACGTCATGTGGCACGCAAAGCACTTTCACAAGCGCTGTAAAGGCGTGCTTATTCATCATGACAGATATTGCTGCACTCTGAGGCTCTTTTCGTACTAAACCAGCAGCCACGTGGATGTGGGCCACATGCTAAACTGTCCTTTTAATAAAATATACACACACAGATTCATTTGGGGCAGGAGTAGTGCCGTAACTCCTGTGCTGTTAAAAGGCACGCCGCCTGAGTACAAGCCTCCATATAAAGCACAGTTAGGAGACGAATAACCCAACATGAATCTCTCTGACACCGGAGGATGTTCCTGCTCTCATCAAATGTTGTCTTTTTAATGAGACGGAAAAGAGGACTGCTTTGCCTAACGTTATGTGCTGATCCATCTTTATCAAGCACGACATCAAGAGCCACGCCGGTATCCTCCACAACTGAACTACGGCCAATAAAACCAATCAGAGCGTGGAGAGACCCCCCTCCGGCGATGGAGAGATGGTGGGAGGAGGAGAGAAGACAGGAGGGAGAGAGAGAGCAGAATCACATGGAAGGGAGGGGAAGGGGTGAGATGAGGGAGCGGAGGAGGAATAAAAAGTCTTTAAGTCGCACTCCACGAAGCCTCTCAAGGACACGAGGAGAATTCCTCCGAGGCACAGCACTTGTTTGGAGAAACTTCTTACTTGAACATTACGCTCTTTACTACCCGCCTCACATAAATGCAGCTCAGCAAATCACAATGAGCCACAATAAGTCACAGCAAGAGAGGGGGAAAAAGTGCTGGCGAATATGTTAAAAAACACCAGCCCTTGATATATTTAGTTTTGTTGGGAGTGTGTTCAATTTTGGGGAAGTTTAAAGGTTCTCTAGGGAGCCTTTGTAGGTTCCAATGTCATTACATTTTAAAATTCAAGGCGACTTTATTTTGATCTGAATGGATTTTTTGAAAGCTGATAAAGTCTTTGAACATGTCATTTCAATACCAAAGCCTTTTTTTTGCATAATTGACAAGTATTTAACATCAAAGATGTTACTTGTTCTAACACTGTAATAAAAACAGCACAATGTTCGTTTTATAGATTTCAGGCGAGAGCAGTGGGTTTTTTGTGCATGTTTACCCAGAGGTTTACCTCAAACACTGAGCTGTGTTTCTGAAATTGTGGATTCCTGATGGAAGAACTTGTGACTGGGACTAACATTTTTAGATCGCAGCAGGAGACGCGTACCTGCCCGCCGCCCACGTTGGGCTCCCCTCTGCTTTCTGTCCTTCAGATAGAGCATCCACACGAGTCCCCAAGAAGTCTGTTTGCAAGGAAGAACTTTTATCACAGTCAGAGTACTGCGACCTCTCTTCACATTTAGCAAATAACACCCTTTCACTGTGTGTGTGAATGCTGCAGCTGCAGAGCTCCTCTAACTCTTTTACAGGTCACCAAATAACGTTGCTTCCACTGTGTAAAACTGCTCATTGTACATTCAGCTGCTGATCACATGGGCATTCAGTGCCACTTCTCAGCTGGGGTCTGATGGCCCTGCAGGTACAGGCCTGCTTTGGTGGCAGCATCATTACTGAGCTCAAAAATGGGAGTCATTTAGTCATTGTGAGAAATGACTGTATGACGTCATACCAGGGAAGCAAGATACTTATACCTTATTTTTTATATAATTTTTTTTACAATTTTCAGAGAAAAATATAGAAAAAAAACCCCAACAAGTTCATGTAACATAGTAAATAACTCCAAACAATATTTTAGTGGGGTTTTTTTCCTGCAGAGGACCATTAGCTCGCTCTATGCCATTGTGTCTTTGCCTGCAGGAGCAAAGATAGAAAATTGTTCCAGTCACGTTCGTGATGAATATAATATTCACATTTTTAGCATTAGACACAAATTTAAATAACTTTGTAGGAAATATCTATTGAAAGACAGTGTGTGAGTCGTTAGATACACATAAAGCTGATAATGTGACTGTTCTTGCATTAACAATTACTGCCTAACATGCATTTCTGGAGATCTAGAGTATTTCAATAATGCATCCAGTGAGCTCAACCTGTTATTCAGCCCCACAAATGTGGTATAGCAAGACAACAAAGCTCAGCTCTGGGCGGCTGCCAACGCACAGCTGTAGCATAAAAGTAACATCTCATCTCGCACATTAAAAGGTGTTTTTCTTTAAAGGAACTTGTACTCTGGATCGCACTCTGCAGGTTTCTCTAGTTGGGTTCATTTAAGGTCACTTGGCTGCACCTTCTTCCTCACCAGACTGACACTTTTTTTTTTTTTTGCACTTCTAAAATCAAACAGTAAAATCACACAATCCTTTCTTCCAATCTATTATTAGCTATTCCCCCGGTGAGACACCTCACGGTGGCTGTGACATCGGCACATTTTCTGCATGTGTCTCCCTTTGCTGTTTTAGGTGAAGGTAAAAAGAAAGTAGACAGAAGACGAAACAAAGCTGTTCCCTGCAGGGACTCTGCGCTGGTCCGAGGCCGAGTTTAATTGTGGTCTGTCTGCGAGGCTGCCCAACATCTATCTGACCATGTTATGGTTAAATTGTAACTCCCTCAAGTTCTTGGCCAGCAGATTGAATTCAAACGTCTTTTCTTCCACTATCTAAACTCTCTCCGGCTGTCCCCTTGTGCCTCAGCCTTGCCTCATGTTTTGCGTCGGGTATTATTCCACTCTCCATACTAATCAGTATGTGCCGCATGCTGTGAGCGCCGGCGATGATTCATCAGTATATGATTACCAGAAGATTGCAGTATACTCACAGCGCGAGTCACCTTTTAACTGCGGTAATTCCTGCTCACATACCATAGATAGTTTATATTAATAAGATGATCTAACTCCCTTGTTTGGATGCCAATTGTCACTGGAAGAATAAATCTTGAATATGCTCCTTGTCACTTTCCATAAATATGCGAGTAAAAATCAAGAGGACACAAAATGATCCTTGTTAATATCTTCCTGTGATTTGTAATGTAGATGTAATCAGTAGGTTTTTACTGTGGAAACTAGGAAATGATTGAACATTTTGTATTTTGTAATTACATTTATTTCGAGCTGCTCTGGCTGAATAAATAAACACTTTGGACGACAAAGTCTAGAAGGGTGTGATCACATGACCTTTTGTGTGAACCGCATCACATCCAGAAAACAAATGCGTCACTTGCTCGAAAGCTCAAACTGTACAACATGTTCCAAAGGGCTTTTCAGACAGTTTTTCCTCAAAGGCATTCATCGTGCCACACTCCTTTCCACACACAAAGAGTAATTGTGTGAATTACCGGAAGAAGAGGTTCAAATCCTGCTCGCTTTCTCTTTTGTTGACCAGCCACTGTGTGAAGTGAGTGTGCTTGTTAAATGGTCTGTTTTTCAGAAAATGACCAAAACTGTCAGACGCAGCCCTTCATTTTTGGCATCGATCATCCGACACGCAGCCGTCCGACCTGGATGACCTTTGGCACCAAAGGAGTCCGTGATCAATGCCGCGCTCAGGTGGAGGCAAGTCTGCAGAATGATGCTGCATTTGTGTCGTATTGCAGGTACAGTCATTGGTAGTTTTAGACAGTTTCAATGTATGTAAACTGCATTGTGTATAAATTATGCTATTTAAACATTTTCCTTGCCTTTCATGAAAAAGCAAACAAACATGGCCCCTGCATGACTGGCCAAAGGTTGTCATCCAAGGTAATTCAACTTAAAATGAATTTAATCAATAGAGGGCTGCACTGTCATTTTGATTCCCACACGACCAACTCTGAAGTTATACAACTGTCATGAGTTGTCCAAAAAACTCAACAGTGGGCGGTGTTTGCCACCTGCATGTGGCTAGTTGTGTTGTTGTTGTTGATCATAGTAAGCCTTCAGTGTGTGTGGGAGTGAGCTCACATACATACAGCATCTGCTGCGTGTACTGTATAGTCATCCATAAGTGTGTGTGCGTGTGTGTGTGTGTGTTTCTTTAACTGGGCCTACCAGGACGATGCTGGCAGCCCTGGTTAACAGCTCAGCTCTGAGTATATGGACCTTTCACTGATTATAGACTGATTAACACTGTCATTAGCATCAGCTCCTTTATTAAAACCCACCTTTAATATACATGCCAAGAGAGGAAGTGCTTAAACGAGCAGCACTTTCCTTAATTTCATTGATTGCCTTTAATATGTGTGAATATAACTCAGAGACAGAGTTGTTGGAGGTGAATGCAAAACTGTAAATTGAATTAAAAAGACATTAGTCTGTCCTGTGTCACATCCTGTGTGAAGATGAGTTCCTGATTTGACGTGATGAGGGACTTGTCATCATGCAGTTAATATATGAAGTACCGCTACAGTGTTTTAAGGCCGCCATCAGAGTTTGGCAGGCAGAGGAAGATCTGACATTTCATCTTATAGCCGTGCTTGAAAACACTGCTGGTGCTTAAGAACATCAAATTCCTAACTCACAACTCTCTGTAACTTCAACTTACTTCCCACAAACTCAGCACAGACACAGACGTTTCCTAGCTGCAGCTAACATCAGTCGCTCGGCGCAGTCGGCCTGATGGAGTCAAATTAAAGGTGCCCTGTGGATTTTTCTGATAAACAAAGTTATGTTTACATTCAGCACAACCTATCAAAGATAAAAACAAACACAGCAGGGACACACTTTTAAAAACATTGCTATGATGGTCAATTTACGGTGAATAAGGCAAGGACAAACTTTTGCATTCAGTCTAAATATACCTTTCTGACTCATGAATTCACAATATGTAGTCAGTATGTTTGAAATTAGATTCATTAAAAAATATGTTCACGTTGTGGGTTCTACTTAATGTAACTAATTTCATGTGTACGGACATAAAATTATTTTATACGTGACCATGCAAAATGATCATTTACAAGTGAGAATAGCCCACTGACATTTTCTAGAACATCCCAAAGCATCTGAATGGATCTGACTGTGAAATATTTTAAAAACAGAAATGACATAACATATAACAGAGATATGTTTCTGACAAACATGGGAGGACAGAGACGAGGAAAGTTATATTTAATTGGTTACAATCTCCAAACCAACCACTAGATGCCACTGAATCTTTCGCACTGGTCCTTTAAGAGAGGTTATAATGAACATGCTTTCTCGTGGTCTCCAATCTTACAGCAATCTACAATCTTAACCAGCAGTCAGACTGAATTATTGTTCAATATCTGACAGCTAATTGCTGTGAGAAGTTTAGTTGAGCCAAACGTCTCAGTTGACAGGCTTGTTGCCATCGACTGCTGTTTCCCTCTAGTCCCTGTGCTCTGTGGGAAATTAATGAACTTCCTGTGAATTGTTGATTGTGTTTCTCACAGTGCAAATGCACAGCTAGGGTTTAATGATTTGTCTCTCCTGTTTGAATCAATGCTGCTGCTGCATCCTCCCTTCGCACCTCAGATTTGTTGCATTGGCTTGTGCATCTCCAGCAAGAATGATGTCTTTTTCCTCTTTCCTCCTCACAGGTGTGCTTACTGTGTTTGTCCCCCTTCGGCTAGCTGTGGGTGGTGAGCTGTTATTCTTATCGCATTCTTGCTCTGAAGTCTCCCCAAAACTCACTGTCTCCTCAGGCCATGTAGACCATCTTAACCCAATTTTACACCGGCCCACGCTGCGAGGAGCTCTGCTGGGTCAGTTCTTTTTATTTGACTCTTTCTGGCTTCCATCAGTCAGTCGCTACTTTTGTAAGAAGTCATAGTTAATTATTCTTAAAGCTTCATTGACCTTTACTGACAGTTCACTAAGCCCTGGGCCACCTTGCTGCTCCTGTCAAGAGCAGGACTTACAGAACTGTGACAGAACTGAGGAAAACTTTTGGATGAACGGGGAAACATCTTCAAGAACTTCACCCAAGTCCAAGCTGACTTTCTTCAAACTCTGAGGAAATACTCCTGCCAATCTTTCTGCTCCCACAGAGCACACACGCAGTTTGCAATGATAAGGCTGGCACATTTACCTCACAGTGTGCACAGTCAGATTATATTGATTGAATGGTACAAGCAGATAGATGGTTTGCATGCCTTCTTTAGAAGAATGTACTTAGACATGCCAGTGGTCAGGTGTGTGCTTTACTGTTCATATTTTTAAACTCTGTACCTCACTTGTACAAGAGAAAATGATTTGAGGAAGAGTCATAACCGAAGAGTTCAGCTGGACTCTAACCTGTGAATGCTGTTTGGTGATGGTGTTTAACAGCCAGAACTGTAACTAATGTATTTTTTGGGTCAGTGACATCTGTGAAAAGGCACTTGTTATTAACTCACATCAATGAAACTGGTTTTACTTAGCTGGTTAGCTTGTCAGATTGAGCCATCTTCTTTGGTGTCACTCTTCCTTGTATGCGGCACCTTTAACAACCTGCTATACTGGATGCTCTCACCATCTATTAAGGGAACAATCTGCCATTTATGATGACGTGACAAGTGAAAATAAACTCCAGCATGTCGGCTGAGAAGGAGTGATATGCGTAGGGGAAGTGGAGGGGGTGAGACCCCCTACTGTATACTTTAGTGATTCATGTCCGCTGTTGCCCTGACCTTTAAGCAAATGTGTAATTAACTCATCAGAGACGTCAATAACAACATTTTGAGTCAGTGCATCAGCACATCTAATCTGGCTGAGCTGAAAAAAACATGTCTAAATGAAAAGGGGAAAGGGATGAGCCAGCACGCTGGAAATGCCAGCATGTTTTTGTATCTGCGGAGGCGAAAAACTTTAACTACTGGGCTGATTTGATTATTGCAATGCTGTGAGCACAAGTCTTAGTCACAAATAAATCACCTGTAGCACAGTCCGGCTTTACGCTGGCGGGTGAGTAGAGTATGAGTAGATTAAGGAACTGTAGCTGATAATCCTGCTGTAATTAATTTATGATATCACTTAAAATTGCAATGAAAACTGTAGTATTTGCAGGATTAGCAACAGTAGTAGAGCCAGTAGTAGAAGCAATAGCAGCCACAGTATTGCTGTAATAGTAATAATGAGTAGTACTAGTATTTAGTAGTAAGTAGTACTTTCAGTGTAAGTATAGTTGTAGAAATGTAGTAATATGAGCTTCATCAGTATTGGTACTGTAATAGCATCAGTAGTTTTAGTATGAACACTAGTAGTGGTTTTAGTAGAAGTAGCAGTACTTAGGCTCCCAAGTAACTAACAATGTTGTAAGTTGTTGATAACGTACAAACTTACCTGGTAACTCCATGTATCACGTAAGTGAAATGTAATCTGAAATGGGAAAGTTCTTAAGATTTTTCACTCAGAGGCTTTCTAATAGAATAAGAAGTCACCTTAAGCTATTACAGTTTCAGTTTACAGGCTTCAGCTGTGTTCACAGATCACTAAACTCATTTACAGTAATCCAAATTTCTTCAATCAAACAGTCACATGTTAAATGTGAAGCCTCTGGAGAGTCTGAAGCTCAAAGACAAAAGTGGTCAATATAGAAAAATGGCTGCTGGGATGTAACATGATTGGATTATTACTGATACATTTTGTGTCAGTAAAATTTTACTGCTATGCTTTATAACCTTTATCTCTGCTAATAAACAAATTTATTCATAATTCACAGTTATAAATACATGAAAAATTCAATTTTGTAAAATCTTTTATGAAAAAAGAAAGGTGTCTAACACATTTTTCTGCTTGAAAGTAACTTTTGTTTGTGTCCCACAGGGTGCCTTTAAGTATCTGAGTAAATATATTTAGTTACCTTCCGCCTCTGAGCACACCTGTGTCGATAGTGGCCTAGTTTTAGTAGAGGCAGGTCGGTCAGGCTTAACATCTGACAGAGAGAGAAACAAATACAATAGATCCAACAGCAACGCCCACTCATCTTCACGCTGACCCTCAAAGTGATTCGTTTCCATTTCTCTGCTGCTGTGTGCCTCCATTCCCACTGTAAGTCCTCACCATCAGTTGAACCTTCATGAAGTCGCTGCCTGCAGTTGTATATTTAACTTGAGAGAAACGCTGTCAGGTCTACTCACTTGTGACAGTATGTGCTGAAAACATGCTTCCCTCCCACGTCCTTGGCTTAGTTCTCAGAGCGTCTAGAAGAATAAAACTCGGTCAAGAAATGCAGTTGTTAATAAGGTGCCTGTATGGGAGCGAATACGAAAGTGTCACTTTTCTAACTGTGTTTGGCATAATGAAAGGCCTCAGGGTTCGGTGGTATGTTGCTGTGGAGGTCACGCATGGTGTGTTGATGGGCCATGTACATAAGCACTGTGGATATCTACACATCTATATCTGCAATTAGCAGAGCAAAAGTACACAAGAGTGAATAAGCTGTAAATCTGAGCCCTAATTCAGCTAGCCGTGTCATGATGGTGATTCATTGTAATGCAGATAATTGCAGCTTATACATTGCACAGTTGGTGAAACATGGCCCTGACATGCTGGACAAAAATGTCACACAATCAGTATGACATGTCTCCAAATGTCTATATTTACTGGATGAATATATTTCCTAACATTTATTTAAAAGAAGGGTTGATTTCGCTCTATGAAGCTGGAGATAGGAGACAGTTAACTTAGCACAAAGGCTGAACTCACAGTTGCCAAGTCAGCTTAATATAAGCGACTTCGGGCTTGTTTATCTGTAAAGTGGTGTACAAATATCGGTAGCTGCAGATTGTGTTTATTTGGACTTGTTGTTTAGTGCAGTCGCTTATTAAGTCTTGCTCCCTGTACATCTCCTGTCTCTCTCCATGATACCTATCTAATAAGGTGAGAATGCCTTAATGCGTGATAGTCGTTTGTCCTGTTGTAGGACCTGTCCACATCTCAGTGTCCTCGCCCAGACCTGGCTGCTTGTTTGCAGCAGCTCTGCTTCCTGTGATCATGCTGAGAGAGGTATGAATCCATCCATCAAACCACCGACAACATCTATTCTAACCCAACATCTACAACCAGTTGTAAAAACATTACAAACATTACAAAATTCATGTTCAGTATGTCAAAAACACAAAATATGATATTCAACCCACCACTGCTTAACGTAATAAATGTTTAAGTTTTGAAAATTAATGCAGTAGTCTCTTAATATACACGACTTATCTGATTGAGCCACTTGCTTTTAATGAAGGAAGCGAAACAGTGCTGAAATTGGGATGTGAATTCCTTAGATTTACCAGGGAGCACTTGTTTATTTTCAGTTTTAAAGCATCTAATCTACCAGTTTGTCAGCCAAATGCCTTAAGTTTCATATTGTTCCCCATTTTAGAGAAATAGTTGCTATGGGGATGTGAAAAGTCACTAAATCTACTGGCAGAGTTGTGTGTTGTCAGCAGCAGTTAAGGTTAGCTGAGGTGCTTCTCAAACTTGGAGTGATGATGAGACAGCAGTGTGTCACTAAACTGTATCTGGAAACACAACTGCTCTATTACTCGATCCATCCGCATCAGGAAAAAAAACCACAACTCTGCCTTTTTTCCAATGTGGATCCGAGACACACGCCGCCGTGCCCCTTTCGACCGCGGTCACCTCTGTCCTGGGATCTCCCGGCCAAATAGAGTCTGTTCCCTGCCAAAGCTCCAGCGCTGGACCAAATCAACCATTTGTTTCTGTTTAACCTTTCACATAAATGTGACATACAGGAGCTGGAATTGATGCTGGCAGGTAATTTGTGTTTGTGGGGTGCGTTTCTACTGGTGTGCGCGCGTGTGTGTGTGTGACCATTTCACTGTGTTGCACTCTACTCCTCCATCCCTCTCCCCTTAATGCGATGAGTTCCCTGGCCCATCAGTCTATGGTCAGGGAGGCTGCAGCGCCGCATCAGGCCTCTCATTATTCTCTTTGCTGGCTATCCATGCCCTGGCCTGCTAACAACGTGAGCACGTGATCACGTTTGGAGCCATTGTGTGGCTTGACAAAAGAGCTAAAGTTCCACATTTTGCTCCTGATACCTGAAGTGGCACGCAGCATTGTTGATTTATACACGCCGTTCATTCGTGTGCCAGCAGCCCTGACAGGGGCGAGAGCTGGCTTTTGGAAGGCAGGCAAAACATGACGGCTGATTTGACAACATCACAATGCACATGAAAGGAAGATGATAAAATTCCTTTCACCGTCTCTAAAATATCTAGTTGTATGGCTTTTTGATATTACTTTATGTTTTTTTTTAGGACCTCCACCCCTCCCTTTAATCTGCCTGAGATACGCCAAAGTGCCTGCAGATGCTAACAGCACTCAGTCCATTCCCGCCTTGGCACTGGCACTACTGGCAGAATGGCAGCAAATAAAATAAAACCTGTTGCTTTTTTTCCCCCCTCGCTGCTGCCCAAGAGCCTTTCTTCTGCCTTATAAGGCCAGAGCTCGCATAAATGATTTGATGGTATGGAGTTTGCAAATTGTGAAAGCATCAAAAAAAGGAAAGAAAAAAAGAAAAGCCAGCCAGGGCCGCTTCCATCTGTGGTCCTGGAGTGAATCACCGGGAAGTTGGATGACACTCTGACTTGCAAACGTCAAACACGGCTTCGCATAAAGACCACCGCAGCAGAAGACGGATAGCTGGGGTTGGAACTGTAGCTGAAAGAAGAGGGCAGGCTTTCAAATGGGTTTGCGAGTGTGCACACATCCGCATGCTTAGCTGTGTTTTTCCATGTGGGCACAGTCGTGTGGGCACACTAACAGGCATAATTAAAGTTTTTGGAAGATGCGCGGATGACAACGTCTTGACAAGCTGACAGAAAGCACTTTAAGCAAATCTGACAGGAATTCAATTACATGACACATCACTTGTCTCCATGTTGCAAACGGATGTCACTCTCTCTCTGAGCGGCAGAAGCAAAGCCTTATTTTGGACTGTTTGCTCTCCCTTTACCATTTCTGTGTTTTGCATATGCTGACCAAGTTTGAAAACCGGAAGGCGACTGAGGAAGAAGCTTGAGACCAGCCTCTTTGAGAAGACTGAAATTAGTCTCCTCCTCATTTACGGCCTGATTTATGGCTCTGTCGCTGACCAGACACAATGATGAGTAGTGGTGTGTGTATTGAGAGAGGGGGAAAAAAGAGACAAAACCCCTGTGTGTGTATGTGTGTGTGTGTATGTGTGTGTGTTGGAGTCATCTGCAGGTTTAAAGTTCCTTGTTTTCATCTGCCCCTCTAAATCGTACAGCGAGCCTGCTGCTGGTGCGCTCGTGTTTGTTGACGTGCTCCTTATTAACATGATGTGTGAACTCACCATCGCGTCAGCCGATTGGATGGCAAAGGCGAGATCTCCGAGATGCTCCATGTGTCAAAAAACAAACAACAACACATGCTTGCCCTAATGCTAATCTGCACACCAGATCAGGGTTTTTTAATCCAGAGTGGTCAGCAAGAGAGAGAGAGAGAGTTGTTTTTTCTTACACCACTCTGTTGTGTGTTCATCTGAGATAAAGCTTATCAAACATTAAAAGCAAAAAAAAAAAAAATGTGGGCATGGTGAAAACATATTTTGTTTCTTCCTTTTATTGCCACAGTGCCAAACGAGGACGGATAAAATCCGAGGTTTCGTCAGGCAAAGGGTGTTAGAAGGGCAAATATGTCATGTTTTCGCCTGTTGCATCAGATGCTGAGGTGAATTGAGGCCAGACACTTGATTGTGTTTGTCCTAATGACACAGATTGCAGATTCACTGGCATCGCCACCGCAGGCTGTTCAGGGATCAGCTGTCAACCCCCCAAAGTGTTACTCTTAATCTTCCCCAGAAGTCTTGATGAGATTTAAGTCCTCCACTCTAACAAAATACCATCAACAGCAGCTCTGGGGGCAGTTGGGGGAAGTTGAGGGTAACAAAAAAAAAAAAAGAAAATGTCTTCACATAAATAGACTTCAAATCAGACAGGGATTAAAGTCTATGGAAACCTTCGTCTGACTTTGGACATTAGGGCATAATCCATCGGCAGCAGAATTGTGGTATTCTTCATTTCTCTTGTTTGGAGAGTTCATTTGTGGCAGCAGCCATCCGCTAAAGCTCTGCTTTGCTGTTTGTTACTGAGGGAGGCTTTTTCAGGACACTAAGGTGGATTTGAAGGCTTAGATACAGCAGAGTGACCGTTCTTCCATCCATTTTTTAACCACTTTTTATCAGCATATTCACAATCCTTTCCGCACATATTACCAAGAACAAAAGTATGAACTGCTTCTCCCTGAGGAAGATGAGATAAGACTAGCTGTGTGCTTCCTGTTCCGAGGAAAGCTGGTTAAAATAGACTCTCCCTGTGTTTACTGGTGATTGCTAATTAACACGTTTGCAGTTTAATACAAATTTTCAGTTACGCATTTATGTTGAAGGTAGGACATTAATAATAAAAAAACATTAATAGACAGTGCCTGGAAGTATTCAGGTACATGCTGGCTATACATATTTGACGTTTTCAGACTGAAACTGTTGCACATTTTAAAAGTCCCCTTCCACTCAAAAATGGGCTTTGTTAAGGTGACTTCTCTTGGATGTTTGACCTTCACTGAGCAGACTGATGTAAGTGCAGAATTTGTTTTCACTGCTGGAGGAGAAAGTCCCTCCACTTACAGCTCAGTTCAGAATATGTACGTATTAAGTGTGGTTTGGCAGCCAATCATGGTCCAGTATGCAAATTGCAGTGTGATGTGGAAACTTAAAGCCTTCAGTCAACATATGCTGAAAACAAACTTATAGCAGTTTCATTTTTCAAATGAATAATATTATCATGTGTATATATTCTGTAATTATATTAACTTTTTTATATGGCCAGTGAAGTGGTTAGAAAAAAACTCACCACCTTAAAGACACGCTACGTCTTTGGCACTGACTGCTGCCACTGATCGTAAGCATCCAGCGTGAATGTAATACCCAGAGGTACTAATGGACGACTCATGTCCTCACAAGTTTACTTATACAAAGCCGTCTCCGTGTCCCAGTTTTTCAGTGTTGATATGAGAAATAGAGGTGTTAGCTAGTTTAATCAGCAGAAAGCCCACACAACAGGAACACAATAACACACTGACGCAATGTACTCAAGGGGAAGAATGAACAAGAAAGCCATAAAATAAACAACAAAGTCAGATCTCTCCATGATGCCGAGGTTTTTGTGTTTATAGCAAAATCATTTCTGTCAATTCCTAAAACTCCCGGACGGCAGCAGAAGGTTATCTTATTATGGTTTCTGGGGAGCACGTGCCTCTGTTATTGAAGTAATCTTATAACTTGAACATGAGTGGGTTTCTTGGCTCGTATTTCATCATTCAATAGGCAAACCTGATAGGTTATCTATTTCCAGTTAATACTCCACACTGTTGCCGAGATGCGACCATTAGTGGACGCATCTTGAGGGAAGACGTAGGAGCATGGACACCATGTCAACAGCTGATGGTAAAAGGAATAAAGGTGAATTTAATTATAACAGCACTTGAGGGTAGAAACCGACTGCTGCCCATATCAATACTCCATATTTCTCTGACTGAGTGGGTCTAATGAGAGGTTTCATTAACAGAGAATCACTTGATTAAATTCACCTTGCTCCGGCAGAGCTCACATCAGTGGAGAGAGGACAGGGGCAGCTTTATTTTGTTAAGATTCGGCTGGCCACCGCTCATAAAAGATTCACAATTACACTGCGAGCGCTTTGTTTCCTTGAACACCGAGCCGATATTCAGAATTCATAAATGCCTGAAGTGGATGACGATCATGTGCTCTTCAAGTAAGAGGTGCTTTCTGAGGTTCGAATTGCCTCCAGAGCTGCAGCCTCACTGACCCGCGCTCCACCTCTCCCAGGATGCGACTGTATGAAGTTTTCCCAGCTAATGCAAGCTGTCAGAGAACAGTTAACCATATAACACTTGAACAATCAATATGAGCAACAGCATGGAGGCTCAGTGTTCAATGTAAAAAAAAAAACACGTGTGGAATAAATGTGTCAATATCTTAAAGTTTAAAAGCTTTTATTTCAAGACGTTTCTAATGATACTTGTCACTTTCAATTTCATGATCTTCGTGACAGAAGTGTTTTCACCGGTTAGCCTGGTAGCTCCTGTTAGAGCAAACACAATATCAAAGTAATGTTTTAACTAGAGCTGACTGTTGTGAATAAATGCAGTACACACAGACAGTTACTGACTTCTCCCTTTATTCAGTTTAGCAAGGCCACACAGGCATTTTTACAATGAAACACTGCCAGTAACTGAATTAGATAGTTAACACTGCAGGTGCATACAGTTTAAATCACATACTAATGCACTGCTGTTCAGATTTACACTAGATTAGCAAGATTTTCTTCACTGACTGCTGATATAAATGTTTGCAATTCCAACAAAGCCATGTCATTATTTCATTGTTCGAATCTTTCCTCAGTGTGTAAATATCACAAATATTTTAAAAATCTATAAAAAATTACGTTACTAAATATCAGTGTGGTTTTGAGAGGTTTTCTTACTTCTTCCTTTTTTATCTCGTATTGAGCACTTTGGGGCGCCGCACGACAGATTGCCCACTGTCAATCACTTCATCTGTTGCTGCGTGGGGAAAACAAATCTGTCGGACTCACGTTAACTTGTCACTCACTCCTCTAATTCTCCTCACACGTCTCTGTCCGGCTGCCGCGAGCTGATAACAAATGGAAACAATAACCATAAACACATCTCGCAAATAAAAGATCGCCTTCCCAAACGCCCCGCGCTCTCCCTTCATCATTTTAAAAGTGCGGGGCCCAGTCAGGCAGACGCAGATCCTGAGGAGAAACAAAGACTATAAAACCCAAAGAGATGTGCTGCTGCTGATAAACATAACAGACAGACTACAGGGAAGCAAAGCAGCTTTGAGTGCCCTGGGGGATTTATTAACCAAAAAAAAAAAAGAAAGAAAGTAAAAGGTTTTCCCCATGCAGACTGAAGTGGTGTTTGTTATTAGCTGTTGGACGTCCACTTAGCTGGAGAAAACAGCGTTATAAAATAAACATATCCAGAGAACTAACAGCGCCATAAAACAAATGAGCAATGCAGATTACTAACCTAATTGCTGTGGGGTATATCATAAAGGCAAGTCACTGTGATGTTAAAGTTTCAGCTCGGTTTCTACAGGAAGGTGAGCGACTGTATCTGTTATTGTTGGGGGGGGGGGGGGGGGGGGGGGGGGGGGGGGGGGGGGGGGGGGGGGGGGGGGGGGGGGGGGGGGGGGGGGG
>JBAJHX010000046.1:6210353-6238294 GCA_037176925.1 Amniataba percoides | reverse complement strand
ACCTACAACTAACATGACCAGACATGAAAACAGACTAGACATAAATAAACCCACATGACACAGGACAGATCATGACAGCAGCGGATAATGGAGAGAGAGAGAGAGAGAGAGAGAGAGAGAGAGAGAGTTCACACACAGACTGTATCTGAAAATCATGTGTATGTGTTATATTCCAACAAACTAAAGGGGTAAAACTACATTTAACACATTTAATGAAGTCATGAAATGTTCTAATGATACTAAATACTATCAGCTACTAATATTTATAACATCACACTTAATGATTCATCTGGACATTTTGAGGTTATTTCAAAGTTTCAAAGATCAAAGCATATTTGAGTCTGAATATTGTACCAGAGAGTGTAAAAAGTATCAAAATTGAACTTGTATGTCAAAAAAAATCCCATGAGGATCCACTGAACCTCTACAGATGATCAAACTAAGCCCCCGGTGTCCTCAAATCCTGAAATTATGACAGACCTTGTTCACCATGGAAATGTACAAATGAAACATTTTACCTGATGATTATGCTGGATGAAAAGTTAGAGCATCACGGGGGCCTCCATCATGTTAGTTTATCAAAAAATGTATCACATAATGGTCAGACAAAGAGAAGAGAAATCTGTAGAACCACCTCAGCCACTTCAGATCAATACTATTTGGTGCTTTGCAGATTTGCAATTTCCAATCTTATTCCTGTACTTACTTCTCTCAGCCATGTCCAGACTTTGGCTTCTCTCCACCATTGTTTCCCCACTCAAATAAATGGCTGTCTTTCCTTGACCTTGGGGGAATTTAATCAACTCTTTAAGAAAGAAAAAAGAAAAGAAACAGAAAAATCCACCTTCTAGGAAATAAATCATGAACCCAGTAAATAATGGACTGCCATTATTATATAACAGCTAGTATTATATACTTGTTTAGCAACACAGGAAGTGTTGATTTGTAGGACAAAAATAAAATAAAAAAATGAAGAGAAAAATATTCAACTATATATATCAACTTTACATTAAACCATATGGGAGCGGCTCCGACTCCTTTAGGACGCTGAACCATATTGAATTTCATGTCATTTTCTTTCCACAGCTATACATATTTAATATAGGAACATATGGCCGTCATGGGAGGAGGTCAGTGCTTGAGGCAAAGCTGTGACTGTGTCCTGTTGGCTAAACATTTGCCCTCCCCTCCTTGGATGGGGGCAGAAGGGAAAGTAAGAGGAGAGACATTTTGTAGGACTATAAAACTGACTGCTCAGTAAACTATCAGTAGAATTCAGGACGTGTTATCCAAAAAATCATATGTAGTCTAAAATAGTTGTAACTCCTTTGTACGGATTCAACCGGGAGAGTTTCATGTTCACCCAAAGCACACAAGTGCTCCAACAATGAGTCATCTGAAATGGTCTCTTGAGAAAATGAAGGGGACTTTTACCTTGGGAGCTGCCCAAAATAAGGCCTCCCACTTTGCAACCCCATGAGAAGATGCTTGTGGTTTCATTAAGGTAAATGTAGGACTGAGATGTTTCATGTGCATCCATCCATACGTTTTAAAAATAAGCCTCTAGTACATCTCCATAGTGATGCGGAAATGTAATACCAACTTATCTGAATAATGATTTAATTGGAAAAAAGCAAAAACCAACTTAAGAGCATGTGAAAACTTTGCTTTAGCAGCATGACCCCAATGCAACACTCAACTAAATCATGAATTGTGACAGTTATGAAACCACCACTGTGTCATAACGGAAATGTAGAAATACACTGAAGCTATTTAGGTTTTCTAACGAATCCAGAGCATGCAGAAAAAAGACAGCCGTCGTCTTTTGTGTTTATGCTTAAAACCAATAATGCCTGTCATCTTCAATAAAACAGCAACAACAATCACTTGGTGACAGACGCTGACATGTACTTGCAGAAGCTGATACATGTCAGCTTTCATAACATTGTTACATCACACTGAGTCCTCAGGAGGAAGTCAGGGTGACTTTGGATGAATGTACGCATCAAGTAACTTCACCACACATGACTGAAATAATGAGTCTTGTAAACACCTTGTCCTGTGTACGGTTTCAAAAACCGCTTTAACTGCCTCAGATGTTTTAGAATTGGTCTCTTGTCTGCGTCATGTATGTTTTCTTGATAGATTTGATGGATGCCAGCATTGTTGCATGGAGAGTCGTCCAAATGAAGGAAATAATACAAACTGTTGTAATAATTATAAGGAGACATGGAGAGCGGCTCCTCAGATTGGAGTGCTGCTAAAGCTGTGCAAATGTAATATACTTCAGCTTTGATTGAATGCACGTGGCCCTCCCTCTCTCTCTCTCTCTCTCACACACACACACACACACACACACACATCTATGTGTATTTGGTGGCGTGTTCTTCTGCCTTCTCATGGCCGGTTGTTGCAGCATGGCAGTGGTTGATGTGGCTGATCTTCCTAATGCACCCTCCTCTGCAGAGGTCATAAATTAGTCTGAAATACGGAGCGGACCACCGCTGCCAACCTCATCTGCAAAGTGAGTGAAGTGGAGCAGAAAGAGTCGGGCTGAGATGCAGCGTCAGGCTGTTCTCAGTACAGAAGTCTGGCATGTCTGCAGCGAAGGCCCCGCTTTTCTGACTCAGAAATGAGATATTGCATTCTGTCATCTCACAATCCTCACTTTGCTGCACCGCTCAAACTACATCCAGCTCTGACTGTAGATAATATTGACTGATTGGCCTCATTTTATAAAGCCGGCATTAATTAGAATTTCTGTGAGTAATAAAATGTATTGGATTTCCATTAATGTGGAGAGAGAAAGATAAGGAGCTCTTTTTGTCTGAGAGGATTTTCTTCGCTTTTGCACTGCTTAAAGCGTGAGCGACTCTTAAAAGTGGAGAAGAAAAAAAGAGATACGACATGAAGCAGACGTCGCTTTTTCAAATTTCCGAATGTAATTTCATTTCCCTAACCTTTCGAACCATTATGGAAATTGAAAATTGGGCATTCCAGTGAAAATACTAATTTCATTTCGACCCAAGAAAGCAACTTTTTATCTCCGTCTTCCTATTGTGTTCCCAAATGGACTCTTTGTTTGGTTTGATTGGAAGGTAATTGTGCACTGATTGATATAAACTTAACAATAGCTGGTTTTACTGCACTTCCAGTCCAAGACGTCTCTTAAAACCATTTTTTCACCATCAGCTGTGATAATTAACATGCAACTAAAGTAAATTGATTCTACAACTGCTCACTGCCAGCAAATATCACTGTTTTACAACCATTTTAAATAAGTTGTTTTGGGTCATGTGCCATCATTTGAAGAAATTGGGAATATTTATCACAATTCTCCACATAAAAATAAAAATCTTTTTGTTTATCAGCACTTCAGTGACTTTATCGAGTCAACACCCAGCAGTCTGTATCGTGTGTTTGAGGCTTTCCATGAAATTGTATTTTGACTACCTTGGCTGGGGTAACATTTTTTTTCCTGGAGTTGTACAAACAAAATTGATTTGCTTGCCTTTTATGTGCTCGTATAACGATTCATTTTGATGATGTGTATAAATCAAAAATGCGGCTGGTTGGTAGGCTGCACTGCTGCTTGCTGGCTCTGGAGGAACAATTTCCTCTCATACGGGCTCTAACACCAATAAAGGTTCCCATTTTCACCCAATAAAACATGTTCATCTTGCTTGACTTTCGCTAATTTTCCTGTGTTACAAAAGCTGAAAAATACATTTGTCTGAAAACTGAACTGACACTTAACTCACAAAACCCTTCTGCTGTGTCCATACTAAGGGCTGCACAGAGTTATAAATAACAGGCAATTAGTCTCACGAAACATCTTGCAAAGGTGGATATTTAAAAAAGACTCTTTTGTGCCTCCTTTAACAGGCATTAGTTTCATTTCCAACCTACATTAATAGAAATAATTACAGCACTTATTAAATGTAACCATGGTTACCAAGTTTTTCGTTTGTATGTCCGCAGGTTTTCAACACAAACATGAACACGAACGGAAAACAGAATGTAATAATGGGAAAAGACATTTAAAGATATAAACAAGACTAATACTAGTAGTACCCGTAATGCAATATTTTGGAAACAATATGTTTATCAGCTGCATCATGGGGAAAAAAGGGTAAAATGTCCTGAAGGGGACACCTGACAAAAGGCAAACAGGGGATACACAGACTTCCTAAAAACTAAAAGTTACAAATCGAAGACTTACATTTTATCAGGTGACCAAAAACGTGACTCCAATGGAGTCGTAACATTTGCTGGATAAGTAGGAACGCCTCAGCACACTCACAGACAGAGATTGTCTTCCTGTCTCATTTAGGCAGCAGCAACCATTTAACATTTGCGGTGTTTAATCAGTAGAAGATGAAGGAAGTTAGTTATAACATTAGTGTAATCAGACCTTTCCTGCCCCTCTTCCTGGCTCATTATACTGACGACACTGATGGTGTGATACGCGTCAATGCTGCATCAACAGGTGGAGTTCTTCATTAAGTCTCCAAACCACAATTCAGCATTGGCATGACTTTTATTTCTCTTGATTTCTGTACACTTTTCACATTTTATTCCATAATTAGGGTAGAAGACTTCTTCAAACCTTGGCATCCATCCTCAGTCATCCTACATACACTGCAAGAAATATTTGCATGCAGCGTATTAGTAGATCTGTTTTTATGTTATTTTCTTCCAGTCCAGCATTATTTGTCCAAGTCACAGGTTATAAAAGACATTGTGTTTCCACTGTCTGTGATGATTGTACAGCCCTTACTGTTGTTTCTGACCCCTTAAAAATATCTGAGCCAGACAACAGTAAAATAAACTCTGTTTAGTTTCCTCACACATCCCAGAGGAGGAGACAGAAATATTTTGTATTTTAAGAATAAGGCGCTCCAACCTTCAAACTGTGTGAATTAACAGAAAAGAGTCAAATTAATTGTTTAACTCTCTGCTCCTGAGGGGAAATTTGTGGAGCAATAATAAGAAAGGGACCAAGTAGCGCATTATTTTTATTATGTAGCAAACCTAACATTGTTATAGCAACAAGCTACAGTACCGGAGCAGGCGTGTCAGCCATCTTAATCAGACGCACCACATCCTCTCATTAATTAATGGCGTCCTGTGAGATCTTCCCGTTTTTGAAGAGCTTGTTTCAGCAGTCTTTCCCATCGTGCCTCCGAACGCTCCCCGCTCACTGTCTGCTGCAGACACACTTAAGATAATGAATAGCTGGAGGAGGCTGGCGTTCTTTACTGCAGCCCAGTAAAAGGCCACTCTGTCTGGATCCACCGGGCAAACGGAAAAGAGAAATCTCTCCGGCAGCATCTGGTTTAACTGTGAAAATCAGCTTGCTGAATCACTTTGGATTCCAATGGATTCGGATCGTCGAGTTAAATATGCACTCGTGTCATAATTTTAGTTGCTACGAAGGACAGTCTACCTAAATAAAATGTATTATTCACAGATTTACCTCTTTTTCATAGTCTGTTCATAGTCCCCTTCTTCTAACTGTCTGTATCTCTCCTCAGCAGGGTCACTGCCTTACACAACCAAAGAGGAGCTGTATCCGCTGATTGCCAATACTAAAATAGGTAAAGGTCTGCCTGAAGCAGACCGGGGGCTTTGGAGGAGCTTTAGAGAGGGGTGATGAAACCATTGGCTTTTTTCATACTCATCTGCCAAGGGTTTGTTGGCAACATCTTTGAAACCTTTCTGTGCGCTTGCTAATGAATTAATCTCAAATGAGCCAGATTGTGGGTATCGGCACTTTTAATTACCCTTTTTTAAGATACGGGGAAAAAATGTGTGTATTAAGACTTTTTTTTTCTGGCATCTTCAGGGTCATATTTGATCACGAGTTCTTACTGACTCGTGTTACATTGCAATGGATGATGCTGTGAGGAAAAACAAGCCTCTTTAAACTCTGACGGCTTCATTGAGTAAAATGCCAAAAAACTTTGATTTAGCTCTCAGTTTGATTAAATCATAATTACAGTTTAAGTGTAATTCAATGAATCATTTCATAAAGTTACATGACAGCATTAATGATTAAAAAACAATCCAGCCAAGCAGATTTTATGTGAACACTCTGAACTGGATGTTACGGATGAAAAGTATGACAGCGTATGAACGACGTTGTTTGTAAGTCTGGCACAGCAGAGGCTGCTGTGGCTGCCTGGTGGTGAATCATCCGTCTCCTTGAAAATATCAGAAATTAGACGGGGAAAATAACCTGATACATTCTTCACCAAAACTCTATCCACTGTTCTTTATGAATAGTCCTACACTGTACAAGATAAATAAAGCATGAGGTTGTTCTGTGTGCAAGGAACATCTAGATACAGCAAAGGGTGTCCTGGTATGGACAGCTCATGTATCTGTCTAATACACTGTGATTGTTTGTCATTTTGGCACTGAAAGCCAAAGCACAAAGCATTTTCATTTCAAGAAAGAGAGAGTGCCGCTTCACCTTCTCATGATATCTAATGACAGTGGATTGGGTTTATTGTTAGCAGCTCTGAGTTGGAAATGCGTTTCACCTCTACATATTTTTTTATAACAATATGTGCTGTAATTTTTTTTATTATACACCCTCTGGAGATCTTGTTTTTGCTGCTTTTTCTCTTGAAACAAAATGAATGGATATAGTATCTCACCAAGCAAGACGTGGTTTTCCAGACAGTACTTTGAGGAGCAGGTCGTGCATGAAAAGTGTATAAATAAACTTGTTCCTAAATAAAACCTGGCACAGCAGTGATGACATATTGCATGACTCCTATAGGTGAGGGAGTGGTGGTGAATCATTTCTTTGCCCCTCGACTGTAACACTCACTGCGGTGCTTAAATGATGTTCTTACTGCATACAATTTTAGATTAAGAGAAATTATTTATAAACCTCATCTAAGTGACTGAATCTGCTGCAAACTCTCAGTCGATCAACTATTTTGGTGTTTTGTTTGTTTTGTTTTTTTTGACACCCTCAGACAGTTTTCCTCACATTTCTATGAACACAGCTCGAATAGATCAGCCCTTCAGACTGTTGACACTATCACAGCGCAGACACCAGACTGCCCTTCATGCAAGCCAGTGTAAGCCGTCTCCAGCGAAAGCCTGAAATGGGTCAGGGGATATTCAGGGACACGGCAGTGCTCGGGGAGTGAAGAAGGGAGGATTCAGAGGGATTTGAGGAGCTGTTTGTTTCATCACCATTTGTTATTGAAGCAGAGGAGATTATGGTGCTGCGCTCCCAGTTTTTAGCATGGCACAGTGTGGATGTTTAGCATCGCAAGCAGAATTGGGCCAAATGGGCAAAGCACAGTAAAACGCGAGAGATTCTTTTAAGGTCGCCAACTTACTGTAAGCTATTTACATAATGAGCTCCCTGGATGGTCGATGCTCCCAGGCTCAGACTACACGCTATAGACTGTGCATATGGCTAAAAATGTCCTGTGCTGGCATATTGTACTAATATGATACAGTACAAATCTGCCTGCCTCATTCCTTTTTATTAATCTTTTTGTTGTTGTTGTTTTGTCATCCGTCGGTCGGTGTCAACGACTTCTTATCTGATGAAGGTGCCTTCACAAAGCCACAGGGGATTTTGGTTCTCGTTACAAACGCGACGCATTTCAGTTCGAAACAGGATGCTGGGGCAAAAATGTGTGGAGCTATATGGTTCATCAGTAAGGCTGGTGATAAGAAAACAGTAAAGCTCATTACATTCTGGTCTAGCTGGTGAATGAGCGTTTTTACACAGCCAGTTTATTAAAGTGAATCCAATCTCACATTGGGGCTATTTTCAATATATTATCTTTGTCCGTGTGCATTTGAACTCTCTGTGTGTGTGTGTGTGTGTTAGTGGCACTAGATAATAGGACTCTACAAATTAACCTCTCCGAATAGCAAAAAAAGAAAAAAACACACACACATATGCTGAGAATTAGGCATACAGAGGGGGTGTTCCAATTGAATGTCTGCAGATTTTACACGTATCACAAACTTCTCAGGAGGAGACACGTGTCCAACACTCTAACACTCCAACATGCTTGATCCTGGTTCAGCTAAGATATTTCTTTTCTTGACATTTTCCTTGTTTGACTTTGAGCATGTTGATATATAAAACAGATCCTAATCACAAGCCAATCACAGTTAAAAATCAAAAAACAAATGACAGGGTTTGTCTTTTGAGATAACAATACTTTTTATTACAACAACAGAAAGTTATTCAGCCATGAAAAACATACAGTGCACATCCACAAAACATAAAATATAGAAATAATATCTGAATATGAAAAGTTACTTTGACCTATAGTCACCTGTTGTAAGTGACTTGTGACTTGTAAGGCAAGTTTTCTTCTCTTGGCCTTACCCTGTTATTTCTTTTATTTCTGAATCACTAAAGCAACAGCTTTCAAAAACAGTTCCTAAGATCTGTTTCTTTGGCTTTTGTTTCTGAATAAGAAAGTCCGTGGGAAAGAAGATGCACATCTTTAACATCGTGGTTAACTTAAGAATTTTTCAAAAGAGAATCATTTCTGTCTTGCTGTGTAATCAGTACAACTTTACAAGCGACAAAGCTCAAATATTTCAGTTTCTCAGCCACCCACTAAGTACCTCCGGGTGTCTTCAGCTGCCTCATAGATTGCCAGTATCACAGATGTGTCCCCATTGACTCTTTTCCGTCCCTGTATACAGGTCAGGCAATGACACGCTGTAGCGCCGAGGGGCTGTTGATGCTTTCGTCTTCATGTCGCACATCACATCACATCACACACACACACACGTACAGACTGTAAGCATGCGTGCATGAACTTGCGAGCAGTGAGCAGGCATGTACTCACAGAAAAACACACATATGCAGCCTCGCACTTACATACACAAACACATATACGGGATCATTTCTTGCTCTGGCGCTCTTCCACTCACTCAGACACACACACACACATACACACACACATGCTGAGCGAGAAGGCCAGATGGAGTCACAGCGTGGGCTGTTGGCCTTTCACACTCTGGAGACTTGATTTCTCACTGTTTCTTCTCCTTCACCGGCCCTTTTTCCTCCCGCTCCTCCTCTCGCTTACCCCCTTTCTCCTGCGCTCTCTCATCTTTGTCAGCGCATCCTCGCCTCGGTTTCACCTTTTCTCTTCTTTACACCCGACCTTTTTATTTGTTCTCCGATTGTGTGTCTTGTCATTTTGCAAACAATACACGACAAAGGTCGATATTGTCGAGCAGATTGTTCAATTCACAATGAGGCTGAGGACTTTGACTCCAAAGGTGCGATGTAAGGTCAGGAGTTGTCACATTGTGACTCTGGAAAGAAAAAAAAAAAAAAAAAACAGAGTTGTCCTGGGCTGAAACCAAGAAGCGCACTTTCACTCTGGCTGCAGTCTTCCTTAATCAAATCAGAGGCATGAGAAAGGACGGAGAAATGCTTAGTCCTTCAGCCCTTTGGGTTGTCTGTGCTGTAAATATTGATTACAGGTTAAAGGCAATTAGAATAATGGAGCAAAAACCGTGCACTCTCTGCCAAAACATTCTTGGCTTTGGTGTGCACTTTATACAATAAAGATGGTGGACAAAACTCGCAAGCGGGCCGGGTTCTGATTTAAGGAGCTCGAGTGTCTTACCGAAATAAGCCCTTAATACGTCTTAGAGGATAATGCACATTATACACCACTGATCAACATCATGAGCAAGGGAAATCTCTTGCCAATGCCCAAGAGCTGAACTTAAAAAGTAAACTCAAAATTAGACAAGGAAGTGTTTAAGGAAATCGACTCCCTTAAAACAGTAAGGCTTCAATTAGTGAAAACAAGCAAAGGTGTTTTAATTCCCAGCAGTCTCCATTCACAGGAATAGGAAAAGGCAGCCGTACACATCCTGTAGACCAGAGGTTGATCTGCTTTCCCACAGCCCTGGAAAAACTGTTGCTTATTTGAACTTTGAAATAAGTATTTCACACTATTGATTATATATAATCGGATGGTGTTACAATGTTTTTGTTATGTAGTTGCCAATATGTTTACGTCTGTATTCCCACCAGCCCTTGGAATATATCTATTTATCCAGCTATTTTATCTGTTGAGCCATTACTATTAGCTAACTATTTTTCATTTAGCTTTTTCACCATTATTACCATTATTTCATCTGTCAGCTATCTTATCCGTAAACACGTCACTTCTGCAGGCAGATCAGTGCTCTGCTGGTGTTGTTGAACTGACTCCGAACAAGATGTTGGGTTTAAAAAGAGAGCAGTCAGACTTTACATGTGAGGGTGAGAAATGTCTTCACAGGGACAATGACCACGTCCCTGACGACATATCATGACATAATCTGTCAGGCTACAGATGGCAGACACCCCAGGGTCCCGATTCAAAGCAACGAATGGGGAGCAGTCCAGTTCTGTCTTATAGTGTGCCATAAAGCTCAGGGCAAAGTCTGCATCACCCACACAGACTCTCTCTCTTTACACAGGCTCTGTGTCAAAATGTCATATAAATATTTAAAGTCTGATCAGGGGACAGTCAGGCAGCCAGAGAGCAGGGGCAGACAGAGGTTCCCGGAGGGTCCAAACTCCCATTTCGAGGTCTCAATGCAATCCATTTTCTGCTCAGACTCAACAGATTCCCACAGGTCGGCGTGTGATCGACTCCAACGCACATGCACGCGCACACACATGCATGCACACACACACATACGGTCACTTTCGTTATCAATACAACCATTCAATCAGCAGCGCAGCGGGAGCGCTCTGTGGAATATGCTTCTAAACCCACACTGAACTGAAAAAAAGAGTCCGCACTAGATAAAGCTTAGCTCCATACCGAAAACTTTTTTTTTCCCTCCTTGAAAGTGGAAACTTCTCCCAGAACCGCACCTATTCCTTGTCTTCTCAGCTGGCTCAGAAATGTTCATCGACCGGGCCCAAATCACAGGATCTTGATTTTCTGGGTCGCAGCAACCCTCAGGGGGTAAATAACCAACTCTGCCTGTAAGTAACAAACACACATCCACCTCCAGTAAGAAGTGGCCCACTGTGGCTGCCTGTAATGTTATTTTTTCCAACTGAGACTAAATAAAGCGCACTATATGATGATCCCCTCTCTACATCCATAAAGGTATTACAGCCCACCTCAGCGATGGCTTTACAAATAAATCAGTCCGGCTTGTCCATTGAGTCCCACCGATGGCAGGAATGTAAACTGGGTGATGGTTTCACCTTAAATAAACATGGGGACTCCTGTGGCCCCTCCAGTTTCTCCCATAACGTCCCCCATCCTGTTCTGTGGGGACTTTTTTAAGGGTGGACTGACACGTGGCTCCTCTCAGGGAGTGTTCGGCACACATGCATGCGTTTGCGTATGTGCAGGCATGTGTGGGTGTGCATATTTGCTAATATTAGCAAATAGGCAGCGTGCAAACATGTGGTGATACATATGTCCTTCATGGGACTGATATGCTTGTGTTTTTGTTTGTGAAGGGGAACGTTTCATGCCCCCTCTCAGAGGTCCCACCGGGGCCGCGTTGTCTTTCAATGACACGCATTTAATGGTTTGACAGTTTGGGAAATACACTGATTTGCTGTCTTGCAGATGATTAAGAGAGAAAATAGACATGTTGATTTGTTTGCTAAATATGGAGCTAAAACCCACAGGCGATTAGCTTAGCTTAGCATAAAGATTGGAAGGAGGGAGGAACAGCTAGCCTGACTCTGTCTAAAGTTAAAAAAAATCCACCTGCCAGCAACTCTAAAGCTCTACTATCACACTTTTTGTTTTTTAATGTAAAAAATTAAATAAAAGAGAGTCTTGGATAAGTTTATCATCTGCCTATCTTGATATTAAAAGTACAGACTGAGCAAGAAATAAAATAAGTGTATTTCCTGAAATTGCCCAACTATCCCTTCAAGCATGTACACAGTGTGCATGCACACACACATGTTCCTCCACACAGCCCTCCTCTGTGCATGGAGTGGAAGCTCCCACAGTAACTGGGCTAACAGCATTTCGCAAGAAATCAATGAAGCAAAATGTAGTTATGAAATATTCAGGTTCAGTCTCTGTCTACACTGATTCAGCCTGATGACTGATACAGGAAGCAATCTAAAGCAGGAAAGAAATCTCATTATGTCATTTTCTCATACAAAAAAGACTGTAGCTACATCTTAATTACAGCAATCCTTCTCGGGCGCGTCTGTTATCCTCAGGATGTCGTTAAAACGACAAGGGATTGACATGCAGAGATTTGTCTTCAAGAAGTCTGTTCCAAAAAGCACTAGAGGTGCATCAGATTTGCTGTAAAGCGCTGGCTAAGGATTGAAGTCACAATTACAGATGGAAAAATCCAGTCTCATGTGTTTCCACAGACTTACTGATGATGTATATAAAGACGGCTCATGAGTAAGTGACAGCAGTGGTTCCACAGTGGCTGTCAGCGAGCTTTGGAAAGCTGATTCCCCACAGTAACCATAATGAAGAACAACACTCGCATCTGAGAGCCCCACTACACCAGCAAAACGCTCATCACACCAAACTACACTGAACGTGTTCAGTGAAATCAGCAGCTTAATGGTGGTTTTGTTAATCATAGATCCTTATCCGGGCTATGTTCAAAAGGAAAATCTATTGGACTAGATAGCAAAAATGTGAAAGTATGTGAGTATGTGTGTTCTCTCAATCTCATTTCAGATCATCTTTAATTTAAAGCTATAAGCTATGACCAAAGTGAAATTTAGCCATAAGTTCACACTGGATGGATAGCACAAAAATCAGGAATCATCCTCTGGAAACCATGAACATCAAGAGCAATTTTCTCGAGTTTCTTGAATGTCTGACCGACTGAGTGACATGACATGTTCACTATTTAAAGCACCGTCCTTTTAGTGTGGCTTGACTTCACATCGTCTAAACGGAAACAGTGCAGATGGATCATCTTCTAACTGACAGGAGATCACTGCAGATCCCCGAACTGATCTCTAAACCTCTGACTTCATTCACTTTGATCCTTGATCCTCCCTCCCTCACTGTGAAAGCCCCAGAGGAGTTTGTGAAACAGAAACACATCAAGCAGATCAAACAGGGACTCCCTTCGATACTGAGAGAGGAGACTTTGTGTGGAAGGTGATATTCTGGGAATACACTGGAAAAGGGAAGAAAGCAGTCTGTGTGTGTGTGTGTGTGTGTGTGTGCACTGTGTGTACTATATCATAAATATACAGTATATGTACCGAAAGTTTCTGCACTTTATGTTTGTGTTTGCACGGGACAAAGGTTGTGTGATATAGGATATGACCGGAGCACGGGGGGAGAGAGAGAGCTGGCAAACCCGCTTGGCTAAAATTGCTTCCAGCTTTAAAAGAAAAGAGGAAATACCATTTGGGGAGATAGATCATCGGCGTCTGTGTTAAACATCATTGCCATTGTTCGTGTCTGCAGAGTTTAAGCTGAAACACCTGCTCACAGAGACCCGTGTCAAGTTGAACCCCCCCAACCCCACCCTCTCATCTTCATTGTTGAAGTTTGTCTTTCATACAAAAACATTTAGACTGGAGAAAGTTGTCATATAATGGCCTCGGTTAACCTGCTGGGCCCATTAGCATTTAGTTCGAAATGTTCCACAGACTGAAGCACGCCGGCAGTTTAAGGAGCAAATCACGAGGATCTGTTTGTACTGAGCGTGTGCTGCAGTCGGGATCCTGAACATTTAGCTACTTTTTCAAGGCTGCTCTAACAACCGCTCTGTTTTTACAACTCGCTGCAGAGAGGTGGGCATGCAGCTCACTTACATAATCCACAACTGCTGAGCCAGTTCTTTACTACTACTACTATACAAGGAAGGCTTTAAAATTAAACCTCAACTGCTTCAGTGGATTTAATAGATCACATTAATATGCAATTACCTGGTTTCAATTGGTGTGGCTCCTGAAGAGAATGAGGGAAGAAATCAATCGCAGCGGACACTTAATAAAAAAGGAATCTTGAACGAATATATTCACATCTTGCGAGGCACACTTTTGGGATGCACTCACCTATTTGTGGAGATTACATTTTGGCTGTTTTGTGACAATATCAGGTTTTATTTGAAGATACTTCTCAAGTGTTGCATCTCATTTCCTGTTCATTTTTAACCATGTCTGGGTTTTTTGGGTGGGGGGGGCATAAGTGCTTGAAGACATCTATCCCTTTGCAATGTCAAACATTTGGAAGGATCCACTGTACAATGAGGTTTTCATTTCCCATGAGAAGTGCATGCTAGTTAGTCGACTTTATATTACATTCAGGTTGATTTCCTCTACAAGTTTCTTTTGGTTTGTCTTCTGTCACATGCTGAGTTAAATGAAATTTAAATTAATTGTAGTTACCTATACCACTTTGTCATTTTTCTAACTAACAAACAAAAGCCAGTGTGAAAAAAAATACCATCTTATCCCAAAACGTTGTATGCAGTCCTCATGACATCTGTATTTGAACCATCCTGGCTATGGGCCCAGTGGATATGGAATTTAAAAACCTCAAACATATTGTTTTAATAAACTCAGCTAAGCAGCCTTTGATTGAAAGGATCCGTGGAAGCTCAGTGTTCAGAAAGGGCTGGCTGATCCAAAGTACAAATGCATTTTTGCGGCGCAGCGTATAGAAAGCAGCTGAAAGGCAAAACCCGATTAAATAGCTCCATACATGCCAAGAAAAAAAAAAGTCAGACATTTCCTGAAAAGAGGCTTGCTGCTGATAAAATCAAACACACATGTTGTGTATACCGTGCCAGCAATCGGGTATAGACGATCAAACTCAGCAGAAACCGTGAGGGAAAGATGTTGTGTCTTTAATGTCTTTTGATGATGATCACTGGACAGGTTGCGAAGCCTCGTGACGATCACTCAGGAGAGGACAAAGTTCAACCCACCCACCTCGTCTTACGTACAATTCTTTGGCTCTCCGTCTCTTTTTTCTCTCTGTAGAGTTTACAGTTCGCGCTGTATCTCGTCATCGGCCATTTGGGCCCAGACTGCAGCACCAGATGGATAAAACAAGAACCTTTAAAACTGCGAAGGAAAAAGAACATTTTCTAACTGGCAAAATAAAAGGCAGGACGTTTTGACACATCCGACCGCTTTTTACAGCATGGCTATTCATGCAGCCAGTCCCATTGATCACAAAAGATTAATTTTTCACCATTATCAGTCAAAGTTTCACTTCGAGAAGCAAGGTCACTTTGTGGCTCTGCAAGGGAAGCACCACATTATAACTCTCAGCGTTACTGATGGAACAATATGATGAATTTATCACAATCACAAAGGGTTTTTTTGTTATATTTGTGAAAATGTTTTGACCAGAAGAACAGAAAAGAAAAGAATATGGTACCTGTGTGTCACAAGCCTGTAAACAGCCTGTACAATCATTTCTCTTGGCCTGCATGTATATAATATACCATATGACTAACTGCGTTAAAGTTCTTAGGTTTGCCTAATAATTAACCGAATCACAAAGTAACGTTGCTGAGATTGCTGAACACCACACCAACATTTTGCTGCTGAAAACAAAACCAAACTTTTCAAAAGCCTATTAAGTGACTAAAATTGCAAATTTTCTTTCAAAGACAAAAACTGAATCAAAATCTAAATCAGATGCTCTCGCTGCTCTTCAGCTTGTAAACACTGACACATAACCTCGCTGCACCTGGCTAACATGCGGTCCCAGTTTTTTGCTACCCCAAGGCTGCCATTGCCACATCGCTGTGAATAGAGCTCTCTTGTGTGACTTAAATGGGTCTATGGCCTAATATCTTTGTCGTGTCCTCCTGTTCACCCATAAGGGCCTCTGAATAGATGGCATTCTTCAGTCACTCATATGAGGAATAAGCAGTTTAAAGGCAGTCATACCCTTGAGGGGCACAATTAACCTAGTGGGTCTGCAGTTATAAGCAAGGATATAAGCAAGGATACACACATGGGAGCACCATCCCCTTTGGCTGGTCTAACGAGGGTTGTTTGCTGATGCCGTTATTGATCGCTGCAGAGCGTCGTGATGGGGAACATGTCGGCCGAAGTCTTACTGACGTGTTCAAACATGAAGGGAGGCTTTTATGTTCTGTCTACGATGACAACGCCAGGGTGGGAGTTGGATTTTATATGGTGACGAAAGATTTGAAATTCTGCTTTCGACGAAGTTAATGTGAAACGGAGGCAGACGGTGGAAGGGAACAGGAAGGAGCGCGGGAGGGTGAGATGAGATGGTGACAGCGGGTCAATGGAAACCTCATCACGGGTATGTTGGATATAAGTCAAAGGCTGTCGACAGGCGTGAGTGACTGCTATCCAACCCTCCCACTTAGATTTACAGCTTTCTTGCCCTTGACAAACTTGCCTTGAGACAGTCGGATGATTGCCGGGAGCAGAGCCGGAGTTTGCGCCATAATGTTGACCTCTCGACAGAAGAAATTCTGCGAGTTGTACTTTCAGCCGAGCTGCAGTTAACTGGCCACACTGGGATAAATTGTAAACTGCCTCGGCTGACCTCCCCCTGAGACACAGAGCAGCATTTCCTTGCCGTGCTTGTTGAATCAAATTCTACTCAATTACTTTCCCCCTATACAGTAAGTGCACCGTGACCCTGGTGAAAATATACAGTACTGCAGGGCTCGCAGGATCGGAGGGAGATGGGACTCATTCTCACAATCTCCAGCAGAGTGTCTCGGGTTGATAACACCCATAACCCCCCAGTGTGTCCAATTTTTCAAGGTTTGGATATAAAAACACTCCCCTGAGGCAATCATACCAGCTTGATTTTTATGCCACAGTATACTCTGACTCCATAAAATCCTGTCCTCTCATAACTGGCATTGCTACACAAGCAGCAGTGTATTAAGTTTTTATTGATGATGATTAGGTGTTTTTCTTCTCCTCTAGCCACTTTCATGGCTCCCGCCTGCAGCAAGCGACACAAACAACAGGGGGTTAATGCCTTTTTATGGCGGTGGCTTCATAACTCCTTTCTGCGTATTAAGATTAGGTTTATTATTATTGCTCTCATAGGTGCACTGTCATCGTAAAAGTTTCCCCAATTCAGTGATGCACAGGCAGCAGTGACGGCTCCAGTGTTGGGTTTCAGCGTAGTTCTGAACGCTCCTCAAACCGTTTGCCTAAAGGGGAGATAAAAAATAATTGAAGAGCAACCTGTTGTTTTATGACCCTTTTCATATTTGTCAGAAAAGAAACTTTGGAAGACTTTCAGCTCTTACTCATACAATATTTTCGTCTGAACGCTGCATAACAACTATTGCTTGCTACTGGCAAGCAGTTTGCTGGTTCATTGGATCTAATGTCTGACTCGTGATTTTGTTGGAAGAGCTCTTCTGACACTGTGAAAATAGAAAGCTAATTGACAATCACCCTCTTGTAAATGCTCTTTAAAAAGTTTGGTTATTTTGTCTAAAAAGAAAGGACGGCACCAACTCAGAAATAAAAGTTAAAAGGTTAAATGGTTAAAAGTTACCGTAATGTCTCACTCACATACAGAATTGCTCTGCCTATTCTCAGCTATACAAGACAGTTGGCAAAGGTCATTCTCGGTCACTTAAATGAATGTATTTCCGAGAGAACAACATATGAGTCTTTCAAAAGGCTGACTTGAAATAAAATATATAGGATTAGTACTGAAGTTTGATGTCCATAATATTTCAGAAAACTGCCAATCACAATTTCCCCAGACTCCAGGATGACATATTTAAATAGCTTTTTATGTCTATGTAACACCTCATAACCGAAAGATAATTAATATAACATCACAAAGGCCTTGGAAGACCAGACATACAAAGAGTGAAAAGGCTGGAACATGATAGTTATTTTTCAGCATTTCAGTTTGCAATAAAAGAGTTTTCTTACATTTAAGAGATTTAAGAGAGCTTGCTTGGACATTACTTACCTGTGAATCCATGAAGAAAAGTTCTAGCGATGGTGATGATGGTTCTGGAGTTTAAACATTCGACTGGTCTGGAAAGGATTTCTTCTTGTGTTGCTGCTGAAAGTTGATCTTATGTCTCACGGCAGCTGTACTCTCTGAATCACTCTGATTCAGAGAAACACACCAAAGTTTGATAGTTCTGTTGATAGTTTTGCACATTAAAATATTTTCTTTTCTTAAATCATCACTGTTATTTCCTGAAAATTAATTCTTTTCATGCAATATCTGTAGCAATGAAAATGTCTTAGTGTTTTGGCAGCTGTCTTAAGCTCTAAGTTATCCATAGAGTATATGCATTGGCCAGTAAGATCAGTCATGTGGGGAATGGTGGACATTGTCTGCAGATTTTGCTATTGTGCTCTTCTGCTTTGTCTTCCTCTATGAGACTGCTGATTACAGGCATTAAAAATGCCGTTATTCAGGCCAAGACTTTTCTAAAACTTTAATGGGAACCTGTCCAAAGCAGGTGCTTTGCCAGAGGGCTTTAACAGAATGGCCTCCCAAATATTCCTCCTTGGTAAAAAAGAACATTTGGATGAGCCGGCGTGTTCATATTCTGACACAGCACGCCGAGAGCTCCTGTCCAACTATGTCATTAAATCTCCTCTCCAGCCTTTATTCACTTGGAGGTGAAGAGGGATTTATAAGAATCATGAAATGTGCTATTAATGACCAGGGGAGCGTTGTCTAAGTAATAGGTCTCAGACTTTTTATTTCAGTTCTGTTTCCAGATGATTTGTAGCTGACTGGGCCTGCCTCCAAATTGGTTGTATTTTTGTTTATTTACAGCCAATTTCTTGGCATGTTCTGTGCAGTCAAGAGTGCTGAGTTTGGATTGTTTTGCCAGGACAAAAGTGAGCTTTAAAAAAGTCAACCATTGACAGAAGCTCATTGAGTTGACATTGACACTTCTATTAACTAGGGAGCTGCAGCTGATAAAATCCAAATCTAAATACACAGGAAGTTCAGGCAGCACAGAAGTGGCAAAAAACAGTCAATCTAATGCAGTTATTTTGGTGGTAAAATGTATGTTATTTTCTGAGGCTTAAATCTGAGATCCAGTTGAGTATAATGTAATATCTTTTTCTTGAAGAAATTCATGTTACAGAATAAATGTTCAGGAAGTCATGAGGCAACTTTTTAATCCACCCAGGAGTCTAAAGAGCACTCGTCCTCCATGGCCAGACGTCTGGCCTTGGTTTGAGCTTACATGTTGTTGAGTGAGAAGGAAAAGCTGTACTGTGCAACTTTACAAGTTTTCTCCAATGACCTGGGAAATGCAGCTGATGCTTGTACAGAATGTGAAGGGGGATAAGATGTTTTAAAAATGACCTGTTATCCAATCCGTGCTCCCTGGTTCCTTCCCGATGGGCTTCCCCTGCCGGCCCTCTGTTGTTTTCATTTCTGACAACATGCTGAAGCACATTTCATCTCCGCAGCGAGCAGGCGACCTCCTCTGCAGGATCATCCAGTGCACGTTACGCTGGTGTTGCTCAGCCAGGTGCTCTCGCTCGAAAGAGGAACATGCATTTTCAGCATGCTCGTCTCCCGTGGTGAGTGAACCACAGACTTTTACAAAAACAAGCTTTACCAGCTGAGCTGCACAGGGCCAGAGTGTTCATAGTCGGGTACTCTGATTATACTGTATCACTGTGATTAGACTTTCATACCAAATCGCAAATGAATGGAAATACAAAAGGGGCCCTGAACTTGCATTTATTAAGGTTATGAATGAGATTGAATTTGCAGGAGGTAAGGCTGTGCAGAAGGCAGAGGACTGTATATATTAGCTCAGTGAGTTATACATCCCCGGAGCTCTAAATATCCTCAACTAGCAACCAGAGCACACAGTGTTCATATCCTGGAAATGTTCAGCATGAATTGCAAATAACCTACTATAGTCACACATTCACACTTTACAATGCTAACAATTTATGCCCGCTCCTGATGTTTTTAGCAGGTGCACTGTCTGCCTTTTTCACCAAGCTTAACATGCTAACATTTGTCAATTTACAGTAAACGAAGTACAGCTGAGGCTGATGATGGAAATATTACTAGATTTACAGATTACAAAAAGTTGGACCTGATGGTGGCACTAAGGGGGAAAAGTTAAGGGATCCAGTAGTGTTGAGATATATTGAACAAAAGTAGTGAACCAACAGACCCAAACTGTATTCTCCAGATACTAGAGTGGCAAAAATATATATATATCTTTCACTTGTACACAGTATTATAGTGCAAGTGCCAAATATCAGATTTAAATGTTGAGGACAAGAACATTCAGAAAGGTGATGATGAAAAAATTCCAACTTTCTCTGCACTAAGTTAGTTCAGTGGAGAAATGTGAGTTTGTATGGACACTTGATTGACACATATAGTAAATCCGATGTCTATAAACATTCAGTAACATACCTTTTGCTGCAAGAAAGTGTGGTGGTTTTAGTCTGAATACCAGGGTCATATTTCTTTGGGTTTAACTTGTGGTTTAAGCGCCTCTTTGCCATTCTGTACATATCTGCTTACTCCACTGGACACAGGCTACAGCAGAAGGTGTTCATTGATATTTTTTCCCTCTCTTTGCCCCGCAGCAAATTCTTCTGCAAAAGGTAGGGCGCGCAGCGAACGCTTCCTTCGCCTGCAACAGCTCCATCTGGGCACCAAATGACGTGTGGGTGGAGAGGAGGGGAGAGAGAGAGAGAAAGAAAAAAGAAGTGTGCAAAGTGACCAGAGTCCCTCCCCAATGTCAGCTCGGTAACAGAGACAGATTGCGGTGGGAGGGACATGTCCCATTTCTGAGTGTGAGTAACACTGAAAGCAGATGACAGCGTGATCTCAATCAAAAGAGGCTGTCAGGGATGGACAGAGAGAGAAAGAGTCCGATGTAACGCTGCACACACACAAAACAAACCTGAAAGTATCTGCTGAGATTTAATTTACTTTGAATTCACTTTGGTTTATAACCATAAATAATGCATCTTCTGTTCTGTCCAGTTCCTCCTTAAAGCCAGTCTCACTTAATGTGTTAAAAAAAATAAATCACACTGATATTGCAGCTATCGTGCACATGTTTTCAATTTTTCTAAAGAGGATAAATGTTTTTGGACATATCTAAGGAAACAGCATCTAAGCTTCATTCTTATGGGGGGCGTGTCCCATGGCAGCTGCTGACTGACATCAGAGATCTGGTGTTGCTGGGAAATGTGCTGTCAATTTGAACTTTTCCAATAAATTTTTTCAATAAAATCTCATAGAGTTAGGATACCAAGCATCATCTTGCTCTGACTACTCAGTGTTTGACAGGACCAGTCTTGTTGTTTATATTGTAGTTTGTATTCCATTCACACAGCACGAGTTAGTTAACTAAGAATGAAAAAAATGATTCTGGATGTCGTCTGTGTGTAATCTGCGAGCCCTGAATTAGATATAGAAACATTTTTAACTAACGTTACTGTCAGTGGCAGGTAGGAGAAAATATTTAAGGCATTTTAATAGCTAAATTCAGTTCTCTATGAGAAGTATGAAGACCTGCAGATACCCTGCACAGCCTCAGCTAGATGCTTGGAGCCATGAAGGGAGTAATGAAGGGAGTGCTCAAATCACAGATGGGATAAGCAACAGCTTATTTTAGTGCCTCCCACACAGATATTACACCAATCAAAGTACTGCCATTGTCAGTCAAAACCAAAAATTAGCATCTCCTAGAGAGAGCAATGTGGTGGGCACAGCCACTGCAGAAGAATAAAGAAAACACCAAAATGTATTTACATAGATTTGAGAAGGTGGAACGGACCAATTTGTCGGTTTGCTGAAACATTCTACTGCTCTTTGCTGACGATACATGTTGTGAAAAATCTGAATATTCACAATTAATGAACAGGGAGCAGCTTTGTCTTTGGAGCCTTCCTAGCCTCCCAGTAACCCACCACACTGGCTCCCCTGTGGCCCCGTGGTACCAGCAGAGTGATTATGCAGTTCCCAATTGGAACATCTGCCCTGCAGCTGGCTGCGCCGCTCAGTGCCCACCCAGACGAACGGTAAACGACCTAATCGGATAATCCAGTTCCACCTGGCTGTCCAAACGACTGGCTGAGCTGCCTCAATGGTTATTAGCCATTGATTACAGCGCTCACAGATTGCCTATCATTGCTTGAGATAAAACTCTAAGCACCCATGTGCTGCATGCCCATACAGGGTCAAACAGATAATGAAGCAGGTAGCGCTGCCACCAGCGGAGGACAACATTCACTGGATTCATTAACAAACTGAAGGGGAGGAACTGAGCATCATTACTGTCTAATATTAATGTTTGCTTTCACAATGTGGGATTGATGATGATGAGGAAGTCAGCCGGCCTCATACCTCCTTCATGTAGATACGCAGGAAAAGCACACGAGTGCATTCACACACTCTGCGCATTGATGAAATGCACTCAGGATAAAGAAGGAAGCTAAAGATCATTACAGTGTGGCATCTCAGGAGCATCACCTGCCACACATGTAGAGTCGCACTGATGATCTGCCACGGGCTCTGCTGTCTGTCTCCTCTGTAAGGAGATAAGGAAACAAACTGTGCAAACTCTGAGCCTCCATCTGCATGCGGGTGCCTGTTTTATGATTGCTGAACGTGTACGCGTTTGTTTGTCTTCTTGACACCGTCTAACTTTCGAAATATTCAGCCCACAGGTAATGTAATATTTGCAAATATCTTCAGCTGTCTGTTTCAGACAAGCCTGACCTTTCAAATGAATGTATCTTCTTATCATGAATACGGCTTTGATGGATTTGTTTGCACTCCCTTTGGCTGTATTTATTTGCGGTGGCATTTTGATGTGCCCCGCTCGGCGACGCGAGCCGTTCATCAGGGCCAGCTCAGGACCCGCGCCGCACACTCGAGACAACCCGAGAGGGAGGATAAAAGTCTGCTCTCCCACCTGCGGTCAACAATCCTCACCCAATCCACAAAACCTGTCTGGAGTTATGTGCCGTGGAAAAATTTACAGTCTCTGTGTGTGTAAACATGCGGCTCAGTCTGACATTATCAGCTGCCGTCACGGCGCTCACAGAACCATCTATATATCTATTGAGACCAGGGTGAAAGTCTTGATTGGAGTGGGGACCTCCACTCCCACGCTGACCTGTTTATGAAAGGCAGTGCAGCCTTTAAGCGAGAGAGATGCAGGTCCAACTGTGGTCAGAGATGGAAAATGGGCTTCGTATGCAAGGTGATTCATTGTGCTGCGTTCTCAGATTGACCAGACATAAGGACCGTGCCGTGAACCCTCACCTGGTTCAAGTGATGGAAGTGAGAGATTATAGCTTGCAGAGAAGAGAGGGGAAAAAAGTCCATAAGGCAGTGGGTTGTGTGAACGTGGATATTGCACGCCGCCTGAACATCTGTACTTGTGTGGCGCATCAAACAAACAAACTTAACATCAAACAAACTTATTAACTATCCATGGATGCATGTGTTGAGCCAGACTGTCATCTCAGAGATATGTCACCTTAAACACGTTCCTTGTGTACCGTTGACTGATTCTTTAATACTGCAGCACATAATAAGTCAACCTGCGTCATGATTTATTTTAACTGCATCAGACTTATAATAAAAGGCCTACATAAAGTAAATATCAGAGGATGTGACCTATTACATCCTCTGTGCAGGGATCCAACACACACACACACACACACACACACACAGAAACACATTGTACATAATTCTCACCCCAGTTGGCAGTTTGGTTTATGAGTCAGGGTCAGAAGCAGCAGGTGAACTTCCTGTGATGCCGTCACATGTGTGTGCTTAAGAGGGGGGGCTGCCAGGAAATGACTCGTTGTCTAGGGGATGATGCTGCCAGGTTTCTCTCCAACAACAAGCGTGCACACACACACACGCACACAAACACACTAATGTTTGTCTGTGTATCTACCTTTCATTGCATTTATATTAACAGTCTGTATCCCTGTGGACACAATGATTAAAGTCATTATATTCTTCTGTATATGGACCAAGTGATTTTCTAACATTAAATATGCATGGCTGAATAAGTTAAAACTAACTTCAGCTTCTTATTCAATGAGTATAACTGTGAGTCATCTCAGTTTAGCACGTTAGCCTTGCTAGGATCTGCTAATTGGCACTCAGCACAAAGTACAGCTCAGGGTGAATTTGCCATCTGGGGAACCATGAACGTCCGAGCAACATTTCACGCTTATCTATCAAGTAGATGTTGAGATATTCCACAGGATAATGGACTTCACATGCGTCTGGGGACCAAGAATGAGCTATTTCAGAGAGGACCAAAGTGGCCACTCTGCTACTGCGGTAGTGTGGCTAAAAAACCTCTTTAGTTATAATTTTTTCAAGAGTCATACACTCAACAAATTTCACTCAGTTGTCAGGACGGTGTGTAGTCTAGCGTGGTGGATGGCCTGGCTTCATGCCGCACTCCTTTGGCAGTCTTATGTCAGTTTAATGTCTGAACTGCAGGTGTGCCCTTTAAAGAAATATTTTCAGCATTGCATTATTTGGTGTTAACAAGCCCACCCCCACTCCTCTTTCCTCCTGCCGCGCCCGAGTGTTTCCACTTCCACCATCTGAAAGCTGGCACTAATTTCAGTCATGTGCATGTATTTGTGTCACAGTGAGACGCAACATTAAAGCCTCTGTACTCCACCAGTGTTCCCAATTCACCCAGCTTATTAGCGAGGCACATTTCCCTGAATGATCATAGTCTGAAAGCAATTTTTTCCTCATATCAGCTGTACGTCTGCAGCAAAGCCTCCTCATAAAGTCTTTCTGTTGGAGGAATTTTATCTTTGAAAGCCCAGGGCTTTTTGCTTACAATTAACATTTTTAAAGGCCTCTAATGTCATAACACCTTTGTTTTAATGTGATCGTTCATCTGAGAAGCATCTGCAGGATAATGGCTTTCCCATGGCTTATTTCAGCTCACGATTATTCTTGGCCTAGGGCTAATTTAGCCCATTACATTTTTTACATTTACATTTTAGACGGGTAGCTAACACTTGTATCTGGAGCTGTTTACAGTGAGCACTGGAGTAGGTTTCCATTTCAAGATCACCACCATTACCAGCAATGAACACAGTGTTTGAAAATGATGGAATCATACAGAAAACACTGTGCGAATCCTTCTCATTACAAGTGTGATTCAACCCACATAATTCATAAAAGAACCACTGGGAAATTTTAAGATATTAAAGTAAAAGCAGCTGTAATCAATATTTCTATTTTGACAACATATCAGTGATGGTGTAATGTGAAACAGCTCAGTCACAGTCATGAACACACAGAGATTTATCACGCAACTCTGTCATTTTTATGTTTTAGCATCTCTCATCTTATTGTTATTCTTATGAAGATTTGCAACTTTAGTGTTTTGGCTCCTTCTTACTGTTCTCGTCAATGTCGTTTCTCCAAACATTTTCATTAGAAAACTCAAGCCCAGCACCAAATAGCAAACAGTACACAGCTAAAGATAGGGAAGATACTCAAGACCCAGTTAATGCAGGAGTTGGTGGAGGCCAAAGCAGATCTAAAAAGAGAATAAGTATCTGAGTATTGGACAAATTAAGTAAATGAACCCAAGAAAAAAGTCGGGAAATATGGTTCATAATGCCTTTTTATGTCATTAATATTTCAATTTATCCTGGGTGATTGATAAGTGTTCTGTGACTTCTTGTTTCATGGAAGATCAGCTGCAGATATCAAATACTTTAGCAGTGTATTTTACAGTGACACTGTCACAAGCAAACAAGGATAAACACTTTATTTTATGTCACACTGTGTGGGTTAGGGATAGCTCAAGAATGTAATTTCAACTTGATTTTCTGTCATTTTGAAATTTGTTCTGATTCATTTGATGGATTATGAGCTGTGGTTTATAATATGAACTGACAGTCTACGTAAAACAACATTGTTGCTGACAGTCTGTAGATCCTGTACATTTTCTTTTTCCCACTCTTGAGCTAAACTGACAAAGTCGAGTCTTGGACTGCTTCACACTACATGAACCTGGCCAGTCTGCGCCAACAACTCAGACACATTTCTAAAATCATATGCCCCCCCCCCCCCCAATTAGCCCAGGGGCCTGGTCTGCAGTCAGGATGCTCTAGGAATTCACTCTTCAACCCATTCAGACTCCAGTCTAATCTGTGGCGGCAGCTGGGTTACTGTAGTCACATTTGGAATAAGAATAAAACTCATCTGGTATAACGTAGCATTAATTCATATACCAACAGTGACAGGTCTAGGCTAACCCTCTTCTGCAGGCTACAGGCTGCTTTAAAATGTTCCTGTGTGAAATAGTGCTTTGCCCAAAGCTGAGAGCCAATTTAGCGCTCCGAGACGGCCGGTGTGCGAAATGCTTCAGGGAGCTATAATCAATCATAATTGCTCAAAGTAGGGTGGTAAGTGCATTGCTCATCTCTCTGCTGTGGCATTCCCCTCACTGCTGAACTTGCACCATTCAGCTTTTATTCAGCAGTATGTCGAGGTGGACGACAGGCAGCGAGCAGGAGCTACAGACCTGGAGGTGGTTGATCCATCACCGAGAGTATTCCCACCTTAGAATCGGCCGCCTTAAAACGAATTGGTCAAAGTCTGCCGTTGTATTACTCCCACAGAGACACGCACACACAAACACACACGCTCGCAGACATGTGAAGAAGATGGCGCAGATATCATTAGACCCTGACTGGTAAATTATAGATCAGTTGGCAAACACAGCACTGTCTCACTGTGCTGGAGCATTTTATGCTTCTTCACCAAAACATTATGAAAAATCTATTGGAGGCAGCAATTTACAATCTTCATGCTTCTTGTTTTCATGCAGAAAAACATGTGCTGGTGCAGCTTTCAATATTACTGGATCATTTAGAGTTCTATAAACAGTAATTATCAATATGTGAGAATCAGAAAAGCATTTAGAGTTGAGCCTGAGCCTTCAGGCTGAGCCACCTCCTCGCCACAACAATCCGTTACAACGCCTACATTGCCTCTGACGGTGTGACGATCCACCTGTTGACCTCACGCTCTGATTTACCCCAAGACGCTTAAACTTCTTCACTCAGGGCGACAACTTGCTCCAAACAAGGTGGGGATCCTCCATTTTCAAGGAGAAGGAAGCCATCGCTATTCTGAGGCGCCCAAACTGGAGGAGAACTGTTTACGAAAAGGGAACCCCGGTGGAGACCGACACACACTTTAAAGAGAACTAAAGTATAAAAAAGATCATATTTTTACAGGGGTTTTATGCTGCACTATTTTTCAGTGGTGCACAGTGACTCCCCCCTGTTTCCACTATTTATGGTGTGTGGCATCAATCCTCTTATCTTACTCTCAGCATGAAAGCAAACATTTCCCAAAATGTCAATCTATTACTCAGAGCTTACATTATGGCTACCATTACAGAATCTCCCCACACACACACACACAAAAGATGGACTGCAGGCCTCCACAAAAGCTACACATCCTTTATGTTGTCATTAAGTGCAGGAGATGGGAGGAGGCCATTGCCTTCTTTAGTGTTGTGCTTCCCCTCCAAGTTTCTCCCACTGAAGTTATTAACAGCTCTGTTATGGCATCAGTCTGCCTTATTCCCACAAGCACAAGTTTGAAAAAGAAACTGTTGGCCACACTGAGCCAGAGAGGGAGCAAGAGAGCGGGAGTGAGAGAGTTTGCCAACAGCGCCAATCGACCTACTTCCGATTTTGCGGCGCGGATCAGTTTCAGCTTTTTGGCCAATGGGTGGCTGCATGGTACAAATGTTTACCCCATGCAGGAAGGGTGGAAACACTTTTGGTGCAGAGCAGAGACTCTGGCTCTCAGAGTCGCTGTAACCACAACCAATCACTGGGGAAAATCTCCCCAAAGCTGTGTGTGTGTGTGTGTGTGTGTGTGTGTGTGTGTGTGTGTGTGTGTGTGTGTGTGTCTGTGTGTGTGTGTGTGTGC
>JBAJHX010000046.1:6186010-6210253 GCA_037176925.1 Amniataba percoides | reverse complement strand
TGTGTGTGTGTGTGTGTGTGTGTGTGTGTGTGTGTGTGTGTGTGTGTGTGTGTGTGTCTGTGTGTGTGTGTGTGTGCACGTGTGTGTGTGTGTGTTGCCCTGACTTTGAAGCTTACAGTTTCTAGTCTTATCAGATCTATCAGGAGGTACTGCACAGCTATTTTTTGACACTGCAGTGGCCATCTAGGAGGTAAAGCTAAGGCAATCAGATTCACTAGTGTGGTTCAGATTCACTAGTAACACCGGTCACAACTCTGAGAATAAAACCCAGGTTAAAAAATATTTGTGGGTGTGTGATTTATTTAGCTTTAACCACATTTATCTGCTGATGTACATAACTGAATCTCAGGAGGAAGACCCACACTTGATCACGTTGAGCTGCTCTCCACATGCAGCGTCCTAATTCATGCTTTGCATTTTGCATCTCCTCTTTCTGTCTCTCCATCTTTATCTTTATTCATCTCACCACGCAGGCTCCTCTCGTCAGGGTTTTTGTTTTCATCAGCAAAGAGGCCTCCAGGACACTAAATCCAAAAAATCCATTGCCTTTCTTAACTCATCTACTGCCAAATCAACTGAAAATGCTCGTATCTGAACAGCGTCAGCCCATTCATACATCTCTTTCTTCCTCTTCTGTTCTCAATCAACCAACCCAACCTGTGGTTCTTGAGTAAGTGTGTGAAGCATGCTGCACATTTCTCACCTACATACAGTATTCCTCTCAATGCAGATAACAGGGATCCCATTGCTTCTGCAAAGTGAATCTAGTTTGTTGCTGGTGTGAGCTGGTGTGAAACTGACTGCACGACTAATCTTATTATGTAAATATCCAATCTGTTCTCAGCGATGGCAATGTGTGGGCTCTAATCAGGTTATTTTTACACCGAGCCGACCCATTTCTGCTGTTTGTCTGTACGTCTGTTTGTCCAAAGTTTAAACTAGCCAGCACTCACCTCAGATGGAGCCACATGGCAGAGACTCTGGCGTCACCGCCCGGGTTAATAGAGACCAGCTCTCTGCCTTATGTCAAAACTTCTTAGAAGGACGTGCAATCACATTATTGACGAGCGGTGATCAGAGCCAGAGGCCCAGATGTGTTGAGCTGCCGAGCCAAGCTGTGATTCAAAATGGCAAAACTACTGGTTTTCACATCAGCACATGCAGTGCCATATTCTGGTTGGTTTAATGACCTCACATGTAAGAATGCATGCGTTACAATTTTTTAGTTACAGCAGGTAACCCTGCAAAATGTTTCTCTTTAAAATATGAAAGCATTTGATGCAAGTTGGGAAAGAATGAGCCAAAACTTTCCATCTTTTATTGAACTCAGTGACTAAATGTGCCTTGGCTGGGTTGAAAACCAAACCCCTATAAAATCCCCTGAAAAGGGAAAAAATATAAGCTAATGAGACACAAGTAAGTTGTAATGAGGTTTTCCATGTATTCCTACAAAACCCTCGGACCAGGAAAGCCTTTACGTGTGTCTTTATATACAGTCTTGTAAGACACATAAAGTTCTTGGAGCACTTTTGTCAAGGTAGAATTAACAACAGTGGCACGAAATAAACAAAAAGTACTGCTGACAACCGCAAACTGTCCGTGGTTTGGAAGAATTTCCACCAGAAATAAAGTAATGCTGTGAGAGTGAAAAGCACCCCGAAATTATTTTGGGTTCAAATGCAAGTAAAGTGGTCCAACTCTGAAAAAAGGGGCTCTTGTTGGAATAGAGCAGTTATTTCTTACTGGAGTGGATTTTTTTCTTTTTTTCTTCTTTTCATTGGCCTCAGCTGGCCATAACACAGCTATCAGTCCGAGACCTTGTTGAGAGGGCGGCTTCTCGCTGTGCTTCCAGACCGACCCCGGAGCTTCATCTGGAGAGCCAACGTGATCCGATCGTGATCCCACCCAACCTCAGGAAGCACATTAAGGACCTAAACATGCTGCGAAGTCTGGACCAGAGACAAGTTTTACTCCTGAATAATGAAAGAAATCACTGCGACCAATAGCTTTTTGTTGATAAAGTCTGGTATCTGGAGTTGTACTGCGTGAGCCAAAGCAGAAGTGCAACGGAACTATTCATCCTCGGAACAAATGTACCATAGGTTTTAAAATACTCCGAAGTCGGCGCTCCGTTGCAGATCACTGGCCTCTCTTCATCTTCTTCTCCTACTCTTTTCTTTATTCCTCTGCTCGGGGAAAAAGAGAGACAGACGGGAGGCTTTGGATTCATGCTGCCAGGAGATCCAGGAGGTCTGACTGGGAGCAGATGCAGCAGTTATGAGACAGAATCATGTTTGGAAAGAGAGGCTTTGAGGATCCTGGCAAAGCTCTGCGCTGGTGGGAGGACCAGTTGGAAAGGGCCAGAACCTTTCAGAAAGGGTATTCAGGATTATCAAGTGAGAGAGGAAATCATTAAGAAGAAGAGAGGAAGAAAGACGATGAGAGCGAGAGAATTAGGAGAGGAAGAGAGGAAGCCGGGATGAGAAAATGATTCAACCGGCAGGAAAACTCATAAAGGAGAACAAGGAGAACAAAGAAAGGAAGTCAGACTTTCACACTGGCAAAATTACTGCAAACTTTTATCACAGTTAAGAAATTAATGAAATCCAGGGGATGAAAAGAAGGAAACTTGTAGGTCTCTGCTTAGCTTCCTTTCAGCTAGGTTCAACCAGATTTGAACCAAACGGAAATTACACATAATTTCCACCAACGTTAAACAGATGTTTTCAGATGCAGAACATATGGGTCAACATATGATAATAAAGAAAAAAAATGCTTTCAACCTGTAGCTACCTGCTAATGGACCGATTTCTGGGCGACATCATCATGAGATGCCAGCATGCACACACAGAAACGACTAAAAGTTTATGAAAGATCAAAATCCTGAGAAGGGAACATACGATACCTTTCAGATGAGTGCATAATCATCTATTAGCAATTAGCAATCTGCTCAGAGCCCTGGATTTTAATAGTGTGTTGGATGATACTGAAGAGAACCCCAGACACCTGTTTTAAAGTTATCATCTCAAAGATTTTCATTTCGTCTTTCAAGGTATGGATAGCGATAATTTGTAATTGCAGGTGTGTTTTTGGAGCTCACTTTCCATGTCTGATCCTCTTTGGTCGCCGATATTTGCTTTTATTTGTTCAACCATGATAACCGTTTACTCACAACCCCAGCCGAGAAGAGAAAAAAACACTCACTCACAGGTGAGGCTGAGGTGTTAAAAGCCTCGTTCAATGCCTAACTGAGCGCTGTTTGTGATTTTTTTCTGCAAACAGCCATAGGCTCAATCACCACTGTGTCACACCATTCAGTGATACATGGTGACTTAACAGACATTATAACTTTAAGGTAGGACAGCTCATACTGCTAAAATAATGACAATACTGTGCTCATGGAGTTTCTTATGACTTCAATTTTGTCTGCAGTGTTCGAGTAAGGTTTTTTATTAAAATAACGCACCGGGTATATGTTTACAATCCATATATTTTGACAAACAGATAATAAAAGCATTTTCATTCCCACTGATGTTGCTACAGTAGTATTCAGATTGAGGCTACTCTAAAATATGTGCAGCAGACATTTCTACTGAATGCTGATGGTTTAAAATAATCTAAATTGTTGCGTGTGATGACATTTTTTTTTAATGCCAGGGTGAGGGATGCAATTAATTTGACTACTAAATAGACATTTTACCTGTTTCCAGCAACTCACCAATACTTCCACTCACACTATTTTGAGACAGAGGAAGTTGTTAGTGTGATCTGAACTGCCAAACAAAACAAAACAAAACAAAAAAACGAGAGAACCTGACGCATTAACTTGAATTATGATGTATCTGTGACTCCCAGGATGATTTTAGTGACTTCTCATCACTTATCAGGTAAATCAGCTGTCTCTCTGTCTTCCATAAATCCTGACAATTCTAAACAGGGGCACAGCTGTGAAAAAAGGTAAATCGACAGTGCATGAGTCTGCAGTCTGCCTTGTTGCACACACTGTGAACTAACGGCTGTGTGAGTCAGCAGACCTCGGAGCAGCACAACGCATCCTTTATCCTGAGCGACCCGTGATGAACTCTGTCACATGTCGGCATCAGACAGTGCCTCTCACTCACTACGTCTAGATGTTCACTGGATTCATGTGTGCAGACAGTATTATTAATAGTCAGGCTGTGACTTGCAGTGAGTGTGAGGGCGTCTTCCCTGTAGAAACTCCATATTCAGGGGTCACACAGGGGTCAAACTGATCATTGCGATAAACAGTTGTATGGCTGGCTGTGATGCTGCCTGGTGCTTTTTCAAAACTTTAAATGGAGTTTTCCATTTAGCGTGATGGGCGAGAAATCCCCAGAGGAGGGTGGTGAGGTGTGTGTGTGTGTGCGTGTGTGTGTGTGTGTGCAAATTGAAACCTCATCAATGGGCTAATGGTGCAGCTCACCTAACTTTGCTGTGGCGCACACACACACACATGCACTTGCTCTTCCATCCCCTGGTGTTAGCCTAAGTGGAAAATCATCGATCTGGCTCATTAGATCTGGCCCTTCTCTATTATCCGAGGAGATCTGAGAAAGGCTTTTTCATTAGATACAGTTTTGTTTGTGTATTATGTGGGAGCCCCATTTCAATGTATAGTTCTTTTACCAGGTGCACTTACATGATGTGTTTTAACATTTCTTTGGACCATGTGTGCTGCCCAAGCAAGCCCTACCATACAGTATGAAAGAGAACAACTTTGGCACACCAGGTCGATGGTGGAAAACAGTTTTTCGCTACCACCAGCAAACAATGGGAGGCACCTATAGCGTACCTGGTGCACCGAGGTGATGGAGAAGATGAGGGTTGAGACCGTCAGCCTGATCCCCAGTGACGATGAGACGGCCTACAGAGAGGAGGTCAGAGCTGGAGCTGATCGTGGACTTCAGGGAGAGAAAATTAGAAAAACACCCCCCTCTCCATCAACAGGACAACGGTGGAGAGAGGCAGCAGCTTCAGGTTCCTCTGGGTTCACATCAGTGAGGACCTGTCCTGGACTCACACACAGACTTCATCACAACAGCCTCTACAGAGGGTGGTGAAAGCTGCTCAGCACATCACCAGGACGGAGCTGCCATCCATGGGGGACCTCTACACCCAGCAGTGTAGGAGGAAGGCCAGCAGGATCATTAAAGACCCCAGCCACAGACTGTTCTGCAGTATCCAGGCTCAGGGACAGCTTCATCCCTCAGGCCATAAGACTATTAAACTCCTTTATCAATATTCTTTTGCACACACAGATATATTTTTTGTTTTATTATGTATATTTTATTTTATTACTTTAGTTTTTATCTTATTTAATTTAGTTTCCTTTTTTGTTTTTGTTTTTTTGCTTGCGTGGTCTCTTTGAAATGACTTTTTTGCACATTGTTAGAGGGGGCCTGTGACTCGAGAGTTTCATTGCCAGTGACTCAGCCGTGTAATTCTTCACATGACAAATAAAACCTTGAATCTTGAACCTCATGTCAATCTCATGCCACCGTGTGAGACATAAAAGCACAAGAGCGTGCTTCATAAGGATGATCAGACCTTGAGCAAAGGTTTGCCAGTAAAAGCGGGACCTTGAAAGCTCACACACATCTACAGTAAGCTCAGCGACAGACGATGGCATCACCGTCACAGACTGGAACCAGTGCTGAGACATGGAGGAGACTTCTGGGTAACCTCACTTCCACTGAGGGTCCTTGAATTAAGCTCTGAGCCTGTCATCGCCCTCTAGTGGCCCTGAATGGTTTAGAAAATACATGCAGTGAATAAAACATACAGAAACACAATAACAGCACAAGTTTTTGTATTGGTAGATAGAAAGTATACAAAATAATCCCTATATACAAATCTTCAAAAAATAATTTAGAGAAACAGTGTAGATATGAAACACCTTTTTTTCTTTGAAGCTATCCTCATGTAACTGTTTCATGCAACTCACTGAAGCATATGAGGACTAAATGAATGTAGGTCAGACTGAAGAAAGGCTGATACAGTTCATATCATTGTTATAGAAAAGAAAGTAAGCCTGTGAATTTGACTGCAGAGTCCCTGTTTTATATTCCCCAATAAGCCTTGTCCCACTCTCTCCTGATCCTGTGGGCATCATAATAAAATGTGTGTGAAAAGTGGGATAACAAGGCGAGCCACGCTCTGCTTTTATTTCGAAAGTTAGGAGCAGAAGTGTGTGTGGAAAACATGGCGCGAGGTAAAAAAAAATCATAAATCTCTGTTGTCATGAAAAAAAAAAAGAAAAGAAAACAAAAAAAAACGAACAAAGTCGGAACTCCACATTTGGACACTTCTTGAAGTGCCCGTGGGCCGCTGATAAACAGGCGATTTCAAAGTAAAAGCCCGGCCGGACCTTTATTATAGGAGACCCAGCAGCGGGATGGGAGGGGGGAGTGCGCTCGTGCCGGGGCCGCGCATGCGCAGTGGGCGGGAGGGCTCGCTTGAAAACGGACAGCTATGCCGCGCGCCGCAGACAGCGAGCAGGACGCGTCCGCCCGGAACAACGGAGGACTCACCGGGGCACCGCGGGACCGGGAGGCTGCCCACAGGCGCTGACAGCCAGGCGAGGCTCTCCCCTGGGGACGACCTCCTCCTCGAAGCGCGGCGGAGGCGGCGGCCGACGCTCCTTCTCCTTCTCCTCCACCTCCTCCCTCCTCCTCTCGCTCCGCTCCTCGGCACCGCAACACAAACACCGAGGCGATGTTGCTGCTAAACGTCTAGGATTTACCCCGACCGACCGACCGACCGTTTGTTTGTTTCTTTGTTTGTTTAGTTTGTTTTCCTGCTTGGCGCCTGTAAATAAAACTGCTGAGAGACAAACAGAAGAGCGATAGAGGCGACGGCAGCGGGCTTCACTATGGTTTTATTGGCGCTCCGCAGCAGGAGATGTCTTCATAGCTGCTGTATGGGGACGTTGTGCTTGCAGTTGTTGCTGTGGATTTTATGCGCGGTGAACGGAGAGGAGCAGCCGTTCAGTGTGGAGGTAAGTACCGGGACATGACAGCGGCTTCAGCAGGAGAGAGAGAGAGAGAGAGAGAGAGAGAGAGAGAGAGGAGGGAAGCATCTCTGTGGCTTCTCCTCCTGAGTGGCTTTATTTGTGTCTTTGTGTCCAGACGAGTGCTGCCTTTGAGGCACGTTGTTGTTGTTGTTGTTGATGTTGTTGAGTCTTGTCTTGGTGTTTCAGGTAACAACATGCACAGTTGGGTTTTAATTCAGTTTCCCTTTTCCCCACCACTTTTTATCTCCCTCTAAAGTGGAGATTTTGTGTCACAATGATAATCTTGATTATCTTTATTTCCTTTTATTCTTATATATTTCCTGTGATTATTTTTGTTTCCTTGTTTGTGTGGGATAATATTTACAGCTATTTACCGATGGTGTCAAAATGATGAACCAAAAATGAGGGGTTTAATTGAACTGACCAATTCACTAAAAGTCAACAACAACATAGACGTGAGCGGGCAGGTTTTCAGAGAGGGTCAGATTTGGGTTTTTATGGGTCAGAGACAGTTTACATCAGGATGTGAAAACCTCCGCTTCAGATTGTTCAGATCTTATTACTTGTGCCATTGTAACAAAAGCAGCACATGCTCTCAGGCTTAATGCTGCAGAGAGGGAGATCTTATGGGTTCACAGGCAACAATGTGGGCAGCTAAACGGGATTTCAGCTGAGAGGAGAGAAAGAAAGAAAACAAGGGGGAAAAAGAGGTTTCTTTTCAAAGGGAGCTTTTATTCTGATCTGATATCCTGCACTTAATGGATTGTTAAAAGCCTCCAGGCTACAAGTGTTACGCCAATAAACCTTAACACTCAATCAACCCTCTAAAAGGAATCAGTGTTTATTCTTTTTGTCTTTTGTTCTTTCAAGATGTGCCAGAACTAACGCGAGCCTTCCTCCACTGGGCAGAGAGCAAAATTTGGGTTTTTCCTCAAGGGCGCATCTGTCTAGTTTACATCCTCTTTCATCCTCCAGAGCCAATCAACCTCTGTTTAGCCAAAGTTGAATGCGTAAAGCTATCTTAAAGTGTTACACTGCCAAAAAAAAAGAAAACCCTTGCGTCTCTCACACTCGACTGCACACACTAACAAACACCACGCAGGAATGACCTGGCATGTGCATTGACGGTCATTCGAGTCCTGCACCCACAGATCAACATGATTTGCAAGCTTGGCATGCCTTACTGATCCCCCCCTCTCTGAAAGCCGGGAGATTTAGTCCAGATGCTACAGGTTACTCGGTTAAAACCTCCACATGACGGAAAGAGGGGGAGAAAGTTGGAGGGATGTGTGGAGGTTTGTGTGTGATATATCTTTGACCGTTTCCCTCTTAAATGACCAAAATGACCTTTGACTCTTGACCGATCGGATGTCCAAACTCATCCCTCTCAGTAAGATCGGTCCTTGCTCTCTGCTGCAGGGCACAATCATACAATGTAAACATGAGGGATTATTAACTGCATCTGGTATGATAATCATTGTCATATTTTAACATTTATTTCAAGCCCCCGGTTGACCTCACACGCTCTCTTCTCCTACATCCTCTGCCTTCACTCGCGTGTTGTTTTCCTCGCCAAGCCACTCTTATTTCTTCTTGTCATGCTTACATGTGAACGCACTGTAGTCGAGGCGCCCTGATCTCCTCCTGCTTTGTGCTGGCTAAGCCGAAGTCCGTGGCAGCCAAGTGACTCGCAAGCAAAACTGTAAACCTGCAAGTGCTCTGGCTTTGAAACGTGCGCCTAGCTCTGTGATTAAAAACACAAGAAACACGAACCCTTTTACTTTTAAAACACGTTCTAACAGGAGAGACAAAGAACTCTAAGAGAAGCAGTCGATACGTTCCTGCATTTGTAAGAGTAAAGAGAGAGAAATCAAGATACGCTGGTGCCATCCTCCTGTCATGGAAAGATGCCGCTGTGCACACACTCGTCAGTGCGTTTTCCTGCCAAGAGAACGAATAAATTGAATAAACGTGAACGCTCCGGTTCCATTGCTGCTATCTCTCCGTCTCTCCGCCGTCCTGACGTGAGAGAGGACGTGCATTGATGGATTTAAAAAGCCCTCCATGTGTCAGTGTTGTTTAGAGCGAGCTTTTAACTGTAACACAAGGCCGTTTGTTGGCTCTACTTTAACTGTCATCATTGTCTGTGGTATTCCAGCGGTGCTGGGACTCTTAAGGCTGCTGTGATTGACATTTTTACACCCATTGCACTCAACTGTTGAGTAAACGTTTGAAGGTTTAAGCATCGAGTTTCCAAACAGATCTAGGTAAGATCATGCAGGGCGGCTTTCAGGTGGGCTAAATGAGGTTAATTGTACTTTATTTGACCCCAAGAGATATTTGAAGCAGGGCTGTAGTTTTAAATGTCTCTTAGCACAAGTGCTCTCTTAACAGTGTTGGCCTGCCCTGCCTCAAAATCCAGCAGTATTATGCTGCAGCTAGACAGCCCATCAGACAGCCAGTGGGAGGAAGACTGTCCCTCTGTGTCCGCCGTGATGTTACAGAGAGTCTCTGTTATGGAAAGGCTGCGGCGTTGAACTGGTTTCACTGGAGCCACTCGCTGCACTTGTTATGACTGTGCACCGGAGCTTACAGAGGGGTAATAATGCAGAGAGAGATGAGTGTTGCCTCGAAATGACAGGTGTGGTTTGAGGTGGGAGGTCACTTAAACTTGCCCTGTAATGGCTGGTCAGGCTGCGGTCTGTCAGGCAACGCTTTGCTGCTTTTGGGATGGCAGATTCAGAGTGGACTTGCTGGAATTGACTGAGTGTTTTACAGTATTGCCATCTTATTGCATTTCTGACTTCTCTTCCTCTGTGTGTATGTTTTGCTGCTGTTACGCCGTAAATTTCCCCATTGTGGGACAAATAAAGGAATCTTGAATTGAATTATTTCCTTTCTTTGGCTGTCCTGTGCTTTGGATGGCATTATGCAGAAAGCACAGTGCTGTTGTCATTAACTCTTTAAAACTTCACCCGAGTCCAATGTCTTAGATCTGCCAGTCTGCGCCTACTGCTGAAACATTCCCAAAATGCTCCTCACCTTTTGTTCATCTGATTGTCATCCTCAGAGAAATCATTCTCTGCAAATTAGACAATGCCTTTAACAATGGCACAGCCACTGCTTTCATTTAATCTATGTCTTCGTGAGTTTTACTTTATATTTTCAGTCTTTATTGACTTTATACGAAACACCAACTTTATTGTGACAGCTGGCGAAGTCATTTTTTTAACGCTTCCACACACACCCAGGTAGGTGGGCTATGCAAGCAGTCAAGCTTGCATGAATTATTTTTATCATTAGGTTTTATATAACAGAGTAATTAAAAGACAGATAATCTCTCTTTTTTTCCCCTGTCTGTGTCTGACAGTTTAGGTGAAACTCCGCTTTAGATTACGTAAGAGTTTTATTTTTCCCCCTCGGTGCCACAAACAACCATCCTCCACTTTTGTCTAAAGTGGTGGCTCTGATCTCTCAGATGCTTGGAGCTTGAAGGGCTTTTAGTTCAAGACACAACATCATATTTAGGTTTAAAGGCCAAACTCACCGCTCACCATGCTTGTTGTGAATTGATGCTACAGAGACTTTGGTGGCTCGAGCTTTCAATGGAGGCACCATGTGAGTGTTCTGCTTTTTCTGAGAATTAGCAAACATTGCAGTGAAACAGGATGAGAGTCATCTTAAATACTGCATCGGTGTCAAACAATGAGCTGCTTACATAAAACCCTCATTGTATCAGTAACAGCAGTTGGGATTTGTGATATTTTGACGCACAGGGAGATTTTTAAACATCTTTTCAACAACAATGGCAGCAACGTGGAAGTTTCGTGAGCATCGCATTGCCTTGGTTACACTCAGCACTTCGCAGAGGGGGCGTCAGGTGCAGTCGCTCCGCTCTGAGTCACATTAAGTGTTTGAATCATGCCACTACGCTCACCGGAGACAAAGGAAAGCTGCGTAGTCAAGAGACAATCTGCCGCACAACAGAAGAGCGCAAAGTTGCTCCGGTGTGCTCCCATCTGTCACCGCATCCTGCTTCAGATGGATGAGTGAATTCATTAAAGGCGATGTGGCTAGACGCTTGTAATTATTAACTCCATCTCAGATCTGATCTGTTTCCTCTGTCTGTTTGTCGGGTCTGTCCAGCTGTCTGACAGCGAAGGATCTAAAAAATCTGTGATCAGGTTTCAAAATGTGTCAGTTGATTTGGTCCTAATCCAGATGTGGGAACACCAATATTGATAAGTTATTAATTATCGGGACTTGTGATTAAAATTCATATAACGTCAAGTACAGGAATATGTCTTTGGGATGTTGCAGTGAGTTTGAAATTCATAAAGAGCGCATTAACAAAGCGAAGTCCATTCCATGCTGCGTCTGAGTCACACGACGCTGTAACTACTGTAGCTGTTTTCAGCACTGCGCTGATGTCGAGCACAGTCCTGTCCAGTGCAAACTACTTAGCGCTGTTGTCACCGTGTGGGGGAACGGCACAGCTCCATTCCCGTCACAGCTCATGTTACCGTGTTGGCATGCTCAGCCTCTTGAGTGGCATCTGAATAATGGAAAGCAACCGGTGCGAATGTGAAATGTGTGTGTTTGAGTGTGTAATGCTGCCAGGCCTCTCTTGTGTCTATGGATTTTTGTTCTTAGTGCAGTTTGTAGGTATGTGTGTGTGTGTGTGTGTGTATGTGTGTTTATATATATGTATATGTATGTGTGTGTGTGTGTGTGTGTGTGTTTATATATATGTATATGTATGTGTGTGTGTGTGTGTATGTATATACACACACACACTTAAATATAAAAACGTCTACAAACTGCAAAGAGGAATGCATGTTTGTGTGCGTCTTCCCAGTCATATTTGCATGGCTCAGTGGCTTCACTCACCAAAGAAACAAACGGACAGGTTTCCTTTTCTGAACTAAACCGAGGCTTAAATGTAACTGAGCACAGTTTAAAACTGTGTTGAAACAAGCTGAAAGAGCTTATTTGCTATTTTTGGTGATAAGTGTTCGCTGGCATGGCGCGTGTGCACCGAGTTTCCCAGAAATCACTTGGCAGTCAAACGGCGTACATGGCACTTTGGTGTGTTTTTTCTTGAAATTTCACTTAATGAAGTTTAAATGTACCTTTGCTTCCCTGCGCCATGGTGGTTATCAGTCCTTTTATTAAGTGCTCCACACAACTGTCCGGAATAGTCGGTTATTCTTTTATTTTCTTAACAATTTCCACCCTTATCTTTAACAAAGTCGATGTTAGATTGTTGCTGTGGTTTCTCTGCAGCCATATTTCCCTCCCACATGCAGTACACTTTGTATGTATGAGCTTACCTCCTGTGTCTGAGTGCATGCAGGCGTATTTATGAGTGTATTTATACTTGTGAGCTTCGCCCTCGTTTCTCACTGAGCAATCATATGGATTGCAAGTACACAAACACACGCGCACACACAGGCACGCACACACATAGCATTCTTGACGTCATTTGGCTTCAGTAAGAGAGCAGATTTCAGAGCCACTGGGGTGTCTGTGTCAGTCTGTTCACCCAATCCTAGAGAAATACACAACACCTGCACTGACCTAAATGATTCATAATCACGCGCGCACACATGCCCGCGCGCACACACACCTGAGTATCCTGAGCAGCCACTTGTGATTGTTATGCATTGTTCCAAATCTTCAGTAAGTCGGCGCACACTCTTTCTCTTTCTGAGATGTATCTTTGGTCACGGCTTAGTGAGCTGTTAAATCTTTAATGTGACTGACAACTGCAACATTAGATGATGCCAATGGGGCGTCACATGTAAGGCTGTCAATTAAGCTGTTGACAGAAACACTTGGGGACTAGTGTGTGTGTGTTTCTTTGTTTATGTGTGTTTCTGCTGCACAGTTTTGTGAGTCATGGCAACTGTTGCAGTTTGTTTTTGTGTGCAGTAATATAATCTTACGATGCTGTGTTTGAATAAGTGATTACTGCTCATCCCAAACCGAACATAAGTTGAAGCCTGAATATCAATCAGCCGTCTGGAGGCGGGACCTTTCTGAAGGGGCTGAGATCGTCCTTTTGATTAACTTTATTATAAGACATCAGCTGATGTCTGATGTCACCATCCAGACACATCTGTCAGTCATTTTCCAACATCTTAAGTCATCACAATGCTTTGGAAACCCCCCAAGAAGATTACCCACAGGAAAAGCCACTGTTCTGATCAGTATGTGTGATCAGACTGTGACATTTTTGGGTGACATTTTTGTGACATTTTGTCTTAATGGGGCCACAGAGATGGTGAACATGGTGTGCATTAAGTATTTCCTGCCTGTGTCCGTGTATGTGTGTAAGCGCGAGCGGCTAAATATGTAGCCATGCCCCTTTCCACCCCTACAATAATCCCACTGAATCAGGGGGTCATGAGGTGCAGATGATAGTTTCGCTGCCATTAAAACTCATATTAAGTCTTCAGCAAATTTCAGATTTTACAGTATGAATATAAGCACAGCGGTGAAATTTATGTGTGCATGTGTGTGTGCGCGCGTGTGTGGGTTTGTGGTTACTGGTGTGGGCAGGAAGGGCTGTGGTTGCCTTGACGACCCTGGCACTCTCGCCAGTGGTTCCGCATGTAACCGATGAATAATTCAGGGTGGTCAGAGGCGGCAGGCTTTCCCAGGAGGCTGGGATCGAGTTCCCACGAGTCACCTTTGCTGAGAGCTCCGGTCACATGCAGATGCTCAGTCCCAACCCTGCTGCTGGATGCATATCTGTTTTTTTTTTTTTTAAATCCCCCTCCAGCTGCCATCACCTATGTGTTTTGTCACATGAGAGACATCAGTGCCAAACTGCATGACATTCTCACTGGATGTTTTAATATAATGTAAATATAGCAAGTACTGTTTTAATTTAGAGAAATATTAATGTAAAAATGTCTGAAAGTGAGATTTATGGCCTGGTTTCTTTGTAGTCTTTGTCTTGTTTTGCTCAATGTAACCCCTGAAAATTGGATGTGCTTATTACACATAGAAATCTAGATTTTTCTTTGTAATCCGCACAGATATCAGGGCTGGAATGAATCCAAAATGTTTCTTATTCAGCTGCTTTTCTTAACTTGGTATTAACTGGTAGACCTGATATTTGTGGTGTAAAAAGAGACTTCAAGGTCTCCCCCTGCTGATTTTCTATCCTTACTAATTGTATTCACTCAGCGTCCCTGGGTGTAAATCAGCCCCTGATTAGAGGTAGAGTGGAAACCAGGAGGCTCTGAGGCAGCTGACAGAAACTCGCTCACAAAATGAACTCACAGGCGTTCTGCGTCTCTGTCCTGCCACCACCTCACCTATCATACGGTGTAAACACACCTGTGTCACTTGATGTTTGTGAAATGTGAAATTGCAGTGGGCAGCATGTGGCTCCAACTTTAATGGCGATATCTGCTAAGTTAATGTGAAACACGATCCTGGGGTTTACCAACTCAGTATTGGCAGATTTATTTTCTGAATAATGAAAGAACTTTATGCAGAGAGACAAGATCCAAAACAGCCTGCAGTTATTGGTTGTGTGATCATACCATATAAGTAAAAAGAGGATTACATAATGTTTACAAAACTAATAGCCATATATTACCTTTGTGTTTGACAAACTCTGAGGGAAAAAAACTGTGCATGGCAGGGTGGTTACGGCTGCTGATGCATACATAATGTGCATATACAGTACATATGAACTTCTTTAAACATGTAGGAACAGTGTGTGTACTCTGTTAAATATATGAGGTCTGTCTCCTTCGTACCATTCTGCCTATAAACCCTCTCTGAGCAGCTCAGCTCGTAAACACACTCAGCGGTTCATTGACAGTCTGTGACAAACCTGCTCTGATCACAAGCATAATTCAGAGATGTTATAGAACAGCCTGAGCCTAATTGCCTCCAGTATTGCTGCGTATGTCACAGGACCTCGTGGCGAGTGAAGGAAAACGTTGCTGAGACCTGTGAATAATGTGTGATTTGAGGCACCGTCACAGAAGTGTATGAGTGTAAGATTTTGCTTTATCAAAGCACATGCAGGCATGCCAGTTCCCAAAGCTGATCTAATTTATGGTAAAAAAAAGTTTGATGCTAGGCTGATACTTACATGTTAAAGCTGTTCAGCCAGTTCTATCATATCAATGTCGACCTTCACCCTCTGACTGGAGCTGAACTTTCAACAGTAAGTGTGCACACAAGATCTTACAGCACAAGTTGCATGTCGTTCCTGTAACCTGAGGGGACCTCGCTGCTATCAGCTGATCAGTCACCAACGTCAACATCAGCACCTAGCGCGTTGCCATGCCGACTTTGCTTTCCCCCGAGGCACGTCTCATCCATAATGGAGTGGCTCCGCCACCTTACAGGTTGGCCTTTTGATGGCACCCATCGGCTAATTGGTGCGCCTTCTGCTCGTCAGGTAGCGGGCCAAGCCGGCTGGTGCAGAGGTGGTCCGGGGACACGAGCGCTCGGGGTTCACCTCAGTTCAGTGTTGGCATCTGGATGAGGACAAGGCCTCTGACTCACTCCAATACTGTGCTCTTTCTCTCAACGGGCAACTCGCATGTTGATTTCCGACTGCGTGGCGTACGTGGGCCAGCACTGGCTGAGTGAACCTGTGATGACTTTGGTCTGCTTAGATACTATTGTGTACCTGAAAGGTGTTATGTTGCTGAGTCTCGCAGAAGCAGGATATTGTATTTTCTACTGATGTGGATGTATTAATGTGCGGAAGTGCCCTTTTTAGGTTTGCTCTCAGGGTCAGTGCTTTAAATCTCAAGCTGTGTTCTTTCATGGTGTGACAAAGGTGAAAATGAAACGCAGTCTGTGTGAAGGAGTGTGCGGAGAAGCAAGGGGAGGCCAGGCTCCTCTCGCTTCAGAAGCATGAGAGAAATCTACTTCAAAGTGGAGTGAAACCAAGTGTGGGGAACCCAAAAATAGGCACTGATGCATGTCAGACATTTTAGCCTTCATCAGGGCATGCTGGTGGACTCCTTATCGCTCCTCTTCAAGAGTGCCTTGATTTCTGGAGTTAAACCTCATTAAAGCATTTCACTTTTTCTGGAGGACATGCATTTTTTTCTATCTAAATTATGAGATTACACAAGAGAGAATTTTGTTTGTTTTATGTATTCACACTTGGCTGATTTGATCCAACTGCACCATGATGTGGGTTAGAGTTGGGATGGATGTGTGAATGGATCAAACAATGGCTCCAACATTGTTATTGGTTCACTGAGTAGTTTTTATCAGTTATAGGACAGCTGCATGTGTTTCCTTCCATCATGTTGCAGTATCCAGAGCGCAGTCGATGTGTGTCATTTACAGAAAAAACACAAACCATCAGTATGCTAAGTTGGCTGCCTAAATTAGCTTCATATTTATCATAATGACATGAAAGTGGTATCACTCCTGGCAAGAAGGCATGAATGAGTGCGTTTCCCAAAATGTAACATTATTCCTTTCATGGTACTGCTGATGTTTTCAGTCCTTTGATTTTTATTTAAGATAGTTGTCACCTCTTAATTGGGCAAGACCTAGTGTATCATTTTCTGCTTTGATCCGGAGAACGAAGCTACAGATGTGAACATGCTCTTTAATAGTATCTCCTCATTAACAATTCATGAAGCTTCTCTCCCCCTGTTATGATCTGATGCACTGGTCAAAATAATGACAGTTTTAATGTGGTTTTTTTTGTCCCTATGATATTCCACCTGAGCTTTATTTGCAGCACAGTTACTGCGATGTGCTATATGGCCACCAGTCTCTGTCGTCATAGTCAAAATAGTGGCTCCATTGACCATCTATGCGTACTCTGCCTCATTATCCATTTGCAGAGGGAGAGAACGGGGGGGATCTATCTTATTGAATAAGGAGGCTGTCGAGCTGGAGCCTCCCACTATGAAGAATCCTTGCATTGGCAGAACACGAGGAACCATAGATCACATAGAGAAAGAGAAAATCAATGAGAGAGAGGAGAGGGCAGCAGTGAGGGAGGATAAAGAAAGAAAACTGAAAGACATATAGCCAAGAGAGTGAAAGGTAGAGGGGAAAAAACAGTATACTGATTCAGCAAAACACTTTTTTTAGGATCTGCTCCTCTCTGGGTCACTATCCTGCGAGTGGTGGGAGAGTCTTCGCAGTCGGCTGCGTGCTGTACTTGTAGGCAGTAGTAAATGCCTGCTGTGTTGTCTGTGAACACTCTCACTCATCCAGGTCATGGTAAAGGGTTAGAGGAAGGTTAGCTGGACTTGCTTGAGGTTCTTGAAGAGGTCTCATCCAAGAGGCCTCCTCAGTTCAGCCGCGTTGTGTTTTCTTCAGCTGCATCTGTGTTTTCTACATCTTAAAAGCATCGTTTGTCATCTATTCATGTTTCTTCTGCCCATTTTGAAAACATCACTGACCATTTCCTCTTATATAATTCAAGTTTGGTCTAATTTCTTTGCCACATCCCAAAAGACACAGCTTTAGAAATTTGTTGTTTGTTATTTGAATTACTGCCTGCTCTTTTCTGCTCTATTCATTTATTGTTCTGCCTTCATGTATATATATATATCACCGGTGTGACAGCTACACCCTCCACGTCCTGCTTCGTCATGTCTTTCCATCTCCGTCTCTTATAGGGTACCAAACACCCCCCACCACCACAACCAACGTCCCTCCACCATCCAATATCCTGTCAGTGTCTGAGTGACAGGCATATCTAACAGCAGTCTCATCTTCCTCTTCCTCTGCTGCTTCCTTGTAATACACCTCCCTATCTGATGATAGCCACATTGTCTGGACGCCGAAACACATCACATCACCTTACTTAATACTCACAGCACCCCCCACCCCCTTCTCACCCTTTTTTCAGCGTTCTCATTTACATGTTAGACGTGCAGCACTTACACGTTCGCAGCAGGATTTCAAACACACTCAAAAAGTTGAATCCTTACAGAGACGCGAGTACACAATAATGTCGTAAATGCAAATTCGTAGTAAATGAATAGACACTTTATAATGTAGTTTATAATGTTTCGCCCACACAGTCTGCCTCGTCTTAAAAACAGTGTTCCAACTTTTATCCGAACCCATCTGAGGCAGCAGTGAAGCTTGTGTTGAATTAAAATGCCTCTCCGCAGTTGTGCAGTATACTAAGCCCGCAGGGGGGAAAAACAACAACCTCTTTTTTTTGCTCGGCTAAATATGCACTGCCACGTCTAAACTGTAGAACTTTTTCATCAATATCTTTTTTTTTCTTCACTCCAAAAGCGACGTATTCACCAGCCAAGCGTGGTTATGCCAGAAAGAAAACCTCCAATGTCAGAGAGGACAGGGATGATTACAGGACGAGAGACGGGAAAGCAGACATTAAGAGGAAAAGGAAAAAGGCAGCGTGACATGACAGAGGAGGAGGCGTGGGGGCGGGGTGGTGGCAGGGAACATAAAGCATTGCAGAGAACGAGAGAACAAATGGTTCTTGTGATACCTGCTGGTTAATGGGCTTTTGACTGAATGAAGCGCCATGATGGGTGTCATAAAGATGATTGTTAAGCACGCCTGTAATTGAGTGTGAATATGTAATGTAAAGGTTGCTTGAGGAATAATTAAGATTTCGCTTTTTTTTTTTCCTTATGTGAAGATTTAGAAGGTTAAACGCAAGTTCTGAAAGTTTCAGCTCTGATTGGGAAAGTTGGAAATAAGATTTGGAGGATTACGTTTGAGGTTTGAACGTCTGTAATAACGGCTCTGTGCTCGTAATGTTTGCAGTGTTAAAAAGATTTAATTTAAGTTGGTGTGCGTGCCTTTCCGAGATCAAACGCGGTCCTTCCTCAGAGATTAAAACGTGCCCTTTCAGCTTTGCACGCTGGTATTTTATGATGCTGTGTTAACGGGGCAAAGCTCTGAGAGTCTAAAACCGATCATAGTGGTGTGCTTCGGAGACAGATTCTCCAGTGAGTGTTTGTTTGGCTCACTGTGTGCCATCTTTTTTTTTTTCCCCCAGGCCGAGTTTTCTGTCAGCGTCACCGGGCTTCAGCGTGTGCTTGTCAGTGTCCGTCTGAGTGTACAACTTGTTTGCAAGTGTCTCACAAGCTTGTATCTGCGTCTCCAGCTTGTGTGTGTGTGTCCGGTTACTATAGCTGTAGCTTCAGCACCTGAGCGGTCGAATGGAAATCTCGCCCGTGCACCTCCCTCCCCAGGGGTCTTTCCCAGAGTGTAAAACCCTGACACGCATCATAACGTTATCACTCACTGAGTGCAAAAGGGGAGCATAGATGGTGAAACAGACCAGAGCACCAAGCAGAAAAATATTGAAAATGAAAGAAAATTGACATCTGCCATGCTGACGAGAGTTTGGCATCGTAAGTCATTGCCGAGCGCAAATCTGTGCATGTGCCTACCCAGAGTCCTCAGAGGACAGGAGGAGGTAGGTAGACAGAGCAGGAGCTGCCAACCACAGCACAGAAACTAAAAAGAGGAATCTGAAGTCTCTCTCTGCTCAGTCCTTTTAATGGAAGCCTGAAACGTGTTTGATTCATGTGTTAGTGCATATTCTTTCTGTTCACGTGATTTTTGTTGAGTTGTCAGTTTCAGTTGGTGATTCGTTCAAACATTTTCAAGAAATCTGCTGTAAGATAAAATACATAATATATATATTATATAGATGTATAATAACTATGTAGTTTGGCGTAGAGTAGAAAAGCCAAGTTCTAACACATGGATTTAGTTAGTTAAATTTCCTTGATATTAAACCCAAATAAGTATTCATCCATAATTCATTGCACATTTTTGCATGTCCAGCTGGCCGGGTGCATTGACTAAAAGACTCCAGGTTACTCTAGCACTTACTTGATATTACTCAGTTGAAAGTTGAACACTTTCTGTGTTCATAATTACCATTATGTACCATTAGTATCATTACACAGTGCTTCCCAGGAACACTGAAATGAATTTACAGTCACATAGCAGGTTCTTCCTTGGATGCTTTGGGACTTTGAATGCTCAACAGATCCGATCAAGCTGCTCATCGTACTCTTGGCCCTTGCCAGCAGTAATCTCCACGCTATAATGTTATATTTAAAATTAAGCTATTTGTTTAAAAACTTTGCAATATTGCCGTTACCAACACTATCATTATCAACATTTTTATTGCAAATTCCCATCTGGTTATTATTTTTTTTATTAAAGGATTCCTAATTGGATTACCAAACATTTGCACCACATCATGCTCTTAGAATATAAAAGTACAAGTTGTTTCTCAGTGCTGAGCTGTTAGAATTCACACTCACATTTGCAGCTACGTGGGTATTACTGCTTCACAAATACACAGTGATTCCTTTAGTGTGTGGAGATGCCCGCAGAAATGAAATGATAGTCATGAACTTATCATCCCCAGGGTTATTTAAGCTGTCAGTCTACCACAGCCAGAACTCACAGAGGTTGCTTTCTTCTATCTACTTGTTGTAACACGTGTCTTTTGTTGTCCCTGTTTGTAGCACTTTTTAAATATCTGCAAACATCCCATCCAACGACTCTCTAAAGCGCTCATTGTTGCAGCTTGGAGTCTGACAGGAGGCTCACTCGCTGTAACAGAAGCCACAGACTCACATTTGTTCCATTGTTGAATAACACTTTGCCTATTCTTTTTTTTTAAAATTTTATTGCGTTCTCCTCGCGTGCTCTCACCCCATGCTCTCTCCCCCCACCCTGTTTAGCAAATTTCATTCTCAGTGTGTACGCTATTCTGAGCAGCAGGCCTCCGCAATGACTGAAGCAAGCTCGACAGCACTGAGTACGAGAATACCGCTCAGGTTTCACAACGCAGAGCTGCTGAATGAAGAAGAAGTTCGGAATTTATCGGGCCTTCGTGATTCTGGGATGTCGTTGTCGTGTTATGTCTCAGCACTTCAAAGAAGGCTGTTTCTTTTTTTATTGGTTTAATTTTCTTTTTATTGGGCAGTTGGCTTTGTGTTGCTAAATGCAGCAGTTGGCGCGTCTGTTTACGCTTTTTATGATGAAGACTGGGAGAAAACAGAGAAGCTGGGACAATCCAAATCCCTAAAGCCTCTTCGGTGGGAAAGCCCAACCGACCCCCCTCCCTAACTCTTCTCCTCCCTGGTCCAAAGATCTGAGCTGTGATTCCCTCTGGCAGGATTTTATAGGGACACTGAAAGCTCTATTACACCAAAGCCTTTTCCCTGACAAGCCAAATGACATGATAACAGATGACATTCTGCACTATAAACTCGTATAGAGATTTCTCTCTTTGTACTTGTGCCCTTTTCTTTACCAAAATGTCTTGAAGAAAGAAATTCCTTTAGATCTGTTATTTGCTGATCTTTTTCTTTTTTATCTTATCAAGTTGTGCCTTGATGACATTTTAAATGGTGTTGTAGGTCGCATAGAGCAGGGAATATCTACCACCTTAATTTATTCAGGGAAATTCAGCTGAGTATATGGTCTGTTTAAATGCTTCTCATGCACAAATACCGCACTATAAATTCACAGCTGGCGACGAGGGAACTCACACTCTGGTACTGAGCTGCTCTGCTGCTCCAGGTGTGGGTAAAGTGCCGTAGTCTGGGGGACCTCAGTGGCTGGTGCTTAAGAAAAGCAGTTCAACATTGTGGGAAATGCTTATTTGTGGCTATTTCTTTGGCCATCTGCAGTAATCTTCACAAGTCTTATTGATATGGAAACCAGCAGAGACCATTAATCAGTAAACTTTTGGAAGGGCTGGTTTGGGGATTTTGCCACCTTTGGAAAGACCTGGGTTAGCTGTATACCCCTATTTCCAGTCTTATGCTAAGCTAAGCTAATTGTGTCTGAGAATCTCACCTAATTCTCTAAAAGTGAATAACCATATTTCCCAGTATTTCAGTTTCATAGTTTGCAAACTGTCACTAATGTTTTTAAATGTTTTGCATAGTCTCTTAACTGAAAAGGCTTAACTGTAGCATCTCACCTTTCTCTCCCTCTTTCTCTGTGTTTCTGTCCATAGGCATGGCTCCAGAGGTATGGTTACCTCCCTTCTGCAGACCCCAGAATGTCAGTGCTGCGTTCTGCTCGAGTCATGCAGTCCGCTATCGCTGCCATGCAGCGCCGCTACGGCCTCAATGTCACAGGGACTCTGGACGCCAACACTATAGAGTGAGTCACCCCCCTTTCAAAAATACCTTTCAAGATGCCACACTATGGGACTTTGAGTTCTTAGCTTTGCTCACCGTGGGATTCTTCAAAAAAATAAGGAAACACGAGTGGGAGTTATAAACATTTGAACAGAAGGGAAGACGTGGCCAGTTGCTCATGTGGTCTATTTCAGGAATTAAATGTAAACACATAGAGGCAGCAATGTTTAACTTAGGAGTGTAAACACATTTAGCAGTGTACATTTTGTGTATTAGCCTGCTTGCCAATAATTTGTATTTATATTTTTATGAATATTGTGGGCATGTTAATTTGGAAATTTAGTGTAAAGATTTTCAAACAGATGACTGATAGACATTACTGGTAATTATTACTGTTACGTTATTACTGATAAGTGTGATTAATTATTGAAATATCCAAACATCACATTTTCCTCATAGATTGGTGTTACTTGTGCTTGTTTTTTTTCGTTTTGATAAAACAGTCCAAGCTGAAACGTAACCCTAACCATGACATTTGATCTTGCTTACTCTGTAGAAGGAGTGTTAAGAAAAAAGCTAATGCTGTTAGAGTGATCTATTGTTTTTGATTGTTAAGACTCACAATGTGGTCTAGACATTTCAGAATGGGGAAGAAACAGTAGATGAGTTGCTCATTCATGCCCTGTTTTGCATTCTGAAGGCAAGCAGAGCCATTTTGCCAGACACAAAGTTACCCTGACAGGGATTAAGTGGGGCGTTTTAATTTGATCAAAGGAGCCTTTTACGGAGAGTACACCTTCGTTGTCAGATCAAAGGCTGAAAAATGTCAAAGTATTAATACTCAGCGGAAGAGAAGGAAGAGCAGGGACAGCATTTGGTTGCTCCTTGCACGATCGGTCCGACCTGAATGCAGCAGCCATGCCAAAGAAAAAGATGGCGTTTGAGTCGAGAGGAAGAGCTTCTGTTTTTGTAACTACCATGACAACAAGAATCTTTCTGATGTTGCCCGTTACGCACATAGATGAAGAGGAGAATAACCCCCCCGCCGAGGCTTTGGTCTTTCAAAAGCTATATTCAAATTGTACTTTAATTCTGCTTTGCATTAAGAATCAAAGTGATTCTACTGAAAATAAAACAATAGTAATATACAGTATATATGTAGTCACAGCTTATATGCTTGTGTTTTTTAATGTAGCTCAGGTTTTACCCAGTTTTTACCCAGGGGCCTTAACCAGACATCATTTTACCTGCAGATCGCTAAAAACAGTGCTCACTGACATTTGTCCCCACCAACACTGAAATACCATCCGTGCTACAAATAGCAATGAGCTCAAATTGGCCACTGAACTGTAACATGGCGATGTGGTGGCCAGCGGTGTGAAAGCAGACTAACAGCTGTCCAACCATCAGGCTGAAACAGAGTGAAATGTGATAAGCTAACTTTCTGCCTTTTTTTTCTCTTTCTCTCCTCTGCTCTCTTTGTTGATGTAGCGATAACACGATAAGGTGAGGCGTCTCTGTTATACATGACGTTGGACCGTTGGAATTATCAGAGTGCATATCTTGTGTTTAGATGTTGAAATAACTTCAAGTGTGGGGCCTTCATACATCGTATTTATGTTTTCTATGTGTCTCATCCATCTCATGTTTGCTCTTAGTTCACAAATATCAACAGCTACATTGTTTCAGTAGTGGTTTCTTTGCCATGCTTCTGACCATGCACCTTTAGTGTTGACCGTGACCTCCTCTCGTCTCTCCCTTAGGTGGATGAAGAAGCCCAGGTGTGGGGTTCCTGATCAGATAGGTGGTGCATCCAGATTCAGTGTCAGGAAACGGCGGTACGCCCTCACAGGACAGAAGTGGCAACACAAACATATCACATACAGGTGGGTGGTTTTAAACTCATCAAGATTATGTTGGTGACGTTTCCTCAACTTAATGTAGAGGTGGCAGGATTTTAATTCTAATCCAACGTCCCTCCTCAATCCTGATAACCACCCTGGCATGCATGGAGAAAACACACACACACACACACACACACACACACACACACACACACACACACACACACACACACACACACACACA
>JBAJHX010000046.1:6162378-6185910 GCA_037176925.1 Amniataba percoides | reverse complement strand
CACACACACACACACACACACACACACACACACACACACACACACACACACACACACACACACACACACACTGACTCTCTCCATCAACAGGGCTTTTGTCGAGTTGTGAAGACGTCTGGTCAACAAGATTAACCCAGTACGGGCCTACAGCCACGAAGAAATAAGTGATATCTGCACACAGTCGCACATACACACACAGATGTGGACACAAACAGGGCTTCAGGACTTAACCAGTGTCACTGACCTTTTCATTAAGATGCACATTCCTTCCAGAGGGACAGAAAAAGAAACGGCCGGCTAACATCTTTCTTTCATGCAGTTCTCAGTCTTTTTTAATCCTCCATATTTTGCACATCACATGCAGATTGTTTTTGTTTCTTCATCTTTCCTGGATGTTCCTGTCTATTTGAAACTGTAATATTCTGCTATAACCTTTGACAGTATCACTCTCTGTAGACCTCTGTGCATTTGAGACCTTTCCCTGTTCCTGCTCACGGTGCATAGGAGCGACACGATCAACAGTAATTGGTTGCTTACATAATGGGCAGAAAGCATCAAAACCAAAGGTTAATCCATAATTCAGCATTGCTTTATGCCAAATTACAACCAGCGTACGCAACACAGACCGTGCTCTTCAAAACTCAAACTGTAGAAGATGCAGCTCGATCCTCAACAGAACACAGAGCACAAATGGGAAAAGAGTGTCCATGTAAGAACCGTACATGTGCCAGAGATTTCATCATCAATTTCATAATTCATAGGAACATTTTTTGACATTCAGCTACATGAGTATTAATGTATATGATAATGGGCAGCGGTTATATAATATTTGTCTGTTGATTTAGTGAGGTCAGTAGCCCAGATTCTGTAATATTTGATGTATGCTATACTTTCACTTGCCCCCAGCTCCATGTTTCATATGATAATCCTGGAACTGAGCTTGTTTTTCATTTTTGCTCTGCCCTGAGGATAAATGTATAAGCAGTGGTACGTGCTGAATGTAATCTAGTGGATCAGTGACCTACAGCTGAAGTAGGCCTGTATATCACCGATGGCAGAACAGTCCAGACCCATGCCTGCACATTATTCTTTTTAAAAAACGACGCCGGCAGTGGAACGGGAGTTGGCATCACGTGGGCTTGGCCCATCTGTGTCGGCACCGATTTTGAAAAGAAGAAAATGAGCAGGCTCGACGAGGAGTGGAGGAGTTGAAGATTGGTGGAATGGAGGAGGGAGGAAAGTGCGAGGTGTTGGAGGAGAAGCAGCTGCAGAGAGAAAGAGATGAACCGAGATGGGGGTGGGGAGGAGAGGAGGAAATCCCAGTGGAAAGCAGAGGGTGCTCTCTGACAGATTAGGGTTATGTAATAGGATGGGAGCATTTTGAGAGTGTGTGTGCTCGTGTGTGTGTGTGTGTTGTACATGGATGTGTGCCTGGCCTCCAGTCAGTAGTGAGATGTGCCTGCAGCTGCTCCTTTTAACTCAGATTGCTGCTGTGGTGGTAGAGAATGTAAAGGTCCAAAGACATCCATAATCTCCATAGAGGTTCTATGTTTTGCATTTCCATATCAATGTCCAATAGACGATTATTTTGTTTGGATTTTTATTCAAATAACACATAAAATGCTTCTGGCTTACTAGTTGACTCTACAAAGGAAATATGTAGTAAGAAATGCCTTGAAAACTGAATTAGTGTCATTTAGATACATGTAGATATAGATATATAATTTGAGGCTTTTTCCTGCCATTAATCCTGTGTTCATGCTTGATATAGATTATCCATAACACCTTCTCCAGAACTATAACACACCTTTGATTTTTTATCCTGTTTGAAAAAGAGTATTTTTGTACCAAACAAAGACAAACTGTAAGAGCAGCCCTGTAATGCAACAACTTGACACTACATCCAAAGGTCAAGGTGCACAAAAACCAGTCTTTTCAACTAGACTGAAAACAGGCTGACCAAACAAACAGCAAATTTTGCCCAACACATGAAGGTAAATGACATTGTTTCAAGATTTCAGGGTTCTTTTAGGCTAAAACAAGAAGGGCTGATGCTCGTGTTTATGTCACAGAATCTGTGATTTTTCTCCTGGTGGTTTGAGAGGGTGCGGCTGTAAGAGTGCAGTGTTGTGGGTTTAATTCCAACTTTAGGCCTTTGACTGAACTCGCGCCACTCTTTGTTCCCTGAAAACCCGCGTCTCTATCCTCCTTAACTATAAGCTGAATGGTCCAAAAATAAACATGAAAAAAAAAAAAGAAAAACAACGCTGGCATTTGAAAAGTATAACAAATGCATGGCCGCCTCAGGTGTGTGCTAGTTTCCATGTCGCCACATACAGCACTTGCTGTGGGGAGTCACTAATTAGCTTTGGCATCCCTACCGTTCTCCCTGCATGCAGGTACTATTATAGCACATGAGTTGCATCCGGAATCATTATCACCTCACAACATGGAGTTTAATATTTAATATGGCCTCAGAGCAGTTTGGGATTCTTTCACTTGTCATTTTTCTGCTTCCCCCTGCATGCTTCTCTGGCTTTATCCTTCTTGCTCTTAGAATAAGGCGTGCATACAGTGAGATGGGTAATAAAGTCAATGAAAACATTCTTTATTCTTCAAGAGGCCACAGTTGTTGATAAGGCCTTTCGTTGTGATCCCAGACTGAGCAGGACAAGGACATGTATTCATGGAGGTGCTAAAAAAACTTTCACTCATTTTAATCTTAGTGAAAACATTTGTATCTTTGCAGACTCTGTCGGGGTCAGCTGATATTGATTTGAAAGCAGGATTGTTTGCTTGTGTTTATCACACTTGTACTTTGCATCTCTCTATCTGCTCTACATGAGCACTTCAAAAGACAAAAGGGCTATTTTGTGTGGCCTCCGTAAGTGGCCTCAATCAGGCAAAGACTGTCTGCTTACACAACTCAACGAACACCATTTCAATTGGTGTTCAAGATGATTATTTCTGTAATACAGGAGCACTGGGGAATCTTGAAAAACAAGCATTTACTACTCATATTTATTGTAGGATAATTGAGGATACACACAGTTGTCCAGCTGTTATTCATCACCATTTTATATCACTTCTGACCGATCGTGATCAGCAACAAGCCACTGACACAGGGTTTGTTGTGGCTTTCAGCTCGTAGCTCTACTGATTACGACTGATCAGTTCTTCGGTCTGAAAACTGCAAAAATCACACGGCACAGTCTGAAAACATTTTCAGTGCAGGCACTAACAGATTACTAATAAGTTAATTTATGGATAATATCTGCTTATCTGCCGTTAATTTAATGTAACATCAAGATCATTACATTTCACCTGCCTGTTGAATATTGTATGTGAGGTTCTTCTTACCTCTACCTTTGAATGAATGTTAATGTTGTTCCATGTCTGCTGAATGTGTGAATTAGCCACATTTTATTCAAGTCTCACGAATCCAGACTCAAACAAGTTCATGAGCTCACCTCTGCAGATGTACCTGTCACATTGCTGTCGTCATTAATAATGTTTGCTCCATCATTTCCACCACAAAACACTTCTGTTGGTTTGTTTATGTAAACGTGTCTCTAAAATTACATATTCCATTTCTTCATGATAGAGAGCTCAGGTCTGTCAAAACAGCTTGAAGTGAACGTTTTGCCAAAACTCACTTACTCAACGAGTGTTGAACGAGCAGATAGAGGAATGGAAGCAGATTGTGGTTGGGTATAAACAATTAGAACATTTAAATGAATGTTTCAGGTTATTCAGTGGCGTTTATATTACATAACCAGCCTTTATGCCTCCCTTTTCGCTGAGTTTGAGTCAATAATTAATCCAAGCTTACATGCAATATTAATATGCAGTATGTAAATGTGCCTCGCAGCACTCTACCCACCATGCAGACGAAGATGAGCAACAGTCAGAAGACAAAAGGCGTTCTGATAATATTTATTTCTATTATGGAAAATGACAACCTGACAGCCACACAGAGACGCTGCGAAGAACTAAAATGAAAAGGGAACAAAGGAGAGGAGGCGACAGACTACACCAAGGAAATGGCTGTGGGTGGGAGGAGAAGAAAAAGGGAAACCCTGAAAGAAGTTAAAACACCTGAGCAAGGGGGAAGAAATTGGCACATTGTGGGTGTTTTCCTGCACGCCTTATTGACACACTGCACTTATCAACCACTTTTCACCCAACTTAGATCATGCGAAGAAGACACCGAATTGTGTGTTTACAAGTGTCTAGGTTGAATGATGTAAACTATACCTATCCATCTATCCTGAGAGAGAAGCCAAATTTTAATAGAGCGTGACACTGGGATATTTTTGGAGCCAAGTAAAGAGGAGAGAGGTTTTCCTGATTGCCCAAACCAGACTGGGGCTCTCAGCAGGCAGTGGGCTGTTGATAATCCTTAATTAGAAAATAAATTCCAGTGGCAGGAAATTGTCCCGTCCTTTCCACACCTGCAGCAACTCAAAGCCGGCAGGGGAGGACTCAGCTGTTTTCTCTCACAAATCGCTCCATTTAGCTCTCTGTTGGCGAACAGGATGAGCGTGAAATGGCAGCATGCAGGGAAAACAGTGATAGCAACGGATCTTTTTTTTTTCTTTTTTTCCGGTAAAGCGTGATCATGCAGATTGACGTGCAGGAGTATCAGTTCTTTTCAGCCCTGTGTTAGTAACAGTTACACTAAACTGACTGTATTGTTTTCTATCCCTCCGTATCTCATGCTTGGAGGAGTTGGAGGCTATTTACTTTGGCTGATTAGATTCTAATCTCTCATTTTTCCTCTGAGTGGACATCCAGCAGAATAAGCTACTTTTAGGTGTGTTTGTTTTACCAAAGGCTCCCAAGAGTCTTATCAGACCAATTTACAAAAGATTTGCTCATCCTAACAGTCGCATGAGAAATTCCAATTTGAGGCTTGCTGGGGCATGATGATAAGAAAAAAATATCTGGTTGTGTGAAGTGTTTACTAAGACTTCTAGTGTTTTCCCACTCTGACATTTTGCCTCCTGCACCCTCTTCCTGTTTCTACAGCATAAAGAACGTGACGCCCAAAGTGGGCGCGGAGGAGACACATGACGCCATTCGGCGAGCCTTTGACGTCTGGCAAAACGTGACACCGCTGCGCTTCGAGGCTGTGCCCTACAGCGAGCTGGAGAGGACCAAGAAGGACGTGGACATCACCATCATCTTCGCTTCAGGTTTCCATGGCGACAGCTCGCCCTTTGACGGCGAAGGCGGCTTCCTGGCCCACGCCTACTTCCCAGGGCCAGGAATAGGAGGTGACACGCACTTTGACTCCGATGAACCGTGGACACTGGGCAACCCCAACCATGACGGTAAGCACAAATTATTATTATTATTGGGAAATATACGATGGCTTTACAAGGGATGGTGCTAACTCACCTGGATTGGTTTAATTGGCATACTGATATTTTATGCCTAGAATCTGAGCTGTCAGTCCTCATGAAGAAACACAGTTTGGCTTACAGTGGGGAGGGGGCATAACATAACTTATATTATCAGAATAACATTAGACTTACAGCCTACAGGTAGATGCTGGGGCAGAGGGGGAGCCTAATGAAGTAAATTCAATATGAAAAACTTTTGGTGTGGGGAGTGACAAGAATAACTTCACCGTGATTGAACACAAACTTTACAGGTAAATGATGAACAGCCACCATCACTGTAAGGGTATGTTGTGAGTGTGAAAGCACCACGGGAGTGTAGTAGCAGGCTCATGTTGACACTGTAGCTTGTTGGCTTCACTTTACAATCAGATCATCATAGCTTGTATCAAAGGTGGTGTAACTATGAGACTGCAGCATATGACACCTGTAGTTAGCTTGAAGGCAAATAACTAGCTATGACACAGTATGCTCTTTCACAATGCATTTTTTACAGGATATAACCCCCTGACACATTATTTTTCCACAAAACCAAAGATCCACTTATTTTTTATGTATTTTTTAAGACTTTAACCACATGTCCTGGTCATTCTCCACAAATGACACAGTTGAATAAGTAATTTTCTACTCACCACTGGGACAAGTAATAATGTTATCAGCACCTAGTGATATTTAATATACTCTTTCCAGTGCTCAAATATAAAACTAGAGGATATTTGATACACATTTTCCACCTTTTCATCTCTGTATCTGCTCTCAGTGAACAACAGATTTTGATTCCCCCTCATATATGCACTGGTGTAATGCCTGCTGGATACTGGTTCTGCTCTTTAGTGTGCTATAGACTTCTTTGCTGTGGTGTGACTTAAGTCTAATCTGTTGAGGCTTGCTCAGCCCTTTTTCTCTGAAAGCATCCAAATCCTGGTAGCAGATATCACTCTTGGTGATCTGTAGCAATCACCTCCTGCTCTACTGCAACCTCCAGTTCGTGCCCTAGCTGAGCACTCGCATTCAGAGCTTTACAACTTGTCAGGCTGTGTGTAAGCCTTGTCATGTTATTCTGCTGGTAACATGCTGAGCAGCTGTGTTGCTGTTTAGCATTGTGGTCCAACAGATTTCTACTGTGTGTGTATGTGTGTGTGTGTGTCTCAGCAACTTCGCTAAGCTCCCAGGTTGACCTCTGACCATTGCGTAACTTTGCGCAACAGGATCTTCTCTTGAAGAGCAATGAAGGTAGAATGAATGGAAGAAAGACAGGAAATAATGTAAAAGCGACACGATGCAAATAAAAAGAGATAGAGCAAAGAAAATCCAAGCAAGTGGTGAAACATTTAAAGGGATTCTTTGTTCATGTTTTGACCGGACGCTTGACGCACCAGGGCATCGTGTTTCAAATTTGTCTCCCAGATTCTAAAAGATGGATGTGTTGAGCTTTCTGCTTTGAGTTTCTCATTAAATCGAAGGGGCCAGCCTGGCCCGTGGTCCACGGAGACAGTTCGAGAGGATCCACGGCTGCTACCGAGCCATGAGTCAAAACAAAGACGGAGATGACTGAGCGAGAGGCATGGAGACCCTCTTAAGAAGTACGGACACAAATGAGAGGAAACGAGCTGAGTTACTAGAAGGAAAGCGGCCTGAGATAAGAGACAGAGAAAGAGAAGATGAGAGAGAATGGCAGAGTATCTCTAGACAAATATTGGTGGTTCAAGAGCTCACAAGAGAGACAGACGTGGAGGGAAAGACTTAGAGAGCAGCGTAGCGAGAAGTAAGGAAAACATTTGAAAAGGAAAGGGGAGAGAGGAGAGCAGAGGAGATGAGTGGGAGCTGTTGAACACTATGCGTCGGAAATAGAAGTGAGGAACTTGCTATCGAAGACTGAATTTTAAGTAGGAGTGTAGGGGCTTTTGTGGGCTTAGATAATGTGTTGTGAATAGCTATATTTAAGGCTTTTGAGAATGCGTAGTTTGATCGAGCCGAAAAGAATCTCTCCTGCGGGACGGATAACGTAATGGAAACGACAACAATCACCTCAGGTAAACCACAGGCCATTCTGCTGTTTGATTGACCACATTATCCACACATAAAAAACTCATATTAAACCTATTTAAACACATATGTGCACATGTGCAGGTGAAGCACACACACACACACACACACACACACACGCACACACACAGTGCTGTCATCCCTGCTGTCGCGCCGTCGAGGATGGAGAAGCAGCTGTCACTGAAGGCTATGATACACACAACACTCACAGACACACACACACACTGTCTCTGAACCCCTCAATGCAGTATTAATACAGCCCTGCTGTGGCCCACACTTCTGTGAAAACATCCCATAATGCATGCAGCTCTATTACGCACTCTCCAGCTGGCTTTCTTGCCAAATATGAACATGCTCTGGCTGAATCCTGACTGTTAGCGGCAGCGGGGGGTGCTCTTATTCCTGCGTGATGACTTGTGTTACACTGAGCTGAATTTCTGAAGGCTCGTACAGCTTGTGGCCGCCTGCAGCCAGTGTTTTGTGCTGAGATATTGAATATCTTCAAATTTCACAATTCTTATGCCAAACAATACTACAAGTATCAGGTACTCTGTATTCCAGCCAGATTGTTTTTTGTCTTGGCACCACAGCAAAACCTCTGAGGCGGCGTGTAGACTTTGGCAGCCTAAAATGTAAAAAATAAAATAAAATCTCTGTAAGCTAATAGTACTGCAAGTATTACTAATATTACTACTAATAATTAAACAAAGTCATGTGTCAGTGTGTGCTGTTGTACCAGTGTAGCGTTTATCAGCTTCGTATGTCATGATGCAATCGCTTGTGATATCGAAACGGAGTCAGCAATACTTTCATTTCTCTTCAACTCCAAAGTGCCTTTTGCCAGTTTGAAGCTCTACGGCACTGAGAAGAGGCATGCTGTGTGTGAATGCATTGTGGTACACCCTGTTTGTGTTTTAGTAGTGCTGCCTCCTGGATTATGATGGCTCTGTTTTCTAATCTAGTGTGCGTTCATGGAGTCGGTGGAAGATAAAGAGCCAGGTGCCTGAGTTCTGACATTTAGGTTTTGTCTTTTTTTCTTGTCAGATGAAGAGCTTACATTTCCAAAGTACATTATTTTAATAAAAACACACATGTAGATGCTCATTTTAATCTAGATATTGTCTCAGTCTCTGTCAACAGAGGTGGATAATTCCATATATTTCCAGTGCAACTAGTTTCAAGGATTTGTAATCCGTCCATCTCTCCTCTCTTCCTGTGTCCACGCTGTGTGGGGAACAGCTGGGGATGATGTAATTTCAGCTCAGAACAGCACACAGTGTCTGTTTGGCCAGCATTTCTTTTCTGTTTCTCTGTTTCTCTTTCTTACAGTCTCCTCCGTCCCTCCTTTTTATTGTGTTTCAAAAGTTACAACCACACACAGGAGATGAGCCCCTGTCCAGTAAGCTGCCCATGCCTGTCATACCTAATCCCTCCACACACACACTCATACGCGTGCACACACACATACACATGCACACTGTTGTCAAGAAGGATCAGTTGTCCCAGTGACTGCTGCCAGTATCTCGCGGTAGATGTTATTGTAGTTGTTTTGGATGATGACGTCATTGATGCACACTGGTGGATTAATCTGTGTCTGCATGGAGATAAACACTTGAATACACGTGTTCAAGCACACACACAGACAGTCTCTCTCACACGCTAATACACACACACGTGCATGCACTTGCACTGTTTTGTCTGCACCTTCGCTCGCACTGCAGCTCAGCCATCTGAGGATAGGGGATTACTCAAAAGTTGCATTCAGTGCCAGTTTTAGCACACACAGCAGAATGAGGTTCTTATTAGGATTAGCTAATGGCATTTTAAGAGAGACTTGGATATACAGTATGCAGCTGCTGCTATACGTGTGTGTGTATGATTCAGTGCTTTTGTCACGCTGAAGAATAAGTGGTGTGATGCTAAATCAAATGCTGAGAAAGGCAGATAACTGTGCCAGCATGGAGACAGTGGCTCTGATCTGAGGGTGTTAGTTGCATATTTTAATCACAGTTGTTTGTCTCCACCGTGCTGTTGTGTTCAGCTGCTGGTGCCTGAGTGCCTCTCGGCTGTTTTGAAAGAACTACCTCTTGTGACTTACTGCCTCATCACCGTCATCAAGATGATAATTTGACTGTAAATCATCTCAGCCAAATAATGAAAATCACAGTCGATGCATGCGCCTGGATAAGTGAAGCGATTAGTTGATTGATCGATTAGGCGATCAGCAGAAACTTTTTTTTTTTTGCAGCCATGTTGATAGTGGTTTAATCATTTCATGGTTACAGCTTCTCAAATGTAAAGACAAGCTCAGTTTTCTCTGTTTCATAATATAGCAAATGAAGTATGCTTGGCGTTTGAACTGCTGGTCAAAGGAAGTAATTTAAATGCAGCCTTTTAGGCTTTTTGGGATGATATTTGCATATTTTCACTTTTTTCTGACATTTGAAAAACATGTGATAATTAATCAACATAAGATGCATGTAAACACATCATGGCTGTTTTTGGGCTCTGACTTCATCCACCTTTGTCCTCCAATAGCAATCTCATACAAACATTTCTCAGGTTTTGTGTGTGCAAGTGTACAGGTTAAGGTGCCACAGGAGTTTCACCTTTAGAGAACATCTGTCTCATTGCCTTAATGAAATAAAGAGAAAGAACCCATATAAATGAAATGAGAAAACATGCACCAGCAGCAGTGTTGTCTTCTGCTTTTGGCTGTGAAAGACTGGGAAACTCTGGCCAGGTGAGCCTCACACAGGCCTGTGTCACTGCCTCTGTTACACAGTGAACACTCTCCTCTGTGCTGTGTGGGTACTGACGACTGCTATGGTTGACAGTGGACTCCGTGATCACACCACACTTGCCAAAGCCTCCAGCACCAGGATGTTTTATGTGCCTGAAAAGAGTTCAGAGCACCAGAAAGTGAGGACTAACATAGGAATATACCCATTTCCTTTTCTACCCTGCCTCCTGTTTCTCCTGTTCTCTACAAAGCATGTGTCAGCCTTTGGTGCCGCTTTAAAACAATGGGACTTGCAGTCGAGGGAGAAGATTTGTTTAGGCAACATTTAAACAAGCAAACATTTCCAACAGTGGATTAGAGAACGACTTTTGGCTCGAGGAAATTGTTTGTGGATTTTACTCCACCACAATCAAACTCTGTTCACATCAGATTGGTCTTAACAAAGTGGAATGCATCGCCAATACTGTATACAAGGAAGACCTGCATCCTTGTTGATTTTACAAAATTGAGCAACATCTCGGATGATTTGTGAACCGTTTGATTTGTGGATCCATGCTGGAGGAGGATAACAAAGCTGTTATGTAATCCCAATCCTCGCTGGCACCTTCCACGTCAGTTCCACGTTTTTCTTTCTTAGTGTTTCCTTTCTCACTTGCCTTTGAGCTCTCTCAGAAGGACACAGTCATATATTAAGAAGAAACACACTGACTGACTTGTTCTGTCCTTGGATCTTTTTTTTTTTTTTCATACATCTCATTTTATCTTGCACTGTGAGAATTCACACATCATTGTGTTAAGGATTGCACAATGATAGCTACTGGCTTATTTTAGCAGGGATGACAACAGGGAAGGAGTGTGCGGGGGTGGGTGATCAGCCAAATATCCCCATTGAGAGTGCAACATGCCTGCGGGGCAAAGCACAGAGAAGTGGTCCTGGAGCTCCTACAGCTGCCTTACATTCCTAGACTGCTTTGCTTTAGAGATTGTTGGATGAATAGCAGTGAGCGATCAATAGATGGAGGGATAGATAGTTGCATGGGAGAATACACTCAAGACATAATAGTTTGCGATGGGGGAGGGCAGAGGTCGGATGGGACAATTATGCAGAGAGAGCAAAAAGATGAAATACGATTGGATGAAACGCTGCGGAAAATGTTTGAACAAAGGTAAAATATGGATGCAGATGCAGAGGCAGAGCGCTGGAGGGCAAAGAGGAGAGGATTGTAGGGGGATTTAGTGTGAACACAGGATAAGGAAGGGAAAAAACTGGAAGTGGAGATTGAGATGATTAGATTATCTTTTCATGAGAGCTCAACGTGCCACGACCACTTTTGAAAGGGAGCGCATTTGCAGAAGCTGTTTTTTTTTTGACAGCTTTCCATTTCTGCGCAACAGAGAGGGAGAACAAGCAGACGCTCATCCATGCTTTATCACAAGGTCATCTCTGTGGGCTGAGGCTGCTGTGTTTTTCTTTGTGAGAAATCAAAGCGATGCACGCAGGAATAGATAAGACAGATTCCATTTTGACTTTCAGTCACACTGAGGTTGATTGGATTTTACAAAAAAAAAAAAAAAAAACAGCTTGGCGCTAGAAAAGAAAAAAAGTTTCATTTCTGCCACTGCATACCATGACTGTACACAAACACCAAGTCTCACCCGAGGGTGACTTATAAGGCCTGGTATGCCTTCAAGGACCACCAGCTTCTAGTTGTATCAGTGAAAACTATGTAACATAACACATGAGAGCTAGATCTACACACAGGAAATGAGAGATTCCAGGGCTTTATTATTTTTCTTCACCCTTGCCCCCAAAACGAGCCAAAGATGTTAGAAAAACACACCGTCACCAGCGGGAAAAATACGCCGAGAATTTATGTTTCCAGGTATTGGGATTGGATAACAGGGGCCGAGTTGGTGGGGCACTCAATAACAGAGCGATGATTGGCTAAGGGAGGGGACAGGTTCAACATTGATCAGCTGATTGATTGATGATCGTGGGAGAAAGCTTGGCTCCCCCGGGGTCGATTGATAGAACGGTTTATCATTGACGTCCAATCCCGTAACTTGATTGTACATTCAAAAGGACTGTCATTTTTACCAGCATGCAATGAAAGGAGATCAATCTTCTTCTTCTTCTTAGCGGTGGACAGCGCGGGCCTCTTGAGGCAGAGTATTGTAAGGAAGGAGAAAGCAGAAGAATAGTAGAGGGGAGATGTTGAGATGATTAGAGATATTAGAGCAGGTAGAGTACAAGAGGAAAAAAGGAGGCGAGGCTGAGGAGTAGAAGAGCATATGTTGTCCTTGCAGGTTTATTTTTAGGTTGCTACTCCTGCTGGGTGATGAGAGGAAGCAGTGGACTGTCTTTTCCACCCTGTTTCTCTCTTTCTTTTCTCCCTCCCCTGTCGCTCTTGAACTCAGTCTCTCCGCTAAGTTCAGCGGGTTTAGTTGGCATGACGCTTGATATGTTTCCAAAGCACTGTTACAGCTGTTGAAATAATAATAATGACTACAAAAGAAACTGGCAAAAACTAGAATAAAAACGGATTCTCTCATGCGGGTAACTATTTATCTACAACAAAGGAAAAGAACTCGTCTGCTTGATTTACTTGATGATATTTCCTCGTTGCTGTCCATTTTTTCTGGCAGGCTGTAATATATTTAACAGCCAGCACTACCCCGGAGTGAAGAGTAATTTCTTCTTGCTGTCCAGACATTGAAATTACAGCGTACAATGTTTCCAAACCTTGGAAAGAATGTCTGTGTATGTTGGTTGGACAGAGTTTTGGGAAGTTACGTTCGTCTGGAGAGCGAGGTCCGTCTGTCTGCTGTTGCACCATGGCCATTCAGTCTGTGCATCGTCATGGTCTTTTTTTAGGTTTCTTATCAAGTGTTTTGGTCAGTTTGTCGGCCGCCGCATGTTATTCCACTTTGTGTTTGGATTTGTCGGTCCATTCCCGCAAGTGATGCATTTTTGTTATTCTTTAGTTATAATTTGATGGTTTGAGCGACAGCCTTCTTGGTGTCTTGTGTTTGGCTGAGGATTGTATCAAACGGGACTCAGCGGGCAGGATAAAGTCCCCATTTTAGTTGTAATTGATGTAAATGTTAAGAATATTGACCTCCTGCCCTTCAAGTGATGTGTATGCTTCACTCTACAGCCCCATTTCTCACATAAACCTCGTTTGCTGCATTTTTTAAAACATTTTTTGGATAAAATTTGCTATCACAGTCCACTTTCTAGTGTGATTCAATAGTTTCAATGTTTTCAGGTACTCTGTAATGCAGTATTGTTGTTATTTGGCAATGTCTCCGTCTTGGGACCAGATAAATCAGAAGATTCATTTGTTTGCAACATTGTAAAAAAATAATTATGCGTATTTTCCCTTTAACCTAGATATTTTTAGAAAATGAGCTGTTTGTATAAAGAAAGATTTGCCTTCTTTGTATTAAATGAAATTATAATGCCATCAAACCTATTGATTAAGATATTGACTAAGAAAAAACTGAGCTTGCTTTTTTGTCTCCAAGCTTTTGCTCAATTCAAAAGCAACCTAGAAAAGTTAAATAATTCCTCTTTCTTTCAAGGTTGTTCAGCTTCTTCGAAAATTGTCTTTCATCATCCAGCAGGTTTTTATAAAGATCGTCAATCTTTCCTATGTCCTTCTGCCTCTATCTTTGTCCCTCTATCTCCCCAAGTCTGCTGCTGCCTCTCTCTATCTCTCACAGAAAATAAATGGGGAGAATCAGATGCTTTTTCTTACCACATGAGCAGATTTTTATCTTTTACTGGAAGCATGTGTGTGTGTGTGTGTGTGTGTGTGTGTGTCCTAAGGACATCCAGCATGGGCAGGCAGTAGGAACAGTATTGATGGTTGGGTTACTGTAAGTAGAGGAGATTGTGGGAGGACACAGGCAGTAAAACAGCACACACAAAATGGTGTTCAAGGGTGCTGGAAAAACTCACTACCTTGTAGGCAGTTTATCTCAAGGATGCAGTGTGACAGTTGACATTACATGATGTGACAATATGATATGATACAGTGCAATATAATAGATGAGTATAGGATACCTACTTTATGACCCCGTGTCATCCACTACTACACATGGATATACTGCATTTTCGGGACTATGAGGCGCACCAGATGATTAGGCGCAATATCAACACAATATCAATGAACGAGTCTATTTTCATACATAAGGTGCACCGGATTATAAGGCGCATTAAGCGAAACAAAACAGTCAGTACGTATCACTCCGCGAGGCTCCTGACTACGGTGGCTGTAATTCTCCGACAATCCATCAAGCAGCGCGGCTTCGGAGCTTACCAAAGTCGTACTAAAAGAAATCGGTTTGAGGTCAGTAAGCACAACCAGAATTCATACATAAGGCGCACCAGATTTTTGAGAAAGTTAAAGGATTTAAATTGCGCCTTATAGTCCGGAAAATATGGTATGTATGTATACAGTGTAGATCTCACTGCATTTATGTGCAATATGGTCATTTCTGTATCCATGTGTTATATAGTGACTGTGTTTTTTATCCCAGGGTTCACCTGTCACATAATGTAGAGGCTGTTCTAACCTGTGATTGTAGGAGCTGTACACGTCCTGACAGGACAGGTGCCGCCTCCTCTTTTGAATCTTATTCTAAATAAAAATATGAATAATATTCTCTAAAGATGCGCTACTATTGAACATCCATCAAAGGTAAAGCTGTACTGGACAATGCTCATTTGAGTAAAGATGCAAATGCAACTTTATCTACCAAAATAAATGTGATTTTAAGTGCTGTAATAACATACCAACTGTTTTGTGTTAGATTTCCATAATGCACATTTGAGTTAGCCAGAAACAGCACCTCTTAATAATGTGTTTAGTGTCTGCAAAAGTATCTTTAATGGTTACCACATTAGTTCAGTTTTGAATGCCATGAACAGTAAATGCTGTTTTAGAGAAAGATAAGGGATTTATTGTTTTCACACTTTCACAAAGATAATGAAATGAGGAGAAAGAAAGCAGAGATATCGCTGCGCGTTCCTGCCCACCAGGCTGCCACTAGAAATAGACGGCCGCCTACTGACAGCAGCATCAACTTCCACGTAGGCGGCAGTACTCTCTTCCGCCCCCACACATGAATACACACACGCACACACTCACACTTTCAGAAGCGCACACACGCACGCGTGCAAAATCGCGCACCCGGGGAGACTTGCCCTCCCACTAGTCAGTCAGATGCTCTCATAACCTCGTACCCATAATCCCAAGCAAACAGAAAGTGTAAACAGCTCTGCCGAGGGTATGTCTCCTTCTGAGAACACACACTTTATCACTGTTCAAGGAGTATCACTTGTGTCTTTAGTGATGTGTGATGTGTGCCACACATTTCTGCATTGAAAGGATGAAGTCGCGATGTTGTTATCAACATTATGCGTTTCTAAGGGGACATTTTTAGACTCTTCAGGGATGCTTTGGCACACTAGTGACCCACTGAGCAGCTCATACTTCGATAAAAATCTCACCCTGTGGATCGCTAAAGGAAAATATGTTTGCTACAAACCCAGACTGTCACTTGTAACCTACTTACATTAAGACCTCAGGCTAGAAAAGTCTGTGACACATCCACAAAGGCAGCATCCGTCTGTAAATATCAGATTTGTAGTTCTGCATTCTGGAAGAAAGTCTCACCTAATAATGCTCTCCTGTTGATCCAGTCATAAAAGCGAGAAGGGTTTTGTCAGCTGTTTAAAAGCAGTGACTCTTTTCTTTTACTCCACAAGAGGTAAAAGGAAAAAAATGGATAAGGCTACATTTTCTGAGACCTGAAAGGGTTTGAAGTGTCAGGCGAAATGGAAGCGTTACAAGGAGAAATATCACTTGAGGAGGAAGAGATGAATGCAGCTCATCTATTTATATATATAAAACCACTGAAAGCTGTTGAATTGTCAGCTGAAGAGTAACTGATTAAAAGAGTCGAAGGGTAAAAGATGAAAGCAGTTGAAACGTCTGCTGGCATATGAGTGGTAGGAGTAAGTCAGATTTTCAGCGGAAATGGAACAGACTTCAACTCCTCTCAGCACTTCCTTGTTAACTGATGTTTTTTTTACTTCTTTTAGTGTTTAGTGTATTAGTTTCCACTGCCAATTCAACTTTGTAGTCAGCATTGATGGGAGAAATATCAGTTAGCAGGGTGGAAAAGCAGTGAACATAAGCTTTTGTTCCACCAGGAGGTAGAAAAATTACAGGTGACTGAGAAGTAATACACCTGTTTGTGGAAATTGCAACGTACTATTGAATCATAACGACTTTAAGACAGACCAAAATGATCCTCTACAAAGTGTGTAAACACAGAAAACATTTAAAACAGGAGCATTATTGGTGGTGTTTTTTTTAAATCTTTATCCAATTTTTCTAGTATTTTGGGTCTTGCGGCTTCATTTAAAAATCTAGTCTACTTAGACTATTTGAATTTAAAACGTTTTCTCCAACATTGTTGTGTTGAAGCAACATTCCAGTCTGCTGCATCCGCAGACGCAGTTGTACAAGTGTGTGCGCGCTTGTGAACCAGCACGCGCGCGCGCACACACACACACACACACACACACACACACACACACACACACACACACACACCACTGCTTGCGAATGCATTATTAATGATTAATGATCACAATGAAAATGTACACACATCCCTGTCTCGCTCACAGGTGCTGCACAGAGATAAACATGACAAGAATAAAGGATGTCCTTTCCTTGGCAGCGTTTTTTCCCCTCCTTTCTGCTGGTTTATTTACCTCCAGTCCACAGGAACGGCCAATATTTGGATCCCTGGCAGCGCTCCACACACAGAATTTCAGTCTGTAGCGCTCTCTGTAAATAAATAATTACTCCAGTGTACATATGTTGCTCCCATCAGCTGGGGTTTTGTTCTCTGACAGACTTGTGAGAATTAAGTGTAATAGATTCAACAGCACAAGTGTTGCTCAACCAATGTCAACAGCCTGGAGCGAGGGAAACAGAGTGAGAGAGAGTGAGTGAGGGGGAGAGTAGACAAAGAGAGAAGCGATAGAAGAAGAACGGAGGCAAGAGAGCAATAACAGACTGTTCTCCTGTATGGCATAGTGAGCGCATGATACAGACACGAACACTGCCAGGATTAGGACTTTGATTAACACAGGGGATAACCATGCCAACGGTGGTTTCATCAAAGTTTCCCACTGGTGTTTTTTTAAATATCAAACATACTCCAAACAGAAAAAAAGAATTTCCAGCCTGATTTGGATTGGAAGCTAAACTCACCTGAGAGCTCCAACCCATCATTTTTGTTTATGGAAATTCCAGGTATATTCATAGGTAACTAAAGGTTTTGTCTCATTTAAGATTTTAAGTGTTCATTTATGAAACTGTTTTCCACACCTGATCCCAATATTACTGATGAAAGCAATCTTTTCATAGAATCAGAAAAAAATAATATAAATTCACATTTAAATCAAGACTATGTAACATGTGAGAGACCGAAGAAGAAACTTCATGCAAATGAAAAGTTGAACTTTTAAGCAGCGGTAAATACTGTCACTTGATTAAATACACTCTTTGAAGACTTAGCCTGGTTAGATATATATAGAAAGTGATGAATGTTAGGTAATGTGTAAACTAATGTTCACAAAGTTTAGACAGACAGTGCTGCATAAGAGACAGTAACGGTCTGTGTGTTGACACAGTCAGCTTCACTCAGCTTTGTTCTACTTGTGCTGCCTTCTTGTTGTTTATAATGTTTCATCATTATCTTAATTGTCTTGTGGCTGCGAGAAGTTGAGTAAAGGTTACAGCCTCACTGTAATAGATGTGGCGCTCGTCTGTGTAATATACTCTATGACTCAGTATTGGTGGTAGGGTGCCACATCACAATTTCTTTAATGGTTGCATATTCATCATCTACCAGTGACATTTTAATCACAAACTGTGCCTGCAACAAACCAGAAAAACAAGGAGCGTCATCTTCTCTGTGACGCGGTTATGGAAATATCCTGGAATCCAACATGTGAAAAGCTTTCTCTTCGTACTTGTGGTCCTGTAAGCTGATTTGGAGAAATGCACCAAATGGCGCTCTGTGTGTTTCTGTTTTGTCCTTTGAGGGCATGTTGGAAGCGGAGAGAGGGTGTGAAAGTCAAGCGAGCAGAATGCAGCCATTGTACTTTGGCTGCATTCTTCACAATGGTCACCCTGTCAAGTCCGGCACACAGCTCTGGTCTGACAGCCAGCAGAGCTGTGCGAGCCCAGGGCCCTCTGAGCCAGGCACCGAGACATTGGGCTGAGATCCTCTGGCAGCTTGTCAGTACAGCACGGCACTCCTGGATGGCCGGCGCTCTCATTGACTCACTGGCTCGGCTGCCTCTCCGGACTCTCCGCTTTTCCCTCTCACTTCACATATCTGCAGCTTCCTTCAGGGTCAAGGTTGTTCTGATTTCTGATGACGTACCGGCACAGAGAAACAACAGCCAGTGTCAGTATTGTGAACTCGGCTTGTGGATAACAGCTGATTTCCTTCCTTTTCCTTTTCCTATTCTCCACTGCTGAGCTCTCAGCCAGTGTCAGGGACAGTAAAATACTAAACAGTAGTGTTACCAGCCTACTTCATCTTTTAGCTCAAACCAATACCAGCTGCTGGATGAAGGCTGCTCAAGTACGTTTCCTTCGTTTAAATAGTTTTTAGGTCACACCTGATCATTTGGAGCAACCTCTCTATTCAATGTCACTGAGGTTGTGGAAGAAAACTACAAAGAAAGATTTTGGCATTACTGTAAAATAATAAACAGCTATAGTAGTTAACTAAACATATTGCTTAAATGGTGATAAGTCAATTCAACTGAGAACATTTGTGTTAAAGAAAGGGTCCTTAATTCATCCAACAGGGCTGTTGAGGGGAACATGAGACAAAGAAGGTCATAAACCACTGCCATGCTGGCCAAAGAGGTGTTAATTGCTATTCCAGAAACATTCCTGAAATTGCAATTAACACCTCTTTGCATTTACTTTACCGCACGGCACGGTTTCGGCAAGTTTTTTCCGAGACCGTTCCTGGAAGTGCAGTGTCAGCCGCTCAGGGAGTAGTGGGAGCCGAACAATGGGAAACAATTGAGCTCCTCCGGGACAAAGAGAGTGCTTATGCTAAACAACAGCAACGAGATAACGGTGGTAACAGCCGCAGCTGTGTTTTCTAAAGAAAGGGTGGAGGAGTTAGAAATTGCCCATCTCTTCTGGGCCTCCCTAGCCTGCACAATTGGAGGAGCGAGGGTTCTCGTGGCATTGTTTGCAGGCTTGCTCTAGTTTGACATGGCGACATGGCATTAACGTCACAGGTGGCGTTGTGTTTTTCAGAAGCGTTTCCAACCGAAGAGAAAAAATCACTCCCACGATAGGGCTAGTAATTTGTCTGCATGGGAGGAAAAAATAAAAGAATGATAATGAACATCCGACAGCTGAGGGGGAACTTGCATAATGGTTTGAAGAATAGAGATGTCAACAAGCGGACAGCCTACCGGTGACCCACGCTTGTAATTGACGTCAAATGTCACGTGTTGGGCGAACCCCGTGGCTCGTAGTTGAACAGTAAGGAGGCAGAGAGGGTTTCGGGCCCCCGGAGGCCCACGCTGACAACCTGAGCTATTACTGCAATTGAACGGCGGTGTCTGAGGCCCCGTATCTGATTTGCGGGCCGGTGTGTGCTCGCGCTTATCTCCGCGTGTTTACGTCTGAAACCCGTTACTCCCACATCACGTGCGCCCCCAGCAGCCTGCAGATGGGCTGTGGCAGCGGCGGCATGTGCAGGGAGCCGGTAAATTATGGAGAAGGAGCAGGTAGAAGTTTCTGGTTTCTAATCACAAGCCCTGTTTACTTTACTGCAGCCCTGTGGGGAAAGACAGAGAGGTGCGTCTGATCATAAATCTCCAGTGACTCTCCTCCTCCACCTCTTCCACTCTATCTTCCCTTCTTTATTTTTCTGTTTTTTTTTTCTTTTTCCCTTCTCAGCTACACTATCTCATTAGCAGCAACCTTGACCTATCCTGAGGAGAATGTCGGCAAGACTGCTGCTGTCCTGGTCTGCCACCGTGATCACTGCCCACTTAACGTGGAGAAAACTTTAAAGTCATTCATCAGTACAGGAATTTCTGCACATTCTTTCTTCAAATGCGGCTTTTGTGCTTTAAATAGTTGCCCAGGATAACTTATTTTTAATGCAGAGCTCTTTGCCAAACCGGTGGATGGCACAGATGAGAGTGATGAATCATCTTGTGGTCAAAATATAGGACTGGCTGTCTCTCCTTTTTCTTCCCCTCCCCGCAAACAAAGAAACTGTTGCCCTCGATGGATTATCACACAAGCTTCGCAGAGTTTTGTAACGTATTTCATCTCCAACCATTGTTTTCTTCGACTGCATCCCGCGGTTTAAGCCCTCGCGCTCTATTTCTGCTTTATTTCTTTGTGTGTTCGGGGCTGAGATACGGCCGCTGACAGGAGGGGTGACGTTACAAATGCCAAGGTCAAAGGTTACGCTTGCATAATTCATCATCTCCATCTCTCGTGATTGCAGGAACATTGGAACGTCTTACAAGATAACAAATGGTCTCGAGCCTTATCGTTTCCCTCGCCTCAGTTTTTCCTCCTCTCTTTATCATCCAGTTTTTTCCCCCATTTTCACGCATGCAGCTATCACTCCTAATGCCCTTTCTCCTCAGTTTACCTCTCCTTTTTCCTTTATCTCTGTATTTATCTACTTTTTCAATTCGCTGTCTCCCACTCATCTCTTCCTCCCTCCCACAACTTTTTCTCTCGCCTTCGTATTGCTTCACCCCCCTCCTATCGCCTCTTTGTCTCTTTCATGCTTTGCTCGCTGCCTCATACCCTCCCCATCTCTTTCCACACTTCACCATCTCCTGTGTGGGCTCTGTATACCTTCCAGCTGATAATTAGCCAGGCAGTACAAACTGCCTCGGCTTTGTTTGTGGCCCCGGGGCCAACAGGACGTCTCCATCCACTGCAGCGTGACTTATATAAGCAGCGGAAACAAAGTGACAACGCTGACCTCAAATGGCCCCAGGAGGCAGAGAGACAGACTCAAGATTGAGGGATGTAACAAGATGGAGATGGAAGAAGACAGACAGTCGTTCCCTTTACCCGTACTGATGTGACCGGAGCGTGTGAAGCATCAGGACCTGTCTGCTACAGCTCTGATGTACTTGGGCTGCATTTGTCTGTGAAGCGAGAGCTTTAATAGACAGTCTGAAGAATTAGATATTATATTAATGCTTGCTTTGATCAGTTTCATAAATAAATTCAGTAATTGCGCTTTAGTTGAGTACAGTTTAATCAGACTATAAACACGGTAAAGGAAACTGACGTACTAACTAACTAAAGTAAAAACATTGGCTCTGAAAAACTCAGAATCAGAAACATGAACTACATCAGGTTTTTAGATATTAAGGAGCATGTTGTCTTTGTTACACTCTCAGTATCTTGCATACTGTGCCTCAATTTTATTATCCCTTGCCTGTTTGTGGTTTTTATTTTTGCTTCTTTTTAACACAAATACAATTTATGCTTTATATCCCTTTCTTATAGCAATATCTGCTCATAAAATCATGTCCTGCATTTTAGAAATAAAATTAGCCTACATTTGCATATTTAATGAGAGTTGTTCCTCAAAACATCTTTGTTTTTTACAAAGAAATATTTTGGAAATGAATAATAAAATCATTCATATTCATGTGTAACTGTTTTGTAGATTGAGTTGTAACTGAGGTCAATGAGTTTTTGTGATTATAAAGTCATTAGAAATGATGTCAATCAGCATCAGTGCACTCGGCAGTAACACACAGTTTCTTCAGGAAATGCTTCTGTAGCTGATTGTGTTGACAGCATTTTGCATCTGATGTTAGGAGGAAACCCACCAGTTGTCAAAGACCACACTCACATTTGTGTACAATAAGTGCACAGGCGTCTGTACCACAATTAGTTTCACAGTGATATTTTACTTCTCTGCCCTCTTTGCCATCATAGGAAATAGCCTAAAGAAAGGTCTCAAGCTGCAGAGGAGCATGACCCCGTTATCTTCACAAGTGATTCCTAAATCACTGAGCCGTTTCTCTCTCTTCTCTTTATCTCCATTCCTCTCTCCGCCTCTCTTTATTCGCTATAAACTCTTATCTCCAGACGCTTGTTCAATATTACAAGCTTGCATAAATTTTGCCTCCATTTCTGTACTTCTCCAACTCTTACGAGCCATCTATTTTCATTGGAAGAACTTGGCTGGAAAGAAGAGCTTTTTCAGCAGAACCCTGGATATTAATGCCGTCTGTCCGTCCCTTTATGCTCGTGCAATGGAGACCTTTACATAAACCCTATAAACTGACATTTATACAGTCCAATATCCTTCACGGGGCTCCAATTAAGCCGTTTCTCTATGGCAGACTGGTCTGTAAACTCTTAGGCATTGTACTGTACCTGCTAAGAAGCCATCTGAATCACCGTCTGTATCTGCTGATGCGTTATTCATGTGACAGATTTGCAGCAGATAAGTGCCTCACTTTAGTAGGAATCGCAGTGAATAAGTGATGCTCTTTTTCATTCCTGTCGAGGCTCCCTGTATGATAAGGAAGAGCGTGAAAGGTAAAAACTGAAGAGAAAATACAGCCAGGAGACCATCGGAAGGTCAACCTTGAAGTTAAGGATCGTAGCAAAACACTTGGCCGTCCTTATTCATATTCAGAAAGCACTATTTTTTTCAAACCAGTATTTAGAGTTGTGAAGTTTAGTGCCAAAAGAGCATTGCTTTGTCATAACATTTTATTCATGATAGAATAGAAAAGACTCTCCTTTGAAGTAAAGTAATGACATTTATTTTGAGGCAATAGATGTCTCCTTGGAATCAGATTAATAGCTTCCCACAGACAGCCAGTGTACTGTGATAAATTATACATAAGACATAGCAGTCTAACCCTAATTGTATGCCCATGAGTTTCTCTACAATGATGATGAGCTTCTTTATGGGTCGGATTCGACATCTTGGCAAAACATCAGAGAGGAAGCTGAGGAGGAGTGGCTTTTGTTGTTGTATTGGTTGCCAGTGACGTAAGTTGAGGAACTCGAGTGGGTCACGGAGGGGCGGCTTTAAATCCCAAATATCCAAATCTAATACAGTTGGGATTGGGCTGGGGCTTGGCTGCCGGCCACAGAGGGTTTCTGAGTCAAAAGGTCAACCGAATGTAGTCATCGGCTTACCACGGCTCGAGACTAATTACAGAGCGCGGGGTTTTCTGCGCACTGTGAGAGGGAGTGTGTGTGT
>JBAJHX010000046.1:6149118-6162278 GCA_037176925.1 Amniataba percoides | reverse complement strand
GTGTGTGTGTGTGTGTGTGTGTGACATGCCCCATCAGTGTCTGTGGCACTCTACATAATCCACTCATTAGGTACATAAATACTGGATTATCTATACACACACATTCAGATATGTTTGGATACATATTGTTGCGAGGACTGGTTGTGGGCTCCTCTGTTGTCAAACTGGCAAGTGGTCGTCCAAAACTTCCCCCTTAAAGGCTGCATATTCAGATCAGCCAGTACATGACTTGGCTTTATTCTGAAGGAACTACACGTTGGCGCTGCCAAGCAGAACAGGTGCAACTTGTGAGGGACATAAAATGCTGCAAACACATTTGCTGGTGAGCACAGCAATGACAGACTGCTCTCTCTCTCTCTTTTCTTCTCTGTCCCTCCTCTCTCTTTCTGTTTCTAGGTAACGATTTGTTCCTGGTTGCTGTCCACGAGCTCGGCCACGCACTTGGCCTCGAGCACTCCAACGACCCCACCGCCATCATGGCTCCTTTCTACCAATACATGGACACTGACAACTTTAAACTGCCCATGGATGACCTGCTGGGCATCCAGAAGATTTATGGTAAGGCCTCCTGGCTTCATTTAGATGTAAAAAAACTGTCAGTCCAGTGAAAGCTCTCTGGTCTGTCAAATGTTAGCACTGCCAAGATGGGTTTGCTGTTACTCAACGGCACAAATTTGAGTAAATCAAAGTTGGGAAAATCAGGGCAAATTTCGTCTCTGCAAGATAATGCACTAATTGTGACTCATATTTGTAACAGTGTGTATTTCTAACCCAGTTTCAGCACAGCACATCACCAATAAACCAGATAAGGCGCAGATCTGAGATTAAGGCCTAAATTTAAGATCAGAGGCGAGAGCTTCATCATCCAAGCACCTCCACATCCCTCATTGACACACATTTTGAGTTGACAGACGCTGATTGCGGTGCTTTGTCAACTCATAAAGCTGATGTAGCTCTGGGGCCGGTGTATCAGGAGTGTGAAATTCAATTTGACGGTAACGGATTTATGCAAGCATCAGTGTAGTCTTCATTTCTACACTCAAAGTTGAATTAGTCGGGTAGCTAAGACTTCCACCGAGACACGTGCTTTTGTTTATTTATAGTTCCACTGGGTTTGATTTGTTGTTGAGGAACTTGTCATTTTTACGTTGTCGTCTCTGCTTCAGTTTGGAACGACTGGGTGTGGAGTGACAGCATCGCCCTTTACAGCTGTCGAGGCTGTAAACCAGTCGCACTCCGCTGAGATGACTCTGGTCTGTTACATGAATGGAAATACACACACACATTAACACACACAAAAGACCCTGCCATCTGCTTACATGGCCAGAGCACGTCCCTCTGGGAGTGACAGACCTGGGCAAGCGATCAAATCTCTCCTCATCCCTCTTGTGTTTAACTCCTCTCCGCCGCTGCCCCTTCCTCCTCCCTGTCGTACCAGGAGTTGAAGGGCAGGACAAGTGATGGGGTTTTTTTTGTTTGTTTTTGTTTTTTCCCAGTAGCAGTTGCCATCCTTTTCCTCCTCATGTTAACAGTGACGCTAGGTGTGGAAGGTAAACAAGGAACAAAAAAAAAGGGTGGAGGCGGGACATTTTAGATTAATTACAAGGTGGCAACAATAATGTTGAAGAGGAAGAAATGGGTATAGTGAGGTAAGAAGAGAATTATGGGTGATGTGTGGAACACGATGAAGAGTTACATAGAAAAGTAGAAGTGAGATGTTGAATTTAGGACTGTGATTTGCTGTCAAAGCGAGCTGGGCAGGTTGACATGTTTAAAAAAAGGTTTGACTGGGGTAGGATGAGTTTGATGTTCTCTGTTACACTTTTGGACATCTAAATGTATCCTCCTTACCAATGTATACGATAGAGTAGTAGGGAAGAAATGCTTGTCATATTCATTCCTCAGATAATTTATATTCCCTTTTATATGCACATAATCATTCCTCATGAATAATTACAAGCTTAAACTTCACTGGATATTTATTATATTAAAATAAATAAAAGATTTTAGTAGCCTGTAAGTAATTATATATAATAAAGACAAATCATACACAAACATATACATATAAAAGTACAATTAGTGTCATGGTTTTTTGGGTTGTTTTTTTTTTTTTTTAATTCCCTCTGGGCAGATCACTGTTTTCTCACTGAGCTTTGAACATATAATGACTTCCCACTCTTTTGAAGAGAGTATCTGACTTCCTGTTTACATAAGCGGCGCAGTAAAGAAAGCACTTGCATTACTGTGCAAAAAATGCAGCCAGCCTAAGGCTGGAAAAAAAATAAGACCATCACTTGAAACCATTAAAATCATAATTACAGTGAACTTCCTCTCAGCACCTTTTATATATACAAGGTGGGACAGCTAATAAAAGTAATGTGGCCCTTGTACAAATGATCTAATAAGCAATTAACACAATGTAATAATCCAAAGAAGAGTGCGTCAAAGGATTTAAAAGTGTATTGTGTTGGATCCAATGTTAAGATTCTCTAACCCTCAACCCCTCCCTATTTAAAAGCTATTCAGACACCTTTGTTCTCATTCTAGACTACTAGTTTCCATTTTTGTGCCTTTAAGTGTGCCCAGGACTGTGCAGATTTACACCACAGCCAATCACCACTCCAGCTGAGTTCACTGATTAGATTCCTGTTCTTTGGTTTAACGTGTACTAATCAGTGAAATAAGCTGCTGCAGTGCTTGGCCGGGGCCTCAACGACTCAGGGACAACCACCAGTCTAGCACCCAAAGATCTCTGTATCACTGAGATCAAATTAAGTGTGGATTTTAGCAGCTACAATTTGAATTTCACCCAAAGACCCTAAATCTACCAAATATCAAGTTCCATTTTTCTTTTCTTGTTGTTTCACCATGATGATGTTTTGTTTGCATTTGCATGTTTGTCTACACGTCCATCTGACCGCTTGTTTTTCCCGCATGCTTACATAACCGCAGAGTGCTATGGCTCCACTAATCTGGGGTGTATTTCAAGGGATTTAATTCAGTCAGTGAATGGAATCTCGTGCAGACCCGCCCGTCAGCCCTGAGGACTGGGAGATGTCTAGCAGAGTAGAGTTCCCTCTTAATCCTACGATCAGATAGTGTGTCAACTAGTTTGATGGTCTAGCCTTTCTGTGTTTCTTTGTTTAGCCGCTCACTGTGTCAGATGATTGGTTCCTCGCTCAGTTTGTCGAGCCTCTTTTCATTCACTGACTGTTAAATGATTTGTCGAGTCATTAAATCATTCACGCATATCTACTGAATGTTTACAGTAGACTTGAAGGTCATTATTTATATATGCCAGCATTATGCGTTGATACTTATCGTGACTGGAGGTGGGTGCTGGGGGGGGCATCTTTCATATTGCACTCATCTATTCCCGCATCTGTTGGCCCCAATCAACACATGGCAACTCATATCCTCGTTTTCACAGTTACACAGTGTTATTCATGCGTCGTCATGTGCTCAATTATTCATACACACAACCCACTGCCCCCACCCCACCCCTCCCTCAGTTTTTCCGCTGCATGTCTCTCGCTCTTTCTCTCATGTAAATCATGAATGTGAAATAACACTGAAGCATGTCTAGGCCTCCAAGTTTTTATTTTTATCCCCACAGTATATACATTTTTATTGCTTATCTTCTCTGTTTTATTCATCTTAACATATCACATTATGTTTCAGTGAGCTGAATGCCTAAACTTCTCAAAACACAGTTCCACAGCTTGTTTTTCTGTCTCCTCCTTTTGTCTCTCACATGCTCACATGTTCCTTTTTTTTTTTTTTTTTTTTGGTTTGCAACTCCTTGTTGCTAAATCTCCTCTTCACGTCTTGCCTCCTGCTTCGCCACCTGTTCCAGTTACAGGTGAAAAAGTTAAACTTGGCTTTAACACTTGGCTCTCTCCTGTGAGCTCACTTGGCTGGTTGGTTGTAATTGGCACAGTTATAATGAAAACTATTCACACTAAATCACACACAAAACACACATTTTTATTTCCTCAAATATCCAGAAGTCTTGCACATATAAACTAGTGTTCCTGCTCACTACATCTCACCTAGCTCGGGACCAACACAAATAAGGGAGCCTGTTTTTTTTTTTTTTTTGGGAATCAAATTATTGGTGCTCATAAATTTGTTTTCTACTTTGCCCCATATAATCTTGCTTTATTTAAATTGATAGTTTGACATTTTGGCAATTACGCTTACTCAGCACACTGAGAAGATTGATGTCACTCTCTACTGTCTGTACTGTACATACGAAGCTAAAGGCGGCAGTGTTTAGTCTGGCTTAGCATAAAGACTAGAAACACAAGTAATGCTGTGTTAACTTTTCTAAACAGAACTGTCCTAAGTTCACTTATTAACATATTATTTCACATTTTGTTTGATTCGCACAATATAAAAATAGATCTTGGGATTTTACTGTCGGTTTTGTTTGTGACTATTTCTTGGCCCGAAACAGTGACTTCCTGGGGCGTTATCATCACTTTGGAAGGCAACAGGTCATTTCTGGTTGTGATACTGATGAACAGATTTAACCTACCAGTCTTTGTGCCAAGCTAAGCTATGTGGCTGCTGGTTATAGCTTTATTCTTACGTCATGACAGTGGAATCAGTCCTTTCATCTAAATCACAGCAAGAAAGCAAAAACTAAACTATTCCTTTAAGAGATTTGTGTGCAGTTGCTGAGGGAGAGTTTAAAGTGATGCACAACTCAGGTGCACTTCAGTATCTTTCTCGTGCATGTGTTGCAGATTTATGTTACGCAGCAGGTTGAGATATTTTTCTGTTACTTCCCCCAGGGCCTCCTGATAAGATTCCCCAGCCCACCAAGCCTTTGCCGACGGCGCCCCCTCCCCGCTCCCATCCTCCCTCAGATCCCCGAAAGCCAGACAGGCAGACACGACCTCCGAGGCTGCCCCCAGGAGACAGACCGTCCCACCCCAACGCTAAACCCAACATCTGCGATGGAGGCTTCAACACCCTCGCCATACTGAGGAGAGAAATGTTCGTCTTCAAGGTAAGGGAAGAGTCTCTGATCTCAAAACAAACCTGGGGCATTTTCACATTTTGTTTGTTTTGAGGAGTCATTTTTTTAACCCCAGAGCTGTTTCACCTCAGACGTCAGTCTCTTATCTGAGTGAGAGCACAGCGATCAGTCTTTGCACACCAAACAAACTTTGAGACCTCGTCGGGAGAGCACTTTCACACTATATTCCCAAACCGACAGCAAATGCCTGAGGAGAGTCCTTTCCTGCACGGGATTTGGCTATAACCTATAATGTAATCTGCTGATAAATGCAACAAAAAAGCAACTCATCCCTTCATTCAGACCAGTGGGAATGGCCTGAAGATCTGAAAACACCCTGTGGAGAGAGGGAGCTTGCTGGAGAGGATTACCTGAATATAGAGGGTGGGAGCTTTAGTGCTAATCTGCTTCATGTTCAGTATGTGCATACTGTGGGAATGGCTCATTTGGATGTAACATGAATTACATTCTGGATATTTTTTTTTTTAGAACTGTCAGTAGAGAAGAGTTTGACACTGTGGTTATAGTTTTAGTAGAAATATGTTGTATTCTCAATTGTCTTAAAAGTAGTGCTGGTGTATTTTACTGCATAATTAAAGAGTTTATGTCTAAAAGGAGTTCTTAACCTGGTTTTTACTTGGTTGAGTATGAATTTCAACAAAATGGATATTTTACACCATGCCATACACAGTGCAGCACAGTTTTCCTTCCTTCCAACAAGCTCAGCCTGGTTTTCTTTCCTGTGCAGGAGAGAAAAAAAATACACATGTTCCTTAATGCATCTTTATCCTTGGTCTAAGCTGGTGAGCACAAGACCTTGGCAGCATGCAGTCAGGAACAGAGAAAAACCTTGGAGCAACACAAAGCTGTCCTGTGTTCTCCACAGAAAGGAGAAAGAGTGCCTCTGATGCATTCTGTTAGTGTGACTGGATTTCCATGGGATATAAATAGATAGTATTCAATGGTTAAATAAGGCAGTTGTGGAGTCTGGGGAAAACCCCTTTCTGCCCCCCACCCCCCCACCCCAATGACCATGACTGTGTTCTTTTAACATAAAAAAATAAAACTGGCTCGGTACGTGAGCTGCTACCTGTGAAGGTAGTTAACCAGGATTAGACTCAAAGCTCACACTGTGTCCGTGGAAACAATATTTGCTTGTTACAACAGTTTGAACACAGCCCACGTCTCCTCCACACGGTGTCTGCAGTAGCTCCTGTCACCCTGCATTACTCCAGTGGCAGCAGCCTGGTCTGATGGAGTGATGGGGATCATGGGATTTCTGCGGCGCTCGGAGGTACTGTGGAGACAAAAAGGACGTTCAGCAGTCAGACAACCTTTTTATGAGTTTGGGAAGTGAAGGATACAAGGACAGCCAGGCTCTAAAACCTGAAGTGTACCTGTGGGTTTGAAATAGGATTTGGGTGCATTGGGGCGCCAACAAATTGTAGTGGCACCTCTTTTAAAAAATATATTTTCTGCTGTGTGCGTGGCACTTTCCATAACTAATCCAGCGTAACTTCGATATTGTTTACCTCCACCCTGGTTTTACTGGCTAAAGTCAAACATGTTTCAGAAGACTCCTCATGATGGAAAGATAACTGTCTCTTAAGAGGCTACATTTTTAATTTTTTTTTTTTTTTGTAATCCAGGTATTTGCCCCATGTTTGATCTGATAATTATGGTAGAATCCTGTGAATCAGATCAATTTGTTTGGGTTCCACCACTGAAGGTTATTTTACCTCATACAATCTGATAGATCATCATATACAAAACCTGAAGAGCCTGAAATGTACAGTTCTGCTGTCCACTCTGCTTTCAAGCACTTGTGAAACAGTAATGAGGCATTTCAAACCTGCAATATATTATGAGTGCCAGGTAGTTTCCTATTCATGTGTATGATTTATGTTTACATTTTCTTTTTTTTTGCCTTTATTTTTGAGAGACAGTCGAGAAGAGAGTTAAGGTGGAAAGAGACACAGAGTTGCTTGTTTGGAGTCAATGAACATTGCAGTTTTGTTCAGTGTTTTAACCATGAGGGGCCAAGGCACACTTAATAAATACAGGAAGTGTACTATACAAACAATATAGTACCAGAGGTGCTGATGTTTTCAGAGTATAAAGGGAACAATGAACAATTTGATTTGCTGGATTTAATCTCAGCATAATTGCTGTTGTTTTTTTATATTGCTCTTATACTTAAAACACAAAAAGGTATTAGAAACCATATGTATGAATTTCCATACAACTTTATCTTAGTTTATAATGAAAACAACCACAGTCTTTATTCTTGCCAAGTGAGGCTCTAAGCAGTCTTAGGAGGCCGATCCACAGGGGCCGCCCATGAAAGATGCTGTTCAGCGTAAACAGCATTACTCCTCCTCTTTGTTTAAACTCTCCACTGACTACAGCCAGCTGATACTGTAGTGTGAATGAAATGTACATACTTAACCCCTAAGGCAAGGTTGCAGTGAGGAACAGCAGTATGCATCTTTAGTAATGCAGTGTGTAGTATGTGCTGTGTAGATGCAGTGTGGCAGTCAGCCAACACCCAGACATGTCTGTAATCCAAAATTTAAGCCAGACTTGATAACTCTGTATGATTTGAAGATAAAAATGAAATTAATGACAGCAAGTGGAATTAGCAGGAGTACCTATAATTGCTTGGCTTAAGTGGGCATCTGCGCTGATGTGTAGAGGGGCTTTTGGCTCCATCATTTTGAAGGCTGTGATGAATGTTTCTCTCTGCTGGCCTTCAGAAGTGGTACCAGCTCACATTTTTCCAAAGGTGTAAGGGGAAAGACCGACAGCAAGACATGATTTGTTGCGGAACATATGTAAGTGCGGCTGTAAATCCGCCGTGTTCACATCATTAGGACCACCAGAAACATTATGACTCATGATGATTTGCTCAGCCTTGTTTTTTTGCATGAGCCACGTCTCAGCCACTGAATCAAATGTGTTTAGCGAAGTGAAATCAATAAGGGATCACAGGTTTGACTTGGATTTGCTCTGTAAGTGTGTTTCACAGGAGGAGCAGGTGGTCCTAATATTTCTTGATTCTCAGAGAGTGTTGAGCCAATTTTCTCAGAGAAGACGGAGGTATCATGTTAATGCTTTCTTTTCTCCTGGTAGATGAAGCTGCCCAACTGTAAAACGGTTGATCTGGAATCATAATTAGGGATGTTTGTACTGCTCCAGAGCCTGATAAGTTCCCTTCAGAGCGTGCCAAGGTCTGCGTATTAGACTGTAGACGGGTTAAAATGATGGTTGACAGAAAAGGAGTGATTTACAGTTTTTGCTTACTTCTCATTTCAGTTTGATTAGATTTGCTTTGTCTCTCCTTACTGTCATTTTAAGCATAGGTTTTTTCTTTTTTTTTCTTGGATTATTGGCTTGGGTGCTTCATGCTGTAGGTCCATTTGGCCTGCACGGCTTGGCTTTACTCACCGTCCCCACTTGATTGTTTTGGAAGAGCAGAGTCAAGTCGAAGCCAAGTCATTATAGTAGAAATCTCAGTGGTCTCACAGCCCCTGAGGTCCACAGGTGGTCCAGCAATGTAAAATTGTGGGACTTAAGAGGGAAGACTTTCGAAGGGTTTATCTGGTGAAATACACGGGTGCACTGAGGTTCTCTATGAAGCAAAAGCTGCATTCATACTACTGATTACTGTTTAATTGAAAGTGATTCATCATGTGCTTTTGTTTGTTCTTACTTGCAAAAATGATGACCTCTATTAGGCCTTTGCAATACAAGAACCAAAAACTTGGACAGTCTCAGCATTTTAGCACAATTTCTTCTTGAGTGGAACCTGTTGGTCTCTGAAAGGTAAAATAAGGTAAAGGATAGAATATCATATCATGGTCAATTACACCTGTGTGTTCACAGAGGAGCCCTCATTCATGCCACATCTCTGGAGATTACTTCTGTCAAAACTTTGGTTGCCATTGTTCCTGTTTGCTTTTTGCCTGCCATTGAAAATATATTGAAATCTACAGATTTGTAGATTGCTTTCACCTCCATTTACATGTAAATAGAACTTTTTTCTCAGTCTATGTGGATTTGAAATATATAGGATGGCAGGAAGTTTCAACAATAATTTTCTGCCTGTGCTCGAAGTTGGTATCATTTCTTGATGTGCAGTAGGACAGGTCCCTGCATCCACTGGCTTTTTTTCCCACATTTTTGACAATGCAAAATGGTGAAAACAGGTGTCTCATTTTCACTCTCATCAAGAGCTGCTGAAAAACTGTTCTGTGTGCAGTTTCATGCAGTCATGGCAGATTGATGTCATATCACAGCAGGCCTGACACATTTGTTATTACCAGTTAAAGGAAATACAGTAACCCGAAGTACAGAAAGTTTAGTCTAAATTCTCTAAACCTGTACGGCAAAGACAGAGATGTCTTAATTTAAAAGTTAGGTCCTTTGTACAGTCCAGCATAAAGAACCTTGGATCCTACATTTCCCACAATGCAACCCAACAGCAGCTATAATTAGACACCCTGTCTGCTTCTTTTAAACATCAGTTTGTTATATTGGCTTTCTATTGAATAAGTTTAAAGTCCAAACCAATGTGACCCAGATGACATCATCAGGGTTTTTATTCCACTGAGCCACAGACAACATTATGCAGCTGTTTCTTTTGCAAGCTGAGTGATAATCCTTGTCACTCTTTAACCTTCAGGGTTCAGTGTGAACAATAGATGAGGTAAAAGGTTAATACTTTTGTCGTCATACCTTCCATATGTTGAATAAGTTGAATAAGCAAGCCTGGATGAAAAATGATTCTCTTATATTGTGATAATAATGACAAGAGCATCAGACGTGTGCTTTCACAGCTGAAGGCTCTATGCTTTCTATTGCAGATGTGCAGTGGGTGTAATAAGGTACAGACGTGGTCTTTGAGTGTTTTGCTCAGTGTCGCTCCCACCAGTGCTGAGAAGTGCCTGATTTATTCGAGGCACGTTAATCTACAAAGGCAGGTTAGGAGTCATGCTTGTTAAGGTGGTAGTTTTACGGTCGATCGTTTTTCCCTTCAGTGAGGTGACAGAGGGTCGTGTAGGGTTCACAGATGACTCTGTATGGCCGCGTAGATCCAGTGTCACCAGTAAATGCCTCACTGAAATTACACAGCTACCATTTTTATGATTGCAGGCGCTTCAGGTTCAACTTTCTGTGAACCCTCAAGCCATATGCTATCCCACTGGAGTCAGGAGTACTCCTTCATGTATATGCATGTGTGCACGTGCATGAGAAATGCTTTTGTGAGGCTTTAATGCAGCCAGTTTCTCTCCGGCTGTGCCAAAAGTATACCAGACTGTGACCTCATCACTTGCACTGTCAGTCACATACTAGACAGCCAGTCACCAAGACTCCACTCATCTCCCATCAGGCTCACATTGTAGTAAAATATGGACACATAGTCTCAGACACAGTCCAACCATCTGGTTTTGAGTACAGCATCTTGTCAGGTTGTAGAGGTAGAACATTCAAACAGGGTTTTCAGGTTCAAGTTCAAATATTTCCTCGAAGCCTACATATCTTCTTAAAATTTTCTATCTTAAAAATCTTTTTGAATATCACCACAAGGACACACATTATGAGACAGGAAGTCAGCTACTGAGGCTAGAAATTCCTCTGTTCCTTCTTATTTCTAGAAAGAAGTAGGTTTTATTTTGAATGACTTAACAACCATTTAAAGGGATTCAAATGTCTAGAGTTCATTTTATGAAGCATTTAAAAATACACATTATGGAAAGCAAAGATTTAGGAATGATTGTTTCCATTGTGTGGATGAATGGCTGAATGAGTCATTTTATTGGGTTTTCCTCTGCTATTATTTAACAGTGCCTAATTATGATGCATGGCTCGCCTCTTTAAAAGTAGCTGCAAATGATTGCATAGATGCAGTCACTTGCACTGCCTACAGGAAAAAACACACTTCCCTCATCAGTCCATCAGCTCTCATCCTGAGAGTCTATAATAAAGGAAACTACCACCCTCTTTCTTCCTCTTCCTCTCCGCTAGTTCTAGGTTCACTCACAAGAGTCTTGCTTGTCACAGAGAGACCTTCCTTCCTTGATGTGGACAGATTTGGAGCAGGGAATTCTGGGACGCTGGAGGGTGCCTTGCTGTTCAGGATTGGCCACTTGGCCGCGGATGTTGGAGACATGCTTTGATTCCGACATCCATTAATGAGAACACAGTGGCCAAGAGGGCAGTGAGCTGTCCACTCTTCTCGTCTCTCTCCTTTGCATTGCTCGGAGGAAAGAGATGGATCGTCCTGCAATAGCAGGGTGTCTGAGTGCACTGAGAAGTAGAGATGTTTTAAACAACAGAAAGACTTCTTAAAACCACCAACACATTTTTGACCAGTTCAAAATCTTTAAGTAAATATCAGTCTTCTTATCTAACTCTCAGGTCAAAGGGTTAGTTTCTTCTTTGATATAAATTGGAATATTTACTACTTTTTTTGATAATAGAAATACAGATGAAACAAATTCTGATGGCTGATGACCACCTTTCTGTAATGAGGTAATTGCTGCTTGCAGGTACTTGTTTCAGTAGCATGTCATCCAGTTTTTTAAGTGGTTTGACATACAGGAGCCTTGTTCTCAGGTTCTGCCATAGCATTGCTTTTGTACTTGATGCTTCACCTGTTGAACGCCCCTCTGCACTGTATCTTCTGAAGGCTGAGTGGAAGCTTGCAAGTCTGGTTAAATTGGCTGCATGTTCCACTTTGTTTTTATTGGCATTTATTGGATTAGAACATTTTGCCACATGTACAAACTGTAAAGCTGCCATATTAGAACGAGCTGTAATGGAAAGGAACAGCTGCAGGTTGAAAAGTTGATCCAGTGCTTATTGCTGCTGTGACTTCACTTCAAGGTCATACGTCATAATTTACGACAGTTGCAGTTATGTGTTAATGCGGTTTGGAGAAGTAGCCTTTAGCACACAAGAAAACCCAAAAAGACACAACTGCACACATGCTTAAAAAACAAGCAAAAAAATGAAAATAAAAGCCAGTCTTCTTCAGTTCTTTTCATCGGTGAAAAGAGGAGTGACGATATTGGCTAGAAATCCTGACAGATACCGGGATCTCAGGTTTAAGCCCTAATCCTCATCCCCCTGAATTATTTACACCTGCGTTCTGCTCTCAGTCAAGCCAGGCGACTGTGCGCGTCGCATCAACCGAGTGAGAGGTCGCCAACTGTCATCCTAACGCCGCTGCCTGTCATATTCTCACCTCCTCACTCACACACAAACACACACATGGCAGCAGCAGATGCTCATCCCCGGTTGACCTACATGTCAGCGATGAAGAAGTTTCAGGCTCCACCTGATTGTTAGTCAGGGTAGACACCATTTTCTTTCTTTTTCTTTTTTTTTAGGACTAAACATTAGAATCACACAGTGTTTAGCTGAGAAACTCTTAACATCTGAACATGTGTGATTTGTCATGTGATCACTTTCAAGCTGCTCTTACTACTCCAGTGAGTCATTTGATAAATGTGTCTTGAATTTTTTTTAGCAAAAAGCTTTTTTACTCCTCAGCTGGATCTTAGTTGGCGTTTTGAAATGTAATTCTTAGAGCTGGGGTCCCTTTGTAATGTAATGTTGGCCATTTTACTTTACTGAATGAAATTGAAGGTGATGCCAGAATCATTCATCCTTCGTTCAGTATGTTCTGTGTGAGTGTTTTTAACAATCGGCATGGATAAATACGTTAGAGCTCACCTGAAATAGATTAATGACATTCATTCTTAGAGGTGTAGGTCGTACTGTGACATGTGTGCAAACAGTTTTACTCAGTTAATTGTGGACTAATTATGAGACAATAGACTCCTGAGCACATTGTCTCACTTAATAGTTATTTTACATCTTTTATGGTCTGCTGTTTTTGTCTCTTTTTCATTTTGCTTTTTTTTGGTGTCTCTTTGTGTCTACAGGTTTGTATAATAATCATCCCTCCATTTCTGCCTTTGCACTTGCAGCAGGGCGCCTATGAAGTACCTGTTACGAACCTGCCCGTTTAAGTGTTAATTAAATGCAAAGCAGTAGTTATCATTTACCTGTTCTGAAGCTAAAGTTTGTCAACTCAGCAGCCCAGAACGCTCCTGCAGTTCACTGA
>JBAJHX010000046.1:6126853-6144327 GCA_037176925.1 Amniataba percoides | reverse complement strand
GATGGGAAACGCTGTTAATCTCAGGGTGTGGTGTGCGTATGTGTGTGTGTGTGTGCATGTGTGTTTGTGTGTGTGTGTGTGTGTGGGTGGGTGTCAGGGCCAGAGGAAGTGTGACCCAGAGTGAGAGGAGAACGAGGTGAAATGACAGGAATTTCCTTTCCAAAAAAGAGGTCACTACCTCCCCCCACTCACATTTAGCTAACGCTCCTGTCCTACTGTTCCTTCCCCCCTTTCCATCTATAAATCTCCGTCCTTCACTTCAGCCGTGCAGTGTTAAAGGCTTTTTTAAGGCCAAATGTCAGGCATGTAGCCTTTATGAAACTGAGAAAGAGTGCAGATGTTGCTGGGGTCGTGTCGTGCTTTATTTCACACCCATTTCCGGCATTTGTTAAAGAAAATTGTGCAGGTCATCTTAAAGCTGACCTTGCAAAAGTCACTGGTGTTCAGTCAGACACCAGGAAGGAGCAGGAATCCCGCTCCAGCTCTGATCAGAGTACATAAAGAACAGTATTTGTTTTTCTATATTGTTGAAGTAGAGAAAAGTGTAACGCTAAACCTGAGTCATTTAAAAAATATGTATTTATTTATTTATCCTCTGCTTTTTGTTTCTGTTTCTCCCAACTCCAAAAGTCAAAGACGTGTACACCATCCTTGTTTTTTCTTCCCTGTCAGCCTTTTCATGTTTTCTCTGCTTAGTTTCCATCTTTGCCCCAGCTAGACTTCTCTACCCGAGGGGTTTGGATCCCAAAGAGAGACACATTTATTTCTGTCCTAAGATTATTAAAAAATCAGTATTTGTGACATAAGTCAGCAAAGAATGAGAACCCCCTGCCCTCACCTCCCCACTTCCTCCTGATACACCCTCCACCTCCACCAGTGACGAAGTAAAGCACTTCCTGGGGTCACACAGTGTCAGAAACGTGCAGTTTAACCCAAATCCTCAACAGGAAGGAGAGTTTAACAAGAAAGGTGAAACGGGACAAAAATTCACAAAATCTAATGTCACATGGTTTTTAATTTTTCAACATTGTCACAGCCGTCACTTGAATATCCAAACGCTCTGATATTTGCGTGGCTCCTTGGGGCCAGGAAACTTTTCAGAAATATTTTAATGTGACTCTTCAGTCGCCAGATTCCCCACAAGGATCGTTGCTGTTTCTTTTTTATCTCAGCTGAGCAGTTAGCGACTCGGTTTGCCAGCACCAAAAAAGTTCCCAGAGTACCTCTAAGCAAGGGCAAGGAGAACTTGTCACCATGTCTGCATCCCATTTTAAATTAGGGAAACATCAACATCAAATGCAGTAATACAAGGCAACAGGTTATTGCCTGCCATTTGTTACAAGGCTTGTATCTGTCCTTGTAAATCTGCCCTTCTCGTGTGCTGCTCCTTGAGGGTAATCCCAGCTGTTACTTGTCCTTCTCCTTCTAATTTATTTCCCCCCGTCTCTTTCTGGATGTGCAGGGAAGCAGTTCTGGGTGTTTAAGGACACGGTGTTGCAGTCCGGATACCCCAAGGACATCACCCAGTTTGGCAACGGCATGCCGGCCCAGAGCATCGAGACCGCTGTGTGGTGGGAGGATGTGGCCAAGACCTACTTCTTTAAAGGAGACAGGTGGGTTCAAATGTGAGGCAGTTCAATAACTGAGAAATTTCTCTTGAAACTGCAGCTGTCCAAAAAAAGAGAAAAAACTCAGTCTTACAGCACAACCCATCATTAAACACTGTGCCAGTATGGGTACAGCTGCAGTTGTCCAAAAAATCCATAAAGGTACAGTGTATAAATTTAGCACATTATTATGTGACTGTGTACAGATTTCTACCACAATTTACTAACTTGTGTTACCTTAAAATTGACTTTATGAAACCTCAGTCTTCAGGCAAGCAGGCTGTGCAGCCCACTTCTCAGAGCCACAAAGGTGTTTCTGTAGTGCAAGATCAACTTCACATTAACACATTAGAAGACCTCCATTGAAATCTGCTAACCTCAAGTTTGATGGCAAAAGTTGTGTAGTTTTTATTTTAGTCAGCCTGCAAAATACAACTGGCAATTTGAAGGAAATTCAGCTTTAAGTGTCATATGATTGGCAGTTTAGTACTGCAGTTGCATGAAGCTGCGAAAGAGAGAGGTTTTTAAAAAAGGCTTTAGGTCAAAGCAGCAGCAGCAAAGATATTCTGACATGTGGCACAAAGATATGAGCAGAAAATACCATCTGTTGTCAATTCGACCTATTTACTCCTTCATTCATAGACGTACAGTCCCAGGTTTGTCTTCCTGTGGCTCATCATTTGTTCCTGTTTAGGTACTGGCGTTACAGCGAGGAAATGAGAACTATGGACCCCGGCTATCCCAAGCCCATCACAGTGTGGAGAGGTGTGCCTGATTCGCCACAGGGGGCCTTCGTCGACAAAGCCAACGGTACGATTTGTCCTGCCCGATACTCTGATTTGGCAATAACAGCACGGTTCACGTGCCAGGCAGCATTGATTTCAGCTGGTCACTGGCACAGGCAGTGCGGGAGGTAAACCAGGGTAGCATTGATTGAAATTTGCCCCAGATATTACACTGAGTCCTAGTGAGTGGCACACTTCCATCCAGGCAAAATCCAGGGAAATAGGCCGATGGAGAGTGTTTGTGTATCGCAAATGAGAGATGAAAAAGGTCAGTTTATCCAGAAATGCCTTTTGTTTCTTGAATTGTTTCACAAGCTGAGTGTTCCATAATCAGTCCATCCTGCTCAGTGTGCCATAAGACCCAGTTGGAGCAGGATTGTGGAAAGCAGAAAGGACAAGACCACCGCTGGGCGCTTATTCCGGTTTAAGCCAGTTGGCCCACGCCGAGGGTAGGGAGGCGGGATTTAGAACTCTTCAAGAGCTCACACATTGGCCTGTCACAGTGTGTGAAGGGGGAAAACGCTGTTCCCATTGGATGCGTCGTGCCAGGTGGGCTTGGGCCTGGTCCTGGCATCGCCTGGGTTGGAAAAAGCAGGGCAGGTGGTGCTGAACGCTCAGGCCATCTGTGCCGCGGATCCACTGCCAGATCTATAGGCAGGCGTGTCTGCCGGTGAGGCCAGGTGGAGCGGGCATCAATCGGAGCATGAAGGGTGGATTGATACCCAAAGAAGGATGATGGGCGTTGGTGCGCATCACATGTATTTCTGGGCGTATGTGTAGCAGGCTCGCTGTTAGGAGAGACACAGATACACTGACCCAGATAACCAGCTGTAATTGAGTGCGGCACTGCTGCCGACAACAGTGCGTGTGAGGCAATGCGTTTCAGAGGAGGGGCCCCGGGGCGAGGCTGACCTGCCTGTAACCCACAATCACTCAGGCTGCCTCACCTCTCATCCTCCCTCCCCCTCTCTCTCGATATTCACGTTCGTCACGGCACTGTAAGTTTGTCTTCAGCGACCCCATCAATCTGTTGCTTCATCAGGGTCTTTCCGTCTCCAAGTAAAACTTTCTTTCTGTTAAACGAAAGCTTCTAAAACTTCTCAAGAGTGGGAATATTTCAGTTAATCACAATAGTCGGCTGACTGTAAATGAGAGATTGAAGGGAGTTGTGTGTGGATTGGCTTGCGTTTCCTTGTCTACACAACCACATGTCGCTTAGACATAAAACCTTGCTGTTCTTCTAGTTTTGATGGAAAGCCTGCTGTGTCTGATGGGAGATCTGTGTGTGAAAGGCTTAACATAAATTGAAGGAGGAACCTGACACTTGGGGACAAACCCTTATTGGATTGCTTTCCCAAAGTTAGTTGCGAAAATCAAAACCACTGTTTTATCTGTGGGCGAAGAATCAAGCTTTGGCTGGGAACCAATTAGCTTAGCTTAGCATAAAGACTTGTACAACCTTTGTTTTCATAGTGTCTCCTCAGTCTTGCTTGGGAGCAGTGAAATAGTTATATTTATAATATTCTACATAATAGAATTAAATACACATCATGTTAATTTCTTTCTATGGACAGAGCTAAGCTAACTGCCCCCCCCACCCCCACCTTCACTCTGTAAACTTAGCTAATTATTAGGCTACCTTTATTTCTTCCTGGCTCAGCCTTCTCCCTGAAAGAGAATTTAATGTCTGTGATTTCCTACTGCTTATAAATTAGCTGTAAGATGTTACGGACAATCTGCTGGGAAAAAAATACCAATAACTGCACAAAATAATGAATTATTACAGAGATGAGATGTTTAATTGGGTTTGCTGCTATCGGATGACCTGCTAGAAACAAAACACTTTGAGATGCAGATGAAGAAAACATTGCAAATTACAGATGAACTTGGTTCGAATTACAGCTGCGCCTTTTAAACACAGCGAGAAGACGCAATACGCAAAGGGACAAAACAGTCCACTAGTTTTTCAGCTCTTCCTGTTCCTTTGTGGAAGTCTTCCTGCCGTTTGAAGTCTCCCTCCGAGATGAATCTTTTAAAGCCTCGTCCTGCGCTTTCACTTCTCCCTCACCAGAAACATCTTCACCTAGCAAGTGATTTAAGAAGCCCCATCCGTTTAGACTAGCCAGCTCGCCATCTGACTGGAAATTTAGAGCATTTCTTCCCCTATTTTACACAGAGAAAGAGTGTGCATGAATAATAAATCGCTAGAAACAAAGTGTAACAGGGAGGGGGGGGGGGGCGCGTGAGGAAGAGGAGTGCGTGAGAATTCAGCCTCGCTGTCATGCTCAGTTTTACACAGCATATATTTTCCCAACAAGCATTTCAGGGACAGCGAAGTGTAATGTCAACCCAAATAAACATTTCCACACTAAGTCAGGCCAAACTGTCACATTAAGACAATCAAATGTCCACTTTTTCCAAACTTGGTTTCATATTTCAGTTTATTCGCTGTCAAAATGTTTGCTCAATGGTGTGTATATGTGTTTAATAGATTTATGAATCTGTGTGACACAGGACCATCGCTGCCACAGAAAACTGACACTCTTGTGAATTGCGAAGCGCGACGGCAGCTTGGTTCTCTGTGACATTTGTTGTGCTGCTGCGCGATGTTAGCTGTGGGGTTCGGCTCCTGGTTGGGTGTGCTTTCTCTTTTATGACCAGAAATAATTAGTCCTGAGGGACAGTCAGAGACATCTCAGCCGAACAACAGGGCTGAAATGGAAACAACGGCAGAGCAGCACACACACATTTGTTTGAGGTGCGCTTGTTTTACCACACTGGCGGGTCGTCGTCACTTTAATTTCTGTTCAATCAGGTTTTTTTATGTGAAGACAGAAAAGGCAGTTGTCCCAGAGCAGTGTTTCTTCAATATTTTAATTCAGAAGAATCAAAAGTGAACTGAACTTTGTCTTCCCCAAGTACTGTTCTCAAGTACAATTTGGAGACATCTGTACATATTTTCATTTATACTTTATCTTACAAGGGGATTGTACATCTTACTACATATTTGACAGCCGTAGTTACTAGTTACTTTACAGATTAGATTAAACATTAAAAAAAGTGTGTACTTCTTCCAGCCCCTTTTTCAATCTTGTATGTATGATTTGATGATACTTCTGTTTTGTTTTTTATTTGTCTAAAAATGACATCAAATCCCACCTCAGTCAGTCCAATGTTGAACGTGCAAGTCAACAGCGGCTTGCCCTCTCTAGTTCAAACTCGTTCAGTGTCGTTAAATACGATAGATGAAAGTGGACTTACAGGTTCTGTTTCCCTTTTGTTTCTCTCTTTTAGGTTTCACCTATTTCTACAAGGGGAAGGAGTACTGGAAGTTCAACAACCAGTTCCTTCGAGTGGAGCCGGGTTACCCTCGTTCGATCCTCAAGGACTTCATGGGCTGCGAGCTGACGCCCATTGACCCCGGCCGGCCGCCAGCCGATGACGGCAACTCGGACGTGGTGATCGAGCTGGACAACGAGGCGAACACGGTGAAGGCCATTGCCATCGTCATCCCCTGCGTGCTGGCGCTGTGCCTCCTGGTGCTGATCTACACGGTGGTGCAGTTCAAGAGGAAGGGCACGCCACGCCACATACTGTACTGCAAACGCTCCATGCAGGAATGGGTCTGAAACATCGGAGCGAGACGAAGAAGGTGGGGGTCGAGGCCGGTGGAAGAGACAGGTGAAAACAGGATGACAGCCCCCCCCCACCTTCACAGAGGAGGATGGTGGACTTTGGACATCTTCAGTGAAAACACACAGCCACACCTCCTCCTCTTGGGTGATCTGAGACCTTTGTTCAGAAACAGCCTGTCGGCGGCCCCTCACACATAAGGTGACGCCCCGGACTTAAAGTTGACTCCACTAGCCCCCAGCCTTTTTAACAAACAGGGGAGCAGGGGGACGGTTTGTGGGGGATCGCTGCCTGAAATCACCCTCAGTCCCAGTCAAAAAAAAAAACAAAAAAAAAAAAACAAACAGGAGGGTCGGCATCACTTTGTATCTCAGAAACTTGACTTCCTATCCCATTCCTCTCTTATTTCTTTGCCCGACTGCTCTTAATCAGAGGGAGGATTTCCTTGGGGGGGGCACACACTCTTCTCACAGGGCACTGCATTGTCATCTGTCATATCAGGTTGTTGATGAGAACAACAGTTTTATATTCTCTGATCTCGGTGCCCCCCCTCCCGCTTCATACTGCGCTCAAAAGATAAACAGTCTCAGATAAACACAAGTTAATCACATTACCAATCTTCAGTCCCGTTTATCTTTTTTCCCCTTTTTTTTTAAGTTTTTTTTTTTCATTTGAATTCTTTTGAGAGAGGAGGTCCTCACTGTTCCCTTTAACACGCTCCTGAGGAAGAGACCAAACTAAACCAAATAAAATCAGTTTCTCTCCAAAGAGGATCACTTTTTTCTTTGTGTTTCTTTTTCTCATTTCAGTTCATCCTTCCTTCCCATCTCTGGATCCTTGCAGCGATTAAGAGTTGGGGAGCTCTGACTGTTGTGGCAGTCTGTTTGAGACACAGGGGCCAAATTATTCTGCAATATTTTAACTCGCCTTAATTATAGATCATACTACTTGTGCTTGGTTTTGCTGTTCTTGGAGTTGTTGTGTTTTTTCTTTTTCTTTTTAATTTGTTATACCGCTTTTGCTTTTGTTTGTTTGTTTGCAACAGAAGCTAACTGTGAGCTTCCTGTGATTGTTTTTTCTGGATTTTATTACATTACCCAGAATTCTCAGCACTGGCTTGCTGAGTCAATCTGGACAGAATATACAGTAGGTCAGCCTGTATTGAGAGTAATGTATCGTAAAAAGATGTCGGAAGGTTCTGGAGTTAAGCCACTATTTTTGTGTTGAGATATTTGTTACTGTTACTTTTATCATTTCCATACGACAGAAATCGTGCTAATTACGAGCTCGAGAATCTTGTGATTGGATTTGCTGATGCTTTTTTTTTTGTTTTTTTGTCCTTGGCCCATATTCCTCCCAGTTTAAAGAAGCGTGCATCCAAAATGGTCATTCTCTATGGTTATTTGTGAATGGACAGACCATTTTTTAAAAAGAATCCTGTTGACTGCCTTGTTTGAGAGAGCTCACAGTTCCCAGAATGCTCTTATCTCCTGACTGAGGACCCACAAAGTGAGACACCAAGTCAAGATCAGTGCCTGTGTCAACGTGCATGCAAGCATTTACTGTACATCCAACCGGTTCTGCTCAACGTGGCTTTGGAACCCCTCAAACGCTGAGGAGGAAGTTTTCTCTTGAAAATACTGTTTGCATTTATTTTTGTACATTTTAAGTGTACCCCAACTCCCCTCCTCCTTTTACCTCCAGGTACAATTAAATCTAGAAAAAACTTTAAAAGATTCCAGTGGTACATTTGGGAAATCTTTGGGATGGACAATTGGCAGATCAAATTGGTTTAAACCAACCAACCTTTAGAAAACATGTAGTGTCCTCGCTGTCGTGGCGAGCAGTCTTCTGAATGTGTGTCTGTTTTCATGATCACATACTGGTTTTTCCTTTCTTTCCTGTTTTCTGGTCAAAACAAATTGGACATCTCACAATGACTTCTTTGTGTAAGACTTTGGGACATTAAGGGAATTGTGTCCCAACAGAATGAATAAATTGATCAATATATGATTAAGAGCTGCCTTCGTACTGCTCGTCTTTTAACTCGTACATATGTTCACTGCAACTCCACGCTTTTTTCACCCTTGTTCCCCATATATGAGTGTTTGCTTGTGTTTGTGAGCTTGTAATCGTTTGTTCTCTCTCACTCTCCGATGATGTGCGCCCTACAGCAGTGTGCTGTTCAGTCGGCTTCGAGGGTGAAACTGCACTTTGAAAATGAAGTTCATGTTAAGCACACACCCATCCCAACTACATGATCAGATTGTCATTTACTGGAAAAAGTAATCTTATAATCATTTGGAAAAATCAAGTCTCAGTTTCCACAGCCATGCTAGCGGCTCTGTGAGCCTAAATGCAAACATCAACATACTGAAGTTCTCACGATAACAGTGCTGACACTGCAGTGATTTTATCAGGGATAAGCCTTAAAATGTTTTCTTAGCTTAACCTGCTAGCATTTGTAAATTGAAGCAGAAGCCAAGAGTTGTCCAAGAGTTGTTGAGATATTTCAGTCTTGGCCAACCAACAGATCAACAAGCCAGTTACATTATTACTAGCATTCCTTTTTTTACTTACAACACAGTATAAATGTTTCTATAAATCACTTGTCCTGCTTCCTCCTAAAAAAAAGTCACCTGTTTTTTTTATCATATTTGGGTTTTTTTTTCATGACATCCCTTTTAGCTTTCCTGCTAAAGTCTTCTAACGTACCATACAAACATAAATCCTGCTCCTGAGTTTGCTGAACGAGCGATCAAACAGACAAAGTGCCCAGCCGACGTCACTTTGCAGACAGGATATGTTGCTAATTAGCTGCTCAGCTGCAGCACATTAAACATGGCAACGTACCTGCAACTCACCTCATCAACATACTACCTGTGATACACTATTTACAGCACAACTTTGTCTCATTTCCTGCGCTGTAACAGAGGCACTCCGGCAGCCTGCTGTCAGTCAAACATGGCACAGACAGGGCCGACTGAGACACAGAGGAGCATTTAGCCAAAGATCTGAAAAAACTAAACCATCAGATTATTGTGATTTCAGTTGGACTTCAAGCTGTACGTGTCTCCTACCATCTAAAACAAACAGACAGAGGCTGGTTATACAGCGCATAACAACTCAAACTACAGTGAACTCTGAACTCTGAAGACACAAACTCAGCCAGCAGTGGGAAAGGGAAAAAAAAACAGTAACATTTGATTGAGAGAAAACTGTGTGTGTGTTGATCTGGGCCTGGGAGCTCAGCGGTCCTCTCATATTATGTGCTGCTGTATTTCTGGGTGGCATGATAAAAATCAGTGCTTTAGATGTACGATCCCAGCGGTGCAGCGCTGGCATTTATTGCGGATTGAACGCGAAACAGGAGCCGTCTACGGCCCACTGGTGTTTATTCTAGCTTTGCTGGGACACATTTGACATACAGTTACTGACAACAACGGAGGTATAAGTCAAAGCAGTTTACTGACCGCGGTCACAGAGTCCGTATGTGCGTGTGTGATAAAATTACACTCTTAGGGATAACACTTCATTGGTTCTCATCACAGGGCTGTTCAGTGGTGAAATTGCCTCTCTGCTTTTAGACAAAGGCATTATATGCTCAGCTATGTTTAGATTGGTGCTTTTTCTCAAGGCTCTTTGTCATTATCTATTCTCTCTCCATCCCTGTAAATACAGACTTTGAGTGTGTCTGTGTCCGTGTGTCTATTTGTGTTGTTCTCCCCGCAGACGTGCGCTCCACTCCTGTAGCAGTAATACAAGCAGTTTACTGTTGAAGAAAAAAAAGTCAGTCAGCACTCTTTCTTTTACTTCTGTTTGTTCATGTGTGTCTACATGTGCAAGCAGAGTGCAGTGTGGGTATTGAAAAAGTAATAAGCTGCACCGCAAACCCCATGTTGCTTTGCCTGCCTCGGCGTGTCTGCGTCTCCTAGAAGTCTCTTTCTCTTTCTCGATCCTGTTCATGCTTACTGGACTGTGTGTGTGTTTGTGTGTGTGCAAGCATGTCAACCTCACAACTGGACCCTGGACAAACCCTGTGGGCCCGGCAGCCTCTTTTGCGGCTGCCAGGCTAAAACGTTGGTGCTAAACTGACCTACACTGACCAGGGCTGTTTTCCTACGCTGCTATTTTTGTCCGCTCTCCTCCTCCTCCTCTTATTCCTGCTGTCATTGGCTCAAAACTTGAGTGATTACAACAGGAACCGGAGTCATACATTTTCATTTAACCCGAGTCCTCACAGCGCGCTGCTTAATGGCCCCTCTTAAGGACCATATATCCTAGTGCTGGTTATTAGGCCGGCACGGTGAAGGAGCCTGTCGAAGGGCAGCAGGGGTCAAGCTGTTGCCTTGGCCTGGAGGAAAAAAGGTTAAAGTGTACGGAGAAGGCACACACAGATTAACGGCCGTTACTCGTACTGTCTTTTGCAGCAGGGAGGCGAGTGGACGGTCCGTATGTAGAGAAAACATCGCTGGCCGACGTCTCGTCTTTGCAACTTAGAGTCCCGTCTTTGTTTGATCATTACGTCAGTTTGATGGCGTTTAATGAGAGCGCTGTGTGTGTGCGCGTATGTGAGATCTAAGCAACTAAACAGGGTTGTGTTAGAATGAAATCAGTCTTATCCTACATTTATCCTGATCACACTTGCAATACGAGGACGTAAAACCTCTGTGACAGGGTTCTCGTGTTAAACCAAGTCAGCTGGAAACATCGCAAACAAGCTTTTTCAAACAATCTCTGAGGCTAACATTAGTTTAAATTCTAGTAGCTGATCAAACTGGTAATGACCAAAATGGAGAATCACAGACGAGACATGAGAAGCCAGCTTTGTTTCCCTCTGCTGTAAAAAAAAAAAAAGGACATAAATGAATGGACTGCAGACGTCCCATGAGAGGTCAGAAAGCTTGACAGACATGACCGTGGGGGTCAAAGTCGACCGACCTGTGCGACCTCATGTCATCGTGTTCGTGTCAACTGCTTTCAATCCATTTTCCCACTGAAAGTCTCTGAGCGTCGCTCCTCTGTTGTAGTCCGTCTTTGGAGGCTCCGCTCTGCCGATCAATAAACACATCTAAAAAGACGTCCCCATGCATACTTGTCTCACTCCTCACTCCCCACAGTGAGGTAAAGTCACGACGAGATGGCTTTCACATGGAAAAAGTAACATAATCAAGAAGATTTTTTCATACACTTTTCTTAAACTCACCTCACAGGTATGAATATGAAACAGCCCATTCTGTGCATCTAAAATGTGTTTTGTTTTTTTTTTCTCTTTTTTCTTTTGGTCAGCGTTTCAATTTTTTTATATTCAGTTTGATCATATGTCAACCTTTCGTGTCATTCCTCCCTCGTCCCATTCAAAGATCCTCTATCATTCCTTCAAAGAGGTGAACGGAGCCGTGCCGTGATTTTTTTCCTCCCTCCTTTTCGGCAGAGAAATAGAATACTTACTGTCACTATGTGGAGTGTGACAGATGAAAGCCATCTTCCAATCTCCCCCAGGTCCATTCAGAGGCAGAGAGCCTTTCTCCTCGTGCCACAGAATAGACCATCTTCATACTCTGGCAGCAATAAACCGCGTCTGCGAGGACGGCAGAATTCAGACGGAGGATGAAACGCTCAAGTTTCTAACACAGCGGCATGTAGAATGATATTGAACGAACAAATCAATGACACCTCTCTGCTGCAATACAGCGGGCTCCACATCTACAAAGAAATCCCCATTTCTGTGTCTGCTGGCTTTGAACGGGCTGCTCGGACCAGACGAGCTCGTAATCTGTTTCCAATTTCTATCATTTCCATCGCTGGTTCCAAATGGTTTTTCGGCCGTGCACCTTCTCGCTGAAATCTGCTTAGAAAAACACCTACATGCATATGAAAACATACCCAGGGCATATTGTACATTCCAGACACTCAAATGAGACACATTATGCTTTTGTTGAAAGTATTTCTGCGCTGTTGTAACAGTATTAGATTCTTTTTTTTTCTTCTAATTGCTGACATTTTGTTTAGATTTCCCACCGTGTTTTGACTGAGAGCTTTCTGGTTTCTGATTCTCCAGCTGTCTCCGGTGCTGCTGTTGTGCGCGCTGCGTTCACATCATTAACTTCAGTGGTAATACAGAGCAGACCCAAATGAAGGAGAGAAACTGGTCTTTTCTGTGCCCTCGCTTCACTTCCTGTCTCGTTCATTTGCTATCCCGTAAGTGTTTGGTTTAATGGTGCTGAGGGCACAAGATGGTACAATGTAAAATTAGGCTGATGAGGCTGGAGCTGCAGGCATTATCTTACTATGTAGATTAAGGTAATACAGTTTAGACACCATCTGCCCATCCATTACATAAAGACACTCGCTTCACCTACAAAACCTTCATTGTTACTCAAAACTTCTACAAACATGTTTATCAGACACAACGTTTCCCATTTTCACCTTCTTAGTTTTGCTTGTTACCATGCTAGTATTTCTAATGCTAATATATATCAATTGGCACTGAACATAAATGTTTTAGTTTTGCGGGCATTTGGCCATAAAGCAAAGACAAATTAGTATTTCAGAGTTATTATAATTCATCCTGCGAGAGAAATGAATGTAAGAGCCATATTTCAGACTAATCCATCCAGTAACCAGAATCACAAATGTCAACCTCATGTTGGCGCTAAAGGAAAAGTGAGTTCATGAAATGAAGGATTCATCTCCTTAGAGCCGCGCACGTCACGATGTTCCCAAATTTATGTCAGTCCAGAGACTGCTGAGCTATGTCAGGTTGGATCGAAGCGATGGACCATCCCAAGGACAGACTACCGCTGCCATCCCTTGAACCGCATTGCTGGCGAGACTAAAGATAGCTTTGAAAAATGACATTTAAAAAAACATCTCTTTCCAAAAGGTGTCCCCAACTCTTTAGATGATCCACACAATGCAGTGTCAGCAGATTTTATCTTACTTTTGTAACTTCTTTGGTAGCAAGAACAATACAATGAAAACATGCGACAAAGCAGGACGTTATTTCTTGAAAGACATAGTGTTGAATTAGTTCAAATTTACAAAATACCTAAAGGAAAACTGCTCTCACCTTCACTGATAGATGTGTCATAGTTAATGGAGTCACAGTGCTCAGTTGACTCAGTTGCCAGCCTCACGCATCTATTGTACGAGCCCCTGTGGGCCTATTTTTTTCTCCTCTCCTGCACAGGTCACAAGTTCATGTTTTGTAGGGGTCGTCCTGAGAAAAGCACCCCCAGGAGGTTCCTTGTTTTGAGTCGTGTTTCAAACCGTGGTCTCAGGTGGCCTTTGCGGCCATGCAACCTCGATTCACAGAGAAGGGCATCATCACATGCGACCCCGTCCTGCTCTGAAACCGGGCTTAAGGTCAACAAAAGCTGCTTTACTTATTGTTGCTGTTGCATGGAAATATATAACATGTCGACTTTGCAAACACTCAGGAAAACCAGCCTTGAACTTCTGCTGACCTTAACCACAATGCCTTTTGTGTTTTCAAAAGGGCGTCACAACCCCCAAAAGGTCTAAACATTTTCTCAACCCACAGGGAAACATGCAATACTTCAAGCAGAGTAAAAACATGTTGTATCTCGTAATTTCTGCCACATGTGTTTTGCAGGGTAAGGCATATTACGCTGCTAAATGACTGTTTGCTAAAGCCCAAACAGCTATTGTCCAATCACAGCTTAGCAACCATAACTAAACACAGCAAGCTGGCACGTTAAAGCAGAGTGCAGCTCTGGTTCTGTATATAAAGATTATGGAGGGTGGTGCCTTTTTTTTTTACCTTTCCAAAACCAAAAATGCAAAACAAATGTGTAAGCATTGGTTTAAAACAGTGTGTTTGTCTTTAATGTAAGCTTCAAACATGTCAAGCCAACGAGTTCACTACACATGGTCACCAGACTTCTTGGTTTGTCCTGGTTTCAAGCTGGATGCCTCAAGTGTCCTGAAAGACGTCTGTACAGCACGAAAATGTCCCGTTTTTCAACATTCTCAATTAAATAGTCTCGATTTACACCATCAATGAAGTAATCATTTGTTTTCTTATTATTTTCAACACTTACATGGACATTTATCATGTTTGGTCACACTCATAATGACCTAACCAAATATGAAAACAACATTATTTCAGAAATGAGCGAGTGATAAATTACATATCATTGCATACGTGTTGTGTGAGAACTTAAAATATAAAACAGCATCATGGCCTTTACGGAAATAGGTCTGTTGTTTGAACAAAAAGAAACCCAAAAATCACATTCAGTTATTTGTATTTATTTATATTTTAAGGTCAGTGCATATTTTAAAGTCAAGCTGCTGAACAACACTTGACTGTGTTTCCCCGAAGATTTTATTCTTGAAATAACATATAGAGGGACGTAAACTCTCCGTAGAGCACCGGCCTAATGAAGTATTGCTAAAAGACAGGTATGCAGCTTAACATTTCCAGTCAACACGCTGTCAGCGGTGGACACAGCGGAGAAGGTCACGACTGCCCAGTACATCTCCGCACTGCAGATAACATCTCCACGTGCCAGGCTGCGGTCCCAGATGACTCGTCGTCCGTGGCGTCACCCTCCGCTGTCCTCTGTCTCTCTGCGGGACTCTCATTAGCGAAGAAAACACATTATCCACGCTGACTTCCATATAGACAGGAGGAAGGAGGAGATGGAGCGCAGGAAGTAATGATCCGCAGTGTCCAGGTAAAATTAGCTCCATTAATCACGCCATTGATTGGTCAGCCGCAGAATGCAAAGCCCCCATTCGCCATCTCTTTCACCAGAAGCCGTTAGAAGCCGTGGAGACTGACTAACTGTGGTTAACTATGAATGATATGTTTTGATTGCGGAGGAACACTCTTTGTTGAAACGTCTTTGTTTATGTGCAACCCTTTTATTTGTGTGTTTGTGTTTTTTTTCGGTCTTTGGAGGCGCCGTCGATACCTGTCTCCTTGTAGATGAAGAAGAATTGGGCTTGAGAGCTCGCTCCCCGCCGCGCCCGTTGGAAGAAGTGGGAGTCAACAGCGATTTGTCGGAAAAAAACTTTTAAATCTCACTTTCTGCATCACCACCTTTGTCCTCTCTCCTTCCTCCCCCTGATAGATTTTCTGCCGGCTCCTTGACCCAGACGTTATGAACTGTTTTCATTTTTTAGCAGCCAGATTCCAGCGGGGGAGTGCAAGAGCCTTCTCTTTGATTGATATCCACCTCTCAGAAAGATGTATGAGATTTGAAAATGGAGAAGCTAGAGAGGCCATTACTATGCATCGACCATCAACCGCCAGATACCTGTAAAATAAACCCTGTTGTTATTTTCCAAACCTGTGAGAGATTGCTGCCTTTTTTCCCGCACAAACACCTCGACGGAAATTTGGGTCTATTTTGTTTTTTTTTCTAGCACAATTTCCTGTCTTTCTTTCCTCCTTCTGTGATATGTTTTCCTTTAAACAGCATGTGGATTGCAATGCAGCCAAACAGTGGTCAGCTGTTAGTCCAGAGCCTGTTTGTCCCTTCATTGCCGGCGCTCTGGTAATCAAACTAGCTGGAATAAAGTGTCGCAACTGAGGAGTCACCTGCTCTGAATAAGAATACCTTCGTTCACGAGTTAAGGAGGTCTACTTGGACTTTGGATGCCTCTTCAGACACACATTTTACTTTCAAATTTTCAAACATTTGTCTTGTTTTTTGCAGGTTTTCATTGTCTATTCACAGATTTGTGGATATCATCACAACTTCCCATTTACGTTTGGTGGACACAAAGATGGAGAAATGTCCAAACTCTGCATTCTTTGCAACACATTCATCAAAAACCAGAAAACATCCCACTCCCTAAGTGGTGATTAAAATGCTCGCTTTTTCTCTCAGTGTGAAACCATTAAATGTAATGTAGGTCAGAGAACCCTCCATCTAGTTTCGACAGATCTCTTCACAATGATCAATATTGATGCACCAGAGGCATGAGAGTCTTTATGATTTTAAATTCTTCATTACTTCCTCTGAAAATGCTGGATTCTACATTTCCAATAATGCAACTCAGTGGTGTCATTAAAAAAAAAAAAGCTCAAACCAAAGCTGAAATAAGCCTGATGACTCCTCCACAGCCACAGAGGATACAGCTGTTTTCACTAATCAGCAGTGGTCACAATGATCACTCTGGACTCAAATTGAGTGGACGGCCCCTTTACAATAGCTGCCGTGCGGCTCTGGCTGCTGAGGGTCTGCATTTTGACCTCTCCAGAAATGGATACATGAGTGTGAGAACACCAGACGTGCAAAAATATCGGTTTATTTTTTCCTGCGCTGATTTCACAGCTTCCTTTGACAGTGATAAACTTTTATCAGCGGGAGACATAGCGTGCAATCTCTTCATGTTGAACTCCACCATTTCTGAGGACCTCAGCACCAAATCTGCTAAATCAACACACCCCAGACACCCCCCACCCCCACCCCCATTTATTTTTCTCCTCTCTTTGGTGATTATTTTCAGCGAGTGGAAACTTGGGCTCAGGAAGTGTTACGCATTTCAAACAGCCCAGAGAGGCTGGCTGCATGGCTACCCGCTGGCAGTTGGTCTTATTTGCTTTCCCTTGCTTTGTCTCAAGCCTCGATGTGAAGATAATCTGAAGGGCCCGCTCTGGACTTTATTTTGGTACCACAGCCATGATGGACCCTTGTTTTTTTTTCCCAGAGACAATTTTCTTTTCTATGCTCAGCAGAATGCTACTCAAATCTCAGGCAATTAAGATAAGATCCATGGGACTTTATTAACTTCATATCTACATCTTTAATATGAAACATAAACATTTTACTCTCTTAAGTAGACCTCAACGTGGATTAGGTCTTCTGGGAATATGTAAACGAAATGAGGTGAGGGTTAAAGTGAGATGACAGCAGGCTCCATGAGACAGATGACTGTGGGAAAGACGGGGCGCTGCAAGAAGCAGTCGACCTGATGTAAATGGCTCTTTATAGAGGAAATGTGGACTGTGGCCTTGTAATGCGAAGTGCTTGTTATGCATGCTGCACTGTACGTTCACAAAGGAACTGAATAAGGGCAATGAAGGGTATAGCCGCACGCTGTTCTACTCACAGGATGTATGGTCAGTGGCCTGAAAAGCCTGAAATAGTGTCTGTGACATGGCATGTGTGTAAGTGAATCTGTGTCTATGTCCGCGCTTGGATGTGCTTTCAGTATGACTCATGGCTGGTGTGTTTGTGCGTGTGCATTCTTGTGTATGTGAGTTTGTGTTTGGCCTCAGTTGTGGGGCCACACACACACAATTTTCTCATGGCCTTTAGGCAGTGTATATATGTTTTGAGTGTGTGTGTCTAAAAATATATATACACACAGACACACACACATATGAATATCTTTCTCTCTCTCTCTCTCTCTCTCTCTCTCTCTCCCTCTCTCTCTCTCTCTCTCAATATGTATATATATAAGATCG
>JBAJHX010000046.1:6082235-6119859 GCA_037176925.1 Amniataba percoides | reverse complement strand
CCAAACAGGCCGCGCCGCACTGTCATGTAGGACATTCACAAATGAGTCAGAAATTATCTTCAGATTTACTCGCATCATCACAAGCATATTCACATGCAGGAATGGCTGCAGTGCTGGGGAAGATAGATGATCTGGACTTCCTGTTTTTTATGAGTACAAGAACGCACACTCACACAAACATGCGTGCAATGATGGATAGATGGCATTCTCCGGCCAACCCACCCCATTAGAACTGCATGCTCTCCTCCCTCTCCCCGGCTTGGTCCACCAAGCCTCACCCAGGGGGTCAACAACAATCTAAATTTCAATTAAAGTGGAAAATGCCGCTGATAGAGACCGAATGAATGTTGATGCCTCTTCGTCTGAGGGTTCAGGTTTCAGCGGCTGCTTGGGAAAAAAGCATTTGGGGCAATTATTTCATTATCTCAAATCCGCTCACAGCGGGCCGGGGTCAGGGCCCCGGCTGAGATTAGGCGGAACCACAATTATTATTACAATTAGAAAGCAGACAGCACCAGCAGAAGTGTTTGGCCCTGGGAAAAACTGAATGTCAACTTAAGACTGTTATTAGAAAGCTGAAGGTGAAGCGAAGATTGAGAATGGGGGAGAGGGACGGGGCAGGTTTGGAAGATGTCTTTTTAATTGTTCCGTTTTCCATGTTGTTCACAGGCTGCAGCGTGCAGTTTGTGCTTCACTGCAAAGCCTGAAGTCTAAGGGAGGATTTAATGAGTTGAAGAAAAAAGAGAGAGGAAAGTGAAACCACAGCTGCTTAACATAAACTACAAGTTAAACTGAATAAAAACTAAACTCTACCTGCTGTGGTGAGGAACGGAGGATGGATCTGATACTGATACTGTTCATGTCAGCCCTGTGAGGCTTCATTCGGTTGAACTGGTGACCTTTAGCCTCCTGAACTAGCTTTGCTTTGCTAAAAAATAAAAAGTCACTGTCAAGCTCATATCCATCGACCATTTGGAAAAGAATAAGAGGAGACAGCTCTGATGCCAAGAGCGAGAGGTGCACCTTGTACCTAAGTAAATCAAATTTGCATTTGTATTACAAATTGAGTCCAGCTGCATTTCACTTACATCATGCCTCTCCAGTTACTGTTAACAAAATAAGGGCGCACTCAGCGGTGCAGATCTGTCAGTATGAGATCAAAGAGGGAGAAGAACCAGGCATTCAACCAGCTTATCTGTGGGACAAGTGAGAATGTAACATTAGGCTTATTAACAGTAACTACTTGCGGTTATGGTGTAGAATAAGAGTTCACTCAATACTTTCTTTCCTGTCTCATTTAATTACTGTTGCTACACCTGTCAAACTCTGTGACGTCGCAAGCACCAAAGACAATAGTGGCAGATTTACCAATGACATTTTTTATGCTTTTTCTAAGAATCAGTCCTTTATTTCAGACACAAGCAAAGAAAAGCAGTTTCACATTTGTAGTCTGTGATTGATTTAACTAATTAAGCTATTGTTAGCTCCATGAATTGGGAGACAAAGCTGTCTTTTGATGATTTTTGTTTCCAACTCACTTGTTTTATAATGAGAATCTTCTTTAGGGGCTCTTTCAAAGAGTACTCCAATGACTTAGCATTGTATTCCTTTAACATTCACCATCTGTCTTGTTAAAACTTGGCAGCCACATTACCAGAAATGCTAAGAGTCTTCTAACTGTTCAACGGGTTTAATATTTGCTTTTTTATGTGGAAAGATTTCTCAGTCCATATCCCCTGATTGTGTTTTCATCTTCAGCCCCCTTTAAAATGCACCGGATGTCTACATACATGATATAATGATAAAACAACTGAAGTTAAAGCTCCAGATGGAAAAATTCAAGAAAAAAACAGAATACCTGAGGAGAAAATAGAACAGATGCAGATCCTTCCACACATGTGAAAATCATTTTACTGGCTTGGTTTGGGTCCACTTGTCCTCTCAAAGGGAAGGGTCTCTACAAATCAATACAAAGTTGTTGTGAGTGATCACCTTTATCCTGTGATGAGACATTTCTATCCTGATGGGAATGATGTGGGAATATCTTTGGAAAACAGTGTGCATCCCTCCAGTAGAGTTCAGAGACTTGGAGATTAATGCCAAGAAGCACTGAAGCTGTTCTGGTGGCACAAGGCTCAACATCTTACTAAGACACGTTTTCTTTTCCTTTAGTTTGCCTGTATATTTAGCGCTGCTGTAGTTATCCAGACATGCTAACATTGAGGCCTATGTTAAAGCAGGCCTGTTTAACATATTTCTTTCACTTTCTCTCTCATATTTCTGGCTTTGGAAAGGGGCGCAATCGTGCTAACTGGCCCAAAATGTAAAGAATTTTGAGATCAGCGAACAAAAGGCACATTTATCACCGTGCTGCTGTTGGTCCATGATAATAAAACAAATGTGTGCATGTGAGCAGCAGCAGCTCTCACAGAGGAAGGGAGTTTACTGACATTCTGGTCTCAGTCTTTTTTCTGCATGTCTATTAGAAAATTGTGTTTTGGCAAGTGACCAGTCACTAACATCTGTTTGTTATTGCCGTGCTTTTATTCAGGCTGCAGCAGCAGCAGCAGCAGACTGCTTTGCAATTATGTTGTCTTTGGTTTACAATATTTAAACCTGTCAAGAAAGCATTTCAACAGGTGAACAACAGTCTGCGAAAGCAAACAGTGTGTTAATCCCCACCGAGCAGCTGAAGGGCTTTACCACATGTACACACACACACAATCACGCTCTTTCATAAATGTGAATTAGTTCTGCTTAGCAGCGCAGCGGAGATACTATTAGGGCAGCCGAGCATCAACCAGAGAGTTTTTAGTGAGGAGGTAATAATTGGAGATCTGAAGAGGTCGTCCTCTTCGCTAATTGACTCCAGCTTAGAAGTGGGCCCCGGTCGACAGTTTCCCGGCCGGCTCCTATCGATAGTTGGTATTAATGTCGCGGTGAGGTAGCAGAGATGGCATTCAGAGATGGCGGCATAACTAGTTTTTGATTTGTTTCACGGCAGGGAAGGAAATGGAATGAGGTCTCCGGCTCTGGTGTGTGTGCGTGTGTGCGTTTCCAGCACCACAAACACATAATGATAATCATAGTCATAACATTAGTGTCTAGGCGTGATAATGTTTGGAGCAGCAGCATTGGCAAGAGCTAATGGCAACATAATGACTGCGGGTCTGTTTGCTGGGAGGTGGGATTGGTTTGGTGTACGGGAGAATGCTTTGTCAGAAGAAGATGAGGCTGCACGCACAAACAACACGCGGCTTCTTGCAGCGAAACTTTGATGCTGGGACGTCCTGTAACCCTCCACTCGTTCATCTGACTCCAAGCAGCAGGCACAGTTTCCCCAAGTCCATTGAGATAAACTTTATTAGGTGTTATTGATGAGACTGTCAGTAATACTGTGTTTAATTTATGAAAGCTTGTGCATCACTTAGATCCAATATAAGCAAAAGGTCACTGTAGAACAGCAATATTGACATGTTTTTTATGTAGATATATATCTCCAGTATCTCTGTATTTTGTTGCACAATTGGACAAAAGTGCTGATAACACACAAGTGTAATATCAATCATCCAAACTCTAGATTAACTTAGCACAAGCAAAACACAAAAACATGAAAATTTATTGCTTCAAAGGGCATCGCTTTCTCCGGCCACAGATATTAAGCAATTATATTAATAAATCACTCTTTGAATGTACGGCATGGAGAGGCAGGACTGAGTAGAGCGAAGGCTGCTTTACAACAGCATCTGTGAGACAAAGAGGCAACCAGCATCTGAAACTACGCTGAGGCTGCGTCCAGAATCACTCCTTTATTCATTCGTTCATTTTTCTCAGTAGTTCAGTAGTGAGCAGTAAATGTCATTACAAATTTCTGTCTGTAAACTTGTATTGTACTGTAGGATTGTTCACAGAGTGTTTTTGTCTGTGCCTTGGAGGAAACAGTTTAGTGGAAAAATGAATTAAATTAAATATAGTGTATGATGATTATACCATATTTAGGGAATGGTTTCAGAATCATCAAGTTTAGGGAGGTTCAAATTTAAGTCAGATGATGAGACTGATGTGTAAAAATATACTGTTTCACAGGTCAGTTCAGTTTGCGCCTTCAGTCAAATTTACCTTAGTTTACCTCCAGTCAAGTACAATTGTTGGCAAACACCTGCGACAGCTGCAGAATCAGCCAGCCTGAACGCTGTAATGAAATCTCAGCAGTGACTGAGCGCAGGAAATTTGGACCCAAAGTAGTAAAGTAGGAACTAAAACTAATTTTCTATTGAGTTAGTGTTTAGTTTCAATATTTCATTGTGGTTTCATTTTCAAATATTAAGGTGTATAATAAATCTCTATGACCAACATCAGTTACTTAGGGACATCTTTTTGTCAAGTTTCTTGTGTTATCATGTTGCTGTTGTTTTTATACACAAAAGAAATATTCAGATGTAGTACATCATATAGTATATTGAATTGGGGGCAATTTACGCTGAACATGGGACCATATGAATAAATGAAATCTATGTCATGTTTCTGTTTTTGTGTCTGCCTGGTGTTTCATGTATTGTCTTGTGTTCAGTATGTTTAGTTAGGTTCTTGTTTTACTATCATGTCTCGTCATGTCTGTTAAGTTTCCATGTCTGTCATGTTTCTGGTTCCTTGTTCTGGCGTGTCAAGTTTCCCACCTGTCGGATTGTCTGCCCCGCCCTGATTGTGTTCACCTGTTTCTTGTTACCTCGTGTGCATATATAGTCTCTATATAGTGTCATCCCTTGTCTTCCCTTTGCCAGATTGTCATGTCATGTTCAGGTGTTTCATGTCCACACCTCATTTTCCACGTCCACTTGATGTCCATGTTTCCATGCTTCATGTTCTAGATGATCTTGCCATCCAAGTGTGAGTACTCGAATTCATGTTCATGTGTTTTTGAGTAGTCTTGTTTTTTAGCCAAGGGATAAAGCTTTATTTTAGATTTTTGTTTTTGAAAGACTTATTTTAATGAAACTCCTGCACACTTGCTCTGGAGTTTGTGTCCTGTATTTGGGTCCTCCTGCCTGTCTGAACTAATGGTAATGTAACCCAGGGTTAGTAGCCAATTTTACGTACGTCCCCTGAACGCATCATTAGCCTTCCTAGTTGTATTTTTCGCTCTGGTGCGCATGCGCAGACGCTGGGAGCACGTCGCTCAGACAGGTGACGCTGGCGGTGTAGGAGAAGTTTTGTCGTGCTGCGGCGTGGCTGTTTCAGCATAGGAGGAACTCCGTTGCCGAGATTTTCTCGTCCTGGTGAGTTAGCTGTGTAGTTTAGTGAATTGATATTTCCTGTTGTGTGTTGCATTTGGGTTTATTTTCCGAATTATTTGACTAAACCAGCCGGGATGAAGTGCTGTGGAATTGGCTGTGTCGCATTTATTTGTAAATGGCGGCCTAGTGGCTAAATAGTTAGCTAGTTAAGCACATGTAAGTAGTACGTATGTTAATGTATAAATGTATCTGTTTGAACTGTTATTTAATTTGATTTGGTTGGAAATTGAGACCCACAATGTGTTATTTTGTCATTTCAAGAAAAAAGGAGAATATGGACCAAGTTTTATTAAAGTGTTTATGTTTAATCCCTGTTGTGATTAAGAAGTATCAGAACCTGAAACTGGGAATTTGACTGAGATTAATTGTTCTGCACACTTGTGTGCAGGCTGGTTTTTTTTGAGGGAAGATTTTTCTGTCGCCCACTGGAGCTGTCCTTGTGTTGGTGGGACCATAACTGCTGTGCTTCAGAGACGTGTGGATGCCAAGCCTCATCGGAGGAGTGGTATGAGCCTTATTAAGGAGACACCTTCTCCAGGATCACATTGCTTTATTTTATTTTTTTCTGAGATCTCAGAGTGCATTGTTTTGTTGGGCCCAACTATCTTTTTTTAAGTAACATTAAGGAAAAAAATGACTAAAACAGACAGGTTCACAAACAAAAACTGTTTCACATTGTTAACAAAAAAAGACAATTACATGTTGGACATGCATTTTGGGAGAAAGAAACTGAATAACCACATAAATGTTTTCCTTATTTCTTAAACTTGGTTGTTGTGTGTGTGTTTTTTGTGTGGTGGAGGTCACAATTTACTCATTTTAAAGGGTTGCTACTGGCAATCTCCTTGTAGAACCTGGGAGAAATTTTGGGGAGACTTGAGACTAAATGCAATTTCTTTAATAACTGAATATTGACAGGAAAAACGGGTTACAGTAACACATTTTCTCTTTGCCATATTAAATAAAGTAAAATGCCATAACGGAGGAATCTTGAGCATATTGAATGTTTATGAAAAAGAAAACATTTACCAAATATATCTGCGATTCTACACAGTTATTCAGTGGGCTAGATGTGCCTGTTTGGAACAGTCAGAAACTTGTAATGCACAACTTTTGTCATTGTACAAGTCATTCCTGACTCCTTCCTTTCCATCTTAATTAATGCCATCGGCAGCGATCTCTTTTTATGGAGAAGTCATGCAGTGTTGCTACGCAGCCAGAAATCAGCGCAGAGATAATCAAGCCCAATGGAAGTGGATGCAGCAAGTCGGCGGGCAATCGGCTCCTGATTAGGAGGCTTTTTGACTGTTGACTCTCAGCGGAGGAACTCATTATCAGACTTTAGCAATATTCAGAAATTAGCTGTCCTCTTTGTTGATAGGAGGACTATTGAGCAAATTGCAAGACCAGAAATGATCGGTCTTAGATGCGTCTGGGAAGCACTTGTGTCACAGGCAGATATTTATTAGCCACACTCTCATAATCAAGATGGAAGTAGATTGTTTATGAGGGTTGATGCTTTATTTGGTTAAATTTACTTGTCACCAGCTGAGAAATGGGATTTCTTTAGCAGTGGGAAAACAGAAGTTTCTCACATATTGTGCAACAATTAGAAAAACAGCAAATGAAAAACTACACTTTTTGACTTTTTGTTAAGTATTGTATTTGATATAATGTAGTTCCCATGAAGTTTCTGCCTTTCCTATCCCTTTGGGTGTAGTTTGAAATTATGAACAGTTTCTGTGCTGCATGTCTGCAAGAAAAACACAAAAAACAAGAAAACTTAAAAAACTATATTTGTATTGGCATGTTTGTTGAACAGCCTATGAAGTGCAGAGGTGGACAGTGTGCCCAATGTAAACATCAACTTCAGTTTAACAGATTAGGTTTTAAATTACTCAACTGGTAGTAGTCATGACCATTTATCACCATCTGCCATCTGACTCAGCAAATGTCAGCAGGGACATGTTGATTTATCATTGCACATAATAGATGCATGTCAGATAGTGGTGGGAGACTTACAGTTGGACTAGTCTGTACATTAAAGCAGTACAGTGGAGTACTACTATGTAAATATCATAGACAGCAGCCTTTAGATATTTCAAACGCCAGTATTTTGATCCAGTGAAAAGGGTCAAGGAGGGGAAAGGAGGAGAGGGAAGAATCATAATGTCATTTGCCAATTTTCCTAGAAAGATAAAAATACTAATACATGGTTTGGAAACACTTTGTTCACCATAAAGGTAATTGCATTTGCAGAACCTTGCAGCTTGTTTCCATTGCTTTGTGTGCCTTGAATTTTTTTTTTTCTTTTTCTGTGGCAGTATCTGGTCATCCGTGGCCTTATGATGACCTATTACACACAAAATGGAGATTTATTGACTAATTGTTGACTGATGCTCTTCTTACCTGGGGTTAACTTTTGACCAACTGTGACATAAAACATCATCTGGCTAACCAGCATGAGGCATCTGGACCATGTGACACCTCAATGATCTCCATGTAAATAGATCACCCTTCTGTTGATTAACTTTTGAGGTGGCAGCATGCCCGACTCCCTGTAGTGCCTCACTGGTAATTATTTATAAGTCCCAGCAATATGGATCTGAAGTGCTAATGAGATGGCACCACCCCCCACTTTGGCCACCCTTCCACCAGCAGCGGCGGCAGCAGCAGCGGCAGGCCATAGCGAAGGTTTTAAAAGCGTGCCATCGGCTGACACGTGCCACGGACTCAGCTGCCAACGAGGCTCCAGTCATTGATTCAGTGTGGCTGTGAAATGGATTCAATTTTTTTTCCCCCCAGTCTCTCATAATAAATTCACCAGGGTAATGATAGGTGTCTGAGCTGGCTGTAGTCAGAGAACATTACTGTTTATCAGTAATGGCCAGCAGTTTGCCCATTTGAGCGTGCACACAGCTCAGGATACACCAATATTACCCTTCTTTTACTCATCTCTCCCTGCTATTACTCTCCTCAGCATCACTCCATCCTTACATCTGTATGTCCTCCTTTCGGTAATCCTTAACTTTTCCCTTCTGTCCCTCTCTCCATCCCTTCCTCTACCCACTCCTTCCTTCCTTCTCTCCAAATGGTGCCATCAGTCCTTATTGAGGCCATTGCCCAGGCTCATCACGCAAAGTGCCGCTGGCTGCAGCTGAATGCATCTCTATGGGCTCGCAGTGAGAGCCAGGGGACAGGCCGGAGGATACATCTGCCATGACAGTAATGCACTGACTCAGCGCTCAGTGCTCAACACTGTGGCCTGGACAGGTCCCACGAGGGGTCTGGGCGCGCATACAAACATGCGCACGCACACACAGGAAATCAAGTCCGCAGACAGACGAGCGTGTGCGTGCATAAACAAGTGCACAATGAAACTTTGTTTGGATAGGTGTCCGGAGACTTCCTGGATGTTGAGGAATATACACACACACACGCACACAAATATATACAGAAAGAGTCAATTGCGCACTGGGACGACCCCCGTTCCCTCCACTGTCTCCTCTTATGTTCACATAGAAATCCAGACGACAGCCCATTTTCCAGCAAGCATCTGGAATACAAAACACCATCGACCCTCTGGCCACCCGCTCTCTGCCAAGATAAAATTTGCTTCCTTCCAACACCGTCTTCTGTTTGCCTCTCTTTCCCGGAGCTTTATCTCCCTCACATCATTGTAAATTGCCTTCTTTGTGAAATATACAGTGTGAGACGGAGGAATTCTTAGAAACACACGTACACACACACACACACACACACACACACACACACACTTGGGGGATTTTGCGGGGATACTGGGAGTGCTGCAGCTGTCGTCCTAACCATGATAAATGGCAAAGAGACAGGTTGAGATGGTTTTGTCTTTGTTTTCGTCTGCATCAATTGTCCCCCTGAGCAGAGCGGTGATAATGCCTTTAATGGCTCAATCTCCATCAACTTCATGAGCAAAACATGCAGAGGCGTGTGCGGTGAGGACCCACCCTCTCCCTCCCAGCTTGGATTCTTCATTCCCATCTCTGCTGCTCCCTCTCCTCTCTTTCTTCTCCACTCCTTTTTTGTTCCACGTTTTCATTTGATGTCAAGGCCACCTTAATGAAAGTCCCCTCCCCTCATGCATCCTACTTTCCAAAAGCAACGTGGAAGGAAAGATGTCATAGATCAACAAACGTTGGGACAGAAGGCTGGGGGAGAGGGAGCGCTGCAAAAAATGTCAAAGTCAATATCCATCGTTTAAAGGAGTTTTTACATGAATGTGCCAAATGGGGACCTTTTCAGTCAGTTTCGTCTGTACTGCCGTGCTAATCGACTCCAACAGTACATAGAAGAATTGGTAACGGTAATCCATCACTGTGAGTAATACACTGTAAATCACATGTTGCAACATTGCATCAGAGCAGTTAAATCAGGCTGTAAATGTGTTAGAAGATCCAGTTTTATTCAGCTGCATGTATTGGGAAGAAAAGAGACGTCTCTGTCCAAGTTTAGTTTGACTCACCAGATGTGGCCCAATCAGTCTTTACAGTATGTGTCTGATCTCTGTTTGCATTAGAAACCACTGTTCTACCTCACAAGCTGCATGCTAACAAAAATGTGTCATTGCTAATATTTCATGATGACACATGTAATTTAAGAAAGATTTTTTTTTTATTCTTGCACCTTTGACATTTTATATATTTTTGCACTCTTTCCTACTTTGTACTGCAACAGCTGCACAACAGATTCCCTCAGGGTGAATTAAGTTCTAGCTTATCTAACTTGAGATGAGACTAACGTAAATCTCAGAACCTGATAAATGCAATGACAAGTCACCCACAGTGACAATAAACAACACTAAAAAATGCAGCAAACTAGAGGAAACATATCACTGAGGTTATATTCTGAACTGTACATGGATAGAAAGGATCATTTCAGCAATAATTTCATCCGTGTCCAAAATCAGTGCCTGGACCTTGCAAAGAAGCCCCATCAGCAGGATAAAGAAAATGATCCTTGATCTTTGAGGTGATTCAAGCAGCTCTTCAAAGCAGGTCCAGCCTTGGAAATGGACACAATTACGCAGGAACTATTGAAATTTCTTTTTTAAAAGAAATCTGTGGCTGAGTTTGAGGGTACTTTTTATTCTGAATTGAAACTAATATTCCTAAAAGGCTGTCACTGCATTACTTGCTGCTCGCTGTAACCTCGCCAGTGTTGTTCTCTTTGATGACAGATACTCATGAAAACAAAACCATGTGAGAAGTGATTTGTGGAAGCATCGTAGACTGCTGACTTTGTAAAAGACTTACAGTGATGGTACATTGTAACTCCAGTGAGCCAACAGAGGCACCTTAAGTGAACTGAACAGCTTTTATTCTGCAGTGCACCATAGGATTACGCTATGTGGGTTTGCACTGAATTAATCAGAACAAATTACATGTTGGTTTAAATTTGCTCAAACTTGATTGTTTCAAAAAAAGTGACAGCCCTGCTCAGTCAGAGAGGAGACTAAGGTGGTTACTTTTTGCAGCGCAGCAGACGGAGAGAGAGAACAAGAGAGACGAGGAGGAGGAAATGGTCCCAGCTGACCTCTCACTTGAAGCCAAAGAGACAGTAAAAACTCATCTGTGTTTGTGTGCCTGGCAGCAGGCAGACCTTGTGTACACACAGCCGCGGAGGCCTAATAATATTTTCCAAAGGAGATGAATCTGTTTTTCTTTTTGTGGTTGCTCAGATGGACCTCAGACCTTTTTTGCTGAACTAATGGAACAGATGGGATGTGTGTTGTTAACGCTGGCTCCAAACAGCAGGTTTGCACCGTGTTCCTGGTCCTCCTTACAGGAAAGAGATGTTCGTTAGTTGGCCTCAGCGGACTGATCGGGAGGATAGGTGCACACACAACTGAACACAGGGCTCAAATATCTTTTTACTGTATGTAGAATTTACCATCTGGCCAATAAAACAATGTCAAATGAGAGTCCAGCTCTGATGTAGTGCAGCGTTCGTTTATAGCTGTTTTAAAGCTTCTTCAGGATTTAGCCATTAAGTTTCAATTTGTCACTTGCTGTGCTCCGAAGGATGTTGTTGTAATGAATGATGATTGAATGAATGATTGTTGGAATTTATTTAGAGCACCTACTGTGGTTTGAATCTACAACATCTTAGTTTTGGGGAAACTTGGGCACGGCTGCAGCCCCTTTTTGTGGTGTACCCTGATAAAGCAGGAGGATTTTTACTTATAAATGTTGCCATCTGCAGTTAATGTAGAAACATTCTCAGAGAGCTACAGTATGGTAATACATTTTCCTGATGAAGTTCTACATTATTGTCGCTGTATAGGATGTGTAAATGATTAAAATTGTTCCAACATTTATTCAAAAGCATCTCTGCAATTAGATCACTTGGCACTTACATGCCATAAATAAAATTTCAGCCTGTTAAGGGAGGCATTTTATTCGATTCTAGCCAATTATTGCTATTGCGAGTACATAATCGCTTTAGAAACTTCCTCAGTTGCCACACAGTATGGCCTCACCAGAGGTTCAGACAGCTCTGAATGATTTCGGTGAGTCAATATTGTCTGACAAGAAAAGTTACTGCTGAGAATGAGGCAGGCAAATTTACTGCATAAACACCAGCGCGCTGTCATTACAGCAGCATGAACAGGATGAGATCGTTCTGCCCACGGGCATTCGGCCCATAATGCATTGGCTGCAGAGGCCTGGTTACCTTTTCTCGGCCCTGTAATGAGTCAGTGGTTGCCGGCTGGTGGGGAACAGGGGAACTCAGAGAAACGTGATTGAAAGTCAATGGAATAGATTGAGTCCTATTGATCTCTGTCGGAGATACACAGTGGGAGAGCAGACACAGGCTGCCAAATGACCCCATTTAACTATAATGTGTAAAGCCCCTGTTATTGAATCACCCTTCCACATACAAGTCAGTGTGCCAAACTGTCGTGCAAATCAAATAACTTGTGCCCGACAGCAAGGTTCAGTGTGAAGATGGCCACGGCTGTTTGAAACTTCATCATCTGCAGGCCAGGAAAAGTAGTGTGTGCTGATCCTCTATGGCGCCAAATCAACAACTTATCGCTGTTGGGTAGTAGGAGAAAATATGTTAACATTATTATTAAATTTTCCCCAATAACACATTACTATTTTGATTTCCGTCGTGGTTCAGTAGCTTCAGTGGTTCGGTTTAAGCAGTTTGTTGCTGTAATCATCCCCTCTAAATAGTGCACTGAAGTAAAGTTTGCCCAGAAACTATAATTTTCTTCATCCCAATTTGTTTTCATCAGCATCAGTAGCCTCCACTTTTGGTTTAGCCAGGCATGCTTTTAGCTTGCTCAACGAACATTAAGCCACTACCCACATAAAGTGGAAGTGGCATTGATTTTAACAGGAGCCAAAGCTATAAGGTTTTACTGATCCTTCACATGGAAATAGAGCAGAGAAATTCATTTCTAAGGTTTCCAGATGTGCAAGCAGATTTTGAAGGTGCAATAGTAACGGAATGACGATTGGAATAATAATGTATGACTTTTCCCAATGTGTGATATTTGATCATAAGTAAGCACTGCAGACATCACCTGTTTCTGAGAGTGTGGTCATATTTTCTCTCGATGACATTAGGTTTTAAGCACTTCTCTTCATCTTTTGTGACTTTTGTGACAGATCGTTCCTCCTCTTCAAAACCTGGTGCCCCATTACCCACAGTGCAACTAGACCACTGACAAATCTGTGCAGATCCTGGTGTCTTTTGCTCGTAGCAGCTAATGTAAAACTAAGCCACCATCGGTCATAGTAAGAGTTTGGTTGAGAAAATAGGTTAGGTCTTTTAACACATTTCCTTGCATGAAAACATCGCATGCCTCATTTCAGTGGGTGAAGACTGAAGTCAGCAAATGAAAAGAGAAAAGAAGTTTCGCTCTCAAAGTTCCCAGGCTGAAAATGAAACTTCTCTCAACAAGATTATTATAAGAGCATAAAAACAGGTGGCTGTGTGTTCTCATGCAGAGATCTGGTAGTTGTTTGTCAGACCCTCCCAGGCTGTCTGGCATGCCTGTAGGTCATGGTTGGCTGTCTTCAATGACACATCTGTCTCTCTCTGAAAGCCTGGCCCTGCAGTCCAAGGAGCCAGCTCTGGTTACCTGAGGGGCCTCCCCCGTACTCTGAGCCCATATCAAAGCAGGGGAGGAGGCCACATTTCAGACGTCCAGAGGGGAAAAAGAGGGGAGCTGCTGAGAGACTGTTTTTTCTTCTCTTTACTTTGGATGCATCTCAATAGTTAGACAAAGTGGTCTTTCCATGAATCCATCTCCTTGGGTTTTGGTCACTCGGAAAAGATATAGCAAAGAAGAGACGGAGGGACAAAACGAGAAGGAGCGACTTCAGTCTGCTGAGCGGCACACCAAGATGACTTAACGAACGACCTTCATCAGCAGTGGCTTGAAATGACCAGGTGCTGACAGCCCTCTGTCGTTAATAATCCATGACGAGGTGGCATGAGGACAGATTGAAAGGAGACACAGGAAACGAAAGAGTCTGATGTTCGGGGGAGCTTTTAGGACATATTTTCATGTTGCGCTGTTTCTTCCATGAGAACAATAGTAGTTCTGTAACAAGTTCGGATTCTTTCTTTGACAGCACCCATTTGCTAATTGCATCAATCGTCTTGACATCACTCACACCGGAGTGTTAATACTGGATGGATTGCACAGTGCACGTCTGGTGTGCAGAAATGTCAACTAACTAGAGGCAGGTGCTCTTGTGCAATTTCAACCACAATATCATGGAGCTAAAGGCAACCTCAATCTGCTGGTCCAAACACTGGTGTTGGCTAAACCTTCCTCTCACACCATCATCATGACAACCTGATGCTGATTTGTCCAATACTTTGGTTTATGGCTAAATACCTGCAAAACTAATGCCATACCGATCATCCACTACCTAATTAGCAAATGTTAACATGCTAAACTTTGTTAGTTCAACATTATACCTGCTAAAACATCAACATGTTTTATTGTCATTGCGAGTGTGCTGATGTTGACATCTGCCTTAAAGCACCACTGTGTACAGAGCTGCTAGCGTGGCTGGAGGCTCTTTGTCTTGTAATGGTATAAGTTGGCAACATAACACACATGCAGTCCCAAAACCAGATTCCTTTGTTTTCTTTTGCTGCAGGAACCAGCATTGCTCAAAGGCACCTTGTCAGATGTTTTTCATGATGTGAAAGTTTCATTCATTCCCTCACAAACATAATCTTAAACCTTTCAGCTTTCTGACTGCAGGTCTACTACCTTAAATTTGAGGCTACCGCTGGCTGAATGTGAAGCCAGCTGTGAGCTTATACTTTGAGGATGAAGACATCCCAAGGGCAAAACAAACTCCTCCCCAGCAGCCACAACACACCTCAGCAGATGGATCATTTAGTGTGAAAGCAAAATGCTTTTCCCTGTTCCTCATTTTTGCTTCGGCTAGGTCGCTCATATCTCCTACATTGCCTTCCTCATCCACATGCTCTTTCTTATTTTCTCCTTGGCTCTCTTTCCCTCCCTTTCCGTGCTTCCCTTTCCCCGCTGCTCCATCTGTCTGGGATTGTCGCAGGAGGGTCATCAGAAGACGCTCACATATCCAGATGCCTTCCATTACTAAAATGCATTTTAGAAGAATTGGCTTTCAAGGCAGCGATGCAAGACTGAGGCTGAGTCGAACATCGCCGGGCGCTTTGTACCATCGCCACCAGAACACCAGCTGGCGCTCATTTAATCGCCCGTTCGGTCCCGAGGCGCACTTCAATCCCCAAAGCTGTCAGGGCTCTTGACATGATGGAGAGGTGGGTGGCAACGACAAAAAGCCTGGAGGGATCCCCAAAGACTATGTTTTTGAATGAATCAGCACATACACACACCCTGTAAGCACTGTCCAAATAATAGTAACAGGAGGTTAAATAATCTCAATGACTTGGCAGTTGTTGATAAAGGTCTGTTTGCTCTGTCTTGGAATGGAGTTAAATCAACATCGATGTGCCAGTCTTTCCACATGGGTGCTTGTGAAAACAACAGAATTCTCAACAAATCAACATTTTTCATGATGCAGGCCTGAATGTTATAGTTTTCTCTGTATGGAAACTGCATGAAGACAAAGTCGCGCTACCAGGGAGCCAATGACTGACCTCAGTAACTCCGTGAGAAAGACGACTGATGTCCTACAACCGTGCAGAGCGAGGCCTCGCATTGGTGGATATATTTCCCTCTTCCTGTCTCCCTGCTGAAACAGGACCACTTCTCTCAGGATGGAGGCATCCTGCAAACAGCGGTGTAATGTCGTGGAACAAACTCCTTCTAGGCTCAGAGTACCAGCCCATTTTGTCTGCTCAATCTACCAGTCAAAGGCTGACAACGAGATTTATGAGTGAAATAAAGGCAGCCATCGGCTCCGGGTAAACAACGGAAGTCAAAAGAAGAGGAATATACCTTTTATTTCATTATTTTTAAGGGGACAAAACACAAAGTACAAGAGCAAATTGAAAATGTTTTCCCATTGAGGCATCCAAAAGGCCTCACAAAATACCAGAGCTGCTCTTTGAGGTGTTGAGTGATGCTGCAAAAAGACAGGAAAGAACAGTTGGTAATAAAATATGGAGTGTAAGACAGGATGTTTAAATAGCATAGTGTTCAGACTGATAGGACAGTTCATGAAAAGGAACATTCATTTCCCTGCCAGGAGCCATCTCAAGGACTTTATTTTACACCAGATGTGAAAAGTTGGTTGCTCGAAATTAGGATGTGCATATATATACACACTCAAACCTAACACAGTGGGCTTTCATGGAGGCCAAGATGATCTCAGACAAAAATGGCTGTTGTTAGAGGGAAAGAGGAAGAAGGTGAGGGGGTTGGGGTGGCGCTGAGAAACCCTCATGGTGGATCTGGAACAGGTGGCTCATGTTTTTACACTAAATCTCCTTCAACAACGCACTTTCCTCCTCCCCACCCAGGTCGACACAGGGATTTACTTTACTTTGTAATCAACTAAAACAGTGAGCTGTATCCTGTTTGAATTCCCCTATCCCCTCCAGTCATTATTCACCTAATTACCGTCATCCAATCCACCAGTTCCTGTGCTCTTCCTAGCATGTAACTAAGTATCACACTACTGTACAGTGTTAGTCTTCACTGACTTCGTCGAACATCGAGGGAAACACTTCAATGCCCGCATTATATTACTGCATTTTTCTGTTCAGTGATCCTTGTGAGGCGTTTAATAACGATATTCTAATGATGGAGCTGAAAGGTTTGCTGAATTTGCATTCCCTGGAACCGCACAGTATATTTTGGATTATTGGTCAGCTGCCTGGGAAATCGCTCGGAGCAGTGTTGAGCTGACTCGTATGGGGAATCAATGTGGATTACAGGACAGTCTTAATATGGGTGTAGTCTAAATACACTGGCGGGAGGAGTAGCATTGAGGGGTGGAGCGCACAAATCTAAAAGCACAATGACAGGCTGTCAAGAAGCCACCCATGGAGAGTTTCAAATCTTCACAAAGCTAGACACACGGACAAAACATGCAATCTCAGACACTTTAAATTCCTCTTTTCCACTTGTAGTATCACATTATTGATGTTTGACAAAGAAACCAGTGTTGGGAAGAGACAAGTATAACGTGGGATTCTTCATATGAAAAGGGTGTCATTGGCAGCACAAATGTACTCTTCTAATTTAAGCTAAAATCAGTCCGACCGAACAGATTGGTATTTGGACTAATAGTGATCTTAAACAGATCAGGTATGGGAATGATTTTCTGTTTCATTATGAAGTTCATTGTTTTCACTACCAGTTGCATTCATGAAGTCACAGCAGGGAGTTGACTCCACAGCAAACCCCAGCCAGATGTTACCTTATGTAAGAGTCATCAATGAGTTCCACCCAGTCAGTTTATACATATTTTAGAAGGCCTGCTTATCAAACCAGAGGTGTTGGGTTTGAAAGATGCATGCATTTAGGAGCTGGGTCTAATGAAAGTTAATACAACTAAAATAGAGGGCATCTCTGTCCCTGCTGCTTTGCTCAACATCATTTTATCATCTGTGTCTTGGGAGTTCACCAACTTTGTGGAAAATTAAACAGTATTATCGTTCTGGCATGGACAGATACCTCACCTCTATCTGGAGAGAAGGAGACATTGGGACATCCATAATATAATTAGACTATTGATATGATATATTGAAAGAGCAAACTTGAGATCTGGCCAAAGAGTGGTGCAGGAGGAAAGCTGTTAATGTTAATGTTCTTCCTATGATGACCATGACTTCACACAATCTTGAATTGGCTCTCTTCCTCCTAGACTGGTGTATAATGTGTGCATTTCATCAATCAAATACAGGAGATGTGGCTTTAAAGTCCATGGAGCTTTAACGTTGTGGTGGACATTAATGTAATACAACTGGCTTATGAAATAACATGTAACATTGGCCTTCTTTACCATCTTACTGTTGGTTTCTTATTAAAACATGTTTTGGTTGCAGTCTAGGTGATACATGTAGGTTTCACAGTATAAGGTACGTGTGCACAATCAAGAGATGAAGATATCTAAAGGGAGAGTGTGTGTATCCTTTCGCAGTCATCTTCAATTACAGTCAGCTTCTTTATCATGTCTCATTATACCATATTTGCATGTTGGTTTAACTGAACCTGGCTGGCTGCAGGATCAAACATGAAATTCTTCTCATTTCTCAGCAGTGGTTGAGGCGGTCTAGCCCACGGGAGAGCAGAAATGGGTCAGGGATATTATTTGGATGCCTGGCCCATTATTTGATGAAGTGCTTAAAGTTTCCCCGAGGTCTAAGTTAAGATTCTCTAATATGATTTCCCTGCTGGCTAATTACATCATGAATAATTTGTAGCCAGTCCACCACTCTGGCTATCACATCTGGAGCACAAATTGATAGAGAGGAGTGTAAGTGTGTGTCTGTGTGGGTGTTTGGGTTGAAATATAAGAGAGGGAGGAATAAAGAATTAAAGAGAAAAGAGAGAAAAAGATCAGTCTTTGCGACAGAGGAGTGCACCAAGATGACAAGGTAACTGATGTAATGTCAGAGCGGCGGGCTAAAAGGGGCCATAAAAATGGGCCATTCACTAGACTGCAGACGATAATAAGACAAGATAATGCATAGCTTTCTAATAAAATCTTTATGAGAGTGAATCTATGCTGGAGCGCTCTGTGTGCAGATCATTCAGTCTGGCATTAAAATGCAAATTGTCCGTACGAGCTGTTTGGTTTTCACACTGTTACAAAAACTGGCCTTTGAGATTTGAGATATTTTTCAGTTTTGTCTCTTCGCACATTAGATACAGGTTACTACGGTGTGTTCCACTGTGAGCGTGTGTGCTAATAGGCTGTTTAAAGTGGATATATACATGAGAGATACATTAAAATCTACACTGATGAGTTTTACACTATTGCAGCCACCGTTCAATATTTCATTCTCAAAAAACAAGTGTTAAAAAATTAGACTAGACGATAATGCCACAGATATACGACAAATGTGTTTGTTTGTTTTTGCCAATGAATGATTCACTTGACTCATCACTCAGAGAGAAGCAGCTGTGAGAAACACGGCGGAGGAGGCGGGAGTTTGGGGGGTGGAACTGAACTTGGGAGGCGAGCCGAGCTGTGTGAGGCGGCTCCGCCATCGTCCCTTTGGGTGTTTTTGACGCCGCCGCTGAGACAGTGTAATTTGTTTCCTTTCTGTTGTTTCATTTTGTCATCCATCTAATCGAGTCGCTGCGCCCGCGTGTTTTCTTCCCCGCGCCGACATGTAATTGGTTTGCGAGGTGGCTTTTTGTCTGTGACAGTCGTGCAGGATATCGCAAAGATTAATGGAAACTGTCCTAAAAAAATCCCTTTAAAAACTGTTGCAGTGTGGTGGCATTAAATGGGTGTCTGGTTCAAAGAGTCGAATAAGACAGAATGAAACAGTGGTTTTCTATTTGTACTTTCACTACCAGTTATCAGCTGTGCTCCTTTGTGTCTGCCGTGTGTTTTCACTACATGCTCCGCTACTCCATGTATTGCTATCAGGGCAGATTCTGGCTTCATAAAGCAAAATGAGTATCAGGTAGATGTGGCCAACTAGTTTCTTTCCGCCGAATAAATTATTTAACAATGTAATTACACAATTAAAGTAAGAATGGACTGCTGACTCAACATTTGGTTCCACCTCTGGCCTGGACTGATCTTCCGCACATGGAAGTATACAGATTTAATAGTTCAGATATTATCAGTCTGATATCAGCAGATACTCTCAGCTTTGCTATTATAATTATTAACAGGAGTGATAAAGAAGGTTTTATACACCCCTACATGTGATTTGACATGTGTTTAGAATTTTGGGTCATTTTCAAACTTGTGCTTGTGACAACGAATTCAGCAAAAACAGACAAAAATGAAAACTCTGATGCAGAAAACTAATAATATGATCACGACTATGTACACATAAACCAGGATGAAGAAAGACCACTGATGGAAGTGATGTCAACAACAAACATACATGCATATAGGATAAAAAACTATGTTGTTTCAGATTGCAGGATGCAGCATGCAGACAGGTTTATTTTAAGTCAAACATCTCACCTAATGCATAAATATGCACTTTGAATTCCATGAGCAGGAGAACCAACTCTTATATTATGCTGACAAACATAATTACAACCTGTATTTTGTTCACAGGCAGCATTCTTTTGAGGCAAGGAAGCTCTACATTTATGTCTCTGGGAGGTGGATGGTGGGCGTACAAAACATGCCGACTTTGACACCGGGTTCACGCTGGGGTTGACTTCCAGAGTCAAATCTACGTCAGACTCCCGTGATGGTCTAAGTGCTGCTTTAGACACTCTTGCAAAACATTACAGTATCACACATTTCATGGTGTTAATAGAGAACAGGCAGTTGCATTGTCCTCATTGTTACTTAATGTATTATGAAACCTTCAGATATTATAGGAGCACTGTGAAGAATCTTGAAGTGACTTAACTCCACTGGATGAAATACAAGATTTTTTATCAGGGGATTTTTTGGGGGACTGTGTTGGAGTCGGACAGTTTGAGCAAAAAGAAAACTAAGAGGGTTTATTAACACAATTTATCTGTCTCCTCCTGTGTGTGTGTGTGTGTGTGTGTGTGCGCACATGTGCGTGCGTGCCTTGGAGCACCCCCTGTCTTCATCTGTCCCTCTGATTGGTGGTTAAGTGACAGATAGATGAGCCCAGCAGAGGACAGGAGAGGGAGATAAGATGACACAGGGGGGCTGAGAGACTCAAAGTTTGAGGGCGAAGCGCGGGGAAGTGGACGGCGATCCAGCAGAAGAAACTGACAGAGCCTCAGGAGCACGGGCGGACCATTGAGAAAATGAGGGGGAATGTCACGCTCATGAGCAGTGGCGTGGAGGAGAAGAGAGCTGCGGGAGACGAGAGCTTCGGAGTGACAGCGAGGGAACGAGAGGAGGAGATGTGAGGGCAAAGAAACACAAGAGAATACAGGCGTTTGGTGGATGAAAGGGCTGAAAGGAAGGAAATACAAACAAATGATCGTTTCCTTTCTTTACTTAATGGTCAATTTCTGTGAGTTTCCATGAGGAAAGGCTGCGGTCGTTTCATCTTAATCCCAACACAACATATTTTGGAGTCATTTCTCTGTAAAGTAAACTTGTAGAGGTCTTAAATTGCTAACCAAGACTGTCAGTCAGTCTTATTCATTCTGTGATTTGCGTCCTTTCCAGTAAATTCATTTACAGTAAAAATGTTACTGTTCCTCAATGGGCTGGAACGCCCAACATAACCACAAGAAAAGGACAGTCAAAACTAACTTATCGGTCTTGGTCAGTTTGTTGTATATAAAACAGTTGAGTCTGAGCTGCCAAATGTCTCAGGCTTCGTCACTGGCTCTATATGCTAATATGGGTCTATTTCTTTCTTCTTTCTCATGACTTTGGATCCATAGTTTCACCTGAGTGCACTGAATCGAGAATTTTATGCATTTCTGCTGTATTTCATTACAGCCTGATCTCGCAGGATGCACGCAAGGAGTCAAATGAGATTAGTTTTCAGCAAAATACGCAGCGAGTAATTGTCAACACCCAAACATCTGCAGAGTTGATGGCCAATTTGAACGGGACGAGAAGTCTGCGTAATCAGTCTAAACAATTAAAGATGAGTGTGTGCGTATGTCTGTTCAATTTACGCAGTCCTCACAACAAAAATGCGCCAACATATGTTATGTCACCGCCATCGGTCTCCACATAAGGTCTGAAACACAAAACAGTACAGGAGGTGGGAGAATTTTACATCAATCCATTTGTCACAGAAACATTACAAAATTGGGGTGAGAGGAAAAGAAACCGAGGAGGCAAATTTGTTTTATTTTATAGGCTTCCACCAGTGATGACTACATTACCACACCACCCACTGTCTAACTAATCCTGTCCACATTGAGCTAAAGACAACAAGCTACAGAGGTCTCATACAGATGGCTAATTTGAGCCGGAGCAATAAGAGCAGAGCTTTGCACAATACTGTGGGTTATTTAATATATTTAATGTCTCCAAAGCCGTTCTGGGAAAGGCTGTGTGGAATTTATTCATTATTCATTTGTATTTTGACCTTAAAAAAAAAAACAAAAAAAACCACCATAATCAGCATTTAGCAGGATGTTTTCTCAAAGGGTGCCATATTTCCGTCACATTAGCTCTTAAAAGACTGCGTTGTGCAAAAAGAAAATTTACAGTGAAAGATTTTAAGAGCAAATCTGTCAGTGGAAACCTTTTTGAAATATGACTCATGAGACCCGATGGCAGCAGAAATTGGCAGTGCGGTTGCAGTATGGATACCTGGCTGCATGATATGAAGCATAAAGGCTTCTCTGCAGCCCTCAATATGAAAGTTAACTGCTGTTCACGCCGCCGTCTGTGATCAGTGGGTTTGTGAAAGTAAAATCTGCAGGAGTTCTTTTGTGCTGAATTCAACTTTGGTGAACTTGCTGACCGTGGCGACAGATAGTAGATGGATAGTGGAGCTTATTATCTGTACAGCACCATTTGAAATTCAATTTGACCAGCAAACCAGACAGTTTAGAGAACAGAGTCAATGGCAGATATATTCTTTTTGAATAAACTGTATAAACACATTGTGTGGTTTGCAGCTGAGCTAACGAGCTTGCTAACTGATGGCTAGTGAACAGATAGCAAGTTTATCTCTGAGGAAACTCTACATAATGAATTTATACACAGCCCTGTGAGCAAAGTGATATGTATGGGTGGAAAAAACAAAAGAAACCCAAAGAGCTGTTGTTACTGACTCAGGCTGGCATGTCTCTGGCTGGTCAACATAAGATATATAATTCTTATATCTATATACAAACACAGAAATACGGTCATATAAGACCGATATATGTAGAATGGGACAACACGACAAGCTCTCCAAAGCGTGAAAAGATAGTTGCAGAGGAGCATTCAAGACATTCAGCATTCAAATAAAGGCCTCCAAAAATATTTTCTAAATGAAGCATATGTCTTATAAAATTATAAAACTAATTGCTAAAGACTACTAACTTAGAAACTACTGAATGGTCCCAAGACATTTACTCCATCGGTCTAAACACTGGTTAAGTGGGCAACATGCTACATGGAGACATGTGGGAAGTGGAAACAACAGTACCGTTCAGTTTTCCCAGCAGCCCTCACTAACTTACAATATTTAAGTTTCAGCATATGTTTGCAGTAGCTGCTGTTTAATCTCTTTTGAAAGCAGACACAGATGATGACATTTTTATACTGTTACCAGTCTCCTTCCAAACGTGGGGACCACCGCAAACCACACTAAACGTTTAGTCCTACATGTGTGCAAAGGAAACATAATCGTAAAGTCACAAAGTCTGTTGTTGAGAACAGCACTTACAATCAGAATCAGAGTACTTTATTTATCCCCGGGGCGAAATTTGGTAAATTGTACATTACACAAGCACTGTGAGAGATATTACATTCAGTGAGATATTACAACATATTAGTTATAACCCACCAGTCCGACCAGTAGTCACTACGTCACCACAAACTCGCTACATCACTCTGAGTTGGCAAAGTGAACACGAGAAGCTCAGTGGAGCTCGACTGGCCCATTCAATCCAGCGAGAGCAATCTGTTTTCGTTTACTGTCTCAAAAGCAACACTGTGGATGGGGAAAGAACCAGCAGTCAGACGGTGAACCTGGGCCAAAGACGGCGACGTGTCCTCCCTGTCTTCTTTTCACACACACAGGCACACGCAGAGATTCCCTCACCCTGGGAAAACCATCAGATAGCAGCCGCAGTGGTTATTAACCTCTGCTACAGAGCGCAGACCAACAAGTTGGCAGCCGGACTAAAGAGTCAGCGTGTCTTTTGATGAGGTTTTTAAGGTCCCTGGTTTCCTGCACAGAGGAAAACACTCAGTCTGAGGAGCTACATCATGGTACCACAGTTGTCTTTTCAGTTAAACGTCTTTCACTGTGTTTGTTTTCCCATTTGCATCTCCAATTATCCTGTGAATATTGCATTTTATGTACTATACTCCCTCCATGAGCAGCCATTACCGAGGGATTAAACAAATACTGCATACAAAGAAATTAATTTGAAAAACAATTTATTAATGTTATTGCTATTTTCCCATTTTTAATTGTTTACCGAGAAGCTGCTGGAGACACTGTTTTTTTTCCTAGCTGTGGCACTTGATAATATAAGCATTTCTATTGTGTTTAGGGGTTGAAAGTCATATTCAGAGTTTGGTAAGCCTACTGCATTATTCATTAGCTCCTTTTGTTAGAGTCCATGACTCTGACAGTAAATAAGCTGCTGACTCTCAGTTTGATGTTAAAAAAAAAGAAAATGGTCAAATGACGATGTAATAATGTGAGTTTGTTGTTAAGTTTAGTTTGAATCACTTCATGTCATATTCAGAGTTCAAAATAAGACCTTATTTTCTCTTATATTGTTGTTTAATTAAAATTATAACAGATTAACCCCCCCTTACCTGAGGCAAACCTAGAAACCCAACATCCAAAAACTTTTGTCTTCATTCTTCATTCACACCAAATGACTGTAGTTGTTCGTATAGAAGATGAGGGCTGATTGTGCCTGACACCATATGGTTTTATTTCTCAGCTGAGCCAGCGGCTTGAGGGCTGAACCAGTTTCTGTGTTATTATCGTGTTATTATTTATTATATGCTCTTAGTTCTGAATTTAGAAGCAGGCCTAACAGAGCCCAGGAGGTTCACTTGACCTTCTCACCGTCTGTTTGTGTCCAACTTAGTTTTATATTTAGAGGTGTAAATCAGTCAAGTGCTTCGGCAGATTTATGAGTTTAGAGGCTGCGATGCATTCGATTTATTCACCATGAGAATCACAAGAGAAGATAAGATTCAGTGTTAAAGGCCCTTGGTGTGCATTGATAAAAATAGAAAAGCGAGCCACGGGGTAGCTCTGCAACCAAAACAAAGGTACACTGTAAAACACTGGAGGCTGGCTCAGCTGAAAAAATGGAATTGTAAATAAAACTGTCAAACGAATTGATTTTGAAAGTAAACTTAAGAAAACTAAAAAAAAACAAAAAATAAAACAAAAAACAGGAATAGTTTGCCATTTTTGGGAATAAGCTTTGATTTATTTGCAATCTGAATGAGAGTAAGATTAGAAACTATTTTCATGTCTTTATGCTAAATACATACCTGAGAGGTGGCCAGGCAGGAGACAGACATCAATCTTCTCATCTAACTCTATTCCCAAAGCTGTTGCATGATGCTTTACACTGAATAACGTTTGAATTTTGCTGTACTAATCTGAATTTGCCTTTAATTCAAACGTAACTTCCCGATGAGCCTCTATCTGCGTTTATCTCATTTTTGTTACAGTAAAGACTGATGTAATGACAGTCAACTGCGATTCACAGTAAATTATGAATCTCCTTTCCTCCACTTCTGAGACTAATAATAACACAGGGATGACAATAAATAACAATAGGCTGACATCTCATTCCGTTTTCCATCACCCTGGCCTTCAGCGGTACAGAAGTGAGATACACAAAGGCGAACTATCCACATCAATCTCATACGCGCACGCAGATGCTGCTCAACACTCTCCACCTGCCTCGCCATGTCTGCCAAATTAATCTGTGTGAGGAGATGAGTTTGGGATGAATTCATCTCTACTGGATGAGAGAGCAGCTCCCATATGTTGGGCCTGCTGGGAACCTGAGAGCCGTATTCTTATTTCCCCCGAGGCGGCAGTCGGTGTAACCCAGACCGAGCCATGGCGGCACTAAATGGAGTAGAGATAGGGGAGCGTTATCTGTGGAGACTGCTGAGAGCGCACGCACACACACACACACACACACACACACAGAGCCAAGCAGAGGTTCATATCCTTAATGTGACCTGCTTCTCCTTATGTTACCTGGTGTTATGATAGCTTCTTATCTTCCGTCTGCGAGATGGTCGGTCGTCTGAGGTGAACTGCGCTTGTTGAAGATGTTCCCTTGAATTTAAATCAACAAAGAGGCAGAACAAAGCAGCGCACAATGTTCGAGATGAGCTAAAGGAATGTGGGTTAAAAAAAAAAAAGAAGTGGATTACATCTCGTCAACACAAAGATAATGTTTATGACTTTCCAACATGAATGGAAGTTGAAGCCCTGAACAAAACAAGAGAAACGACCTGTCGCAGCAACACCAATGTCAGCTGCATTATAATCTTCATAAATGTTCTGTGTTGCTGTATTTTATTCAGGCATTCATGTTTCTGCGTCTCCTGGGTTGAACTCACAATTTTTACCAGTTAGTCTGTTTAATGTGTGTGTGAGCGGGTAATTGAGAAGCAAAACGTTAAAGCACTTTGGGTAAAAATGCTATGTAAATGCAATCCCTTTAGTGCTGCAATTAATACAGGACGCCACAAAATCCATTACTTTAGATGTCGAGACACCTCTCAGTGCATTATCACATACTGTACGTACCACAGCCACTTCCCAAAGAAAACAGGCTAATATACTGTAGGTGATCCAGCTGTTAACAACCGGCCATATTTGAGGTGCACTAATGCACAATGTCAACAAACAACTAGCCAACCAACCAGAGTACTACGGTGTAAAGGACTTTTCCATTCACAGCCAGTCAGTGTGCGTAAAATGGGGACGGTCTCTAAAAGTAAAATGTTATTTACAGTGTGAAAGCTGTGGACATGAATCAAACCCGAGATGTCAGAATTTAAGGGAAATGCATTCATCATCCACCACCTCAACCACGTACGTAATCCTTTGTGTCGGGGGAAAACCTAATTCTTTAACTTGTCAAACATAAAACACGCAGTATCTAAAAACACGGTGTTCATTTCACGGACTTTGGGGGGATCCGGCTCAAATGTGGATCTGTTGCATTAAATCTTTCCGCGACCTGACTGCTGATGTAATTTGTTATGTTGAGAAACTGAGGAGAATTATAAATGGATTTGTCAGTATAATAAAACAGACACAGAGTCGCAGCCATTGCGATGTTAAACCCCGGCAAACGTAGGAAACAAAGCAGCCATACTGGCCCTCATATATTATCTTTAGCGCAGCCATGTCTGGACATGCTCAACTTCTTTTGTTATGCTACAGCTGTAAAACAGCACAGCAGCATATGGAAGATATCACGCACCCGAAGCCAGATCCGAGTTCCTCAGAATGATCTCCAAGCATAATTTCCTTTTGCTCTTTACCCTCAAATAATGACTTTGATCAAACAATCATCTTTTAATTATTTCACCCTGATTTATTAAAATTTCCTGGATCATTTTACAGTTTTTGAAGCATGAAACTAATTCCCAGCCTTGACCCTGATTGCAAGGACACGCATGTCCATGTATGACTTTTACTACAGACATTCATAACTCTTACTTGCCAAGCTGTGATGAGGGAAAAACATCACATTGAGATATACATCAGAGAACAGACTAAACACGAGCTAATGATTTATCAAGTAAATATTATGGCACAGCTGCAGAAAACCTATATGAATAACTGGTAAGTTGTGGCTGCATAAATCAACAATGGAAACTTACCCTGCTCACCCTGCACAGTGTAACTCCACATGAAGATCAGATACAACTAAGATCTCCGATAGCCATCTAATATACAGGAAATTAGATGTATGAGTGTTGTGCCAAGCAAAGCAAGAGCCAAAAAACAAGTGGGTCAAACTGGACTATTTGTTTTGTCTTCTCTGCTAAAGTCATTCAAGCTCTGTTTGGGTGCCTGCAATCTGTAGCACTGAAAATAAGAAAACACAAGCGCAGAGACGGGCAGACGCTTGGTAGAGACGCAAACGCGTTCGCACACCAGCGCAGGGGCCGGAGCATGATGAATGATGTTTGTGCTCGGGAGGTTGCACTTCATTAGGGAGGAGGACAAACTTTGTGCCAAGCTCAGTGCTCTGTTTATCCTTTCTGGTCTCTTGACGGACCGGCGGAGACAGTGGGAAACAATGTGAGTGTCAATAAGGGGGGCAGAACACATCCATGACTGGGCCAGACGCTCTCAGACTCTCTGTACTGTATTGTATGTCGTCCGCATGGGTCCATGAAAGTTAACCGGTCAGCACTGCGATGATTGATTACCCATAAGGAGTGGAAGTCAAGCCGGGTCTCATGTTTCCTCCAATGTTTATTATTGGACACTGTGTGGAGTCATCTGTCAGCAGACCTGCCTCGGGCCATGCTACATATAGCGAGGCCGCACCGGGACCGTTTGACTAATCAGCCACATCGCAGATTATGTTGATTATTAAAGCCTAATGTACATCTAATGGACTGTGGAGCTAACATAGCCGCTGCTTCCTCAGCTCTGTGACACAAGTTGACATGTGAACAATATAAGAACTTGTTCCTGCGGTCATTGAGGTCTGAGATTGTTTGCACACAAGGCCTTTGTTGAGGTTGTGGAAATGTCATTATCACTTATCAAAAGTAACGTCCCAGCTTGAAGTCCACATTTAGTCTGTTATGCTATGAATGCCCCTTGTCCTGTTTTAGTGAGGGTGCTTATATGACTATGGCCCTTGGGGTTTCTTTCACATCAACCAGCATCAGACAATGAAAGATCTGGTCACACCAGCATTTTAAATGACAAAATTTAGCATACATTCATTCCAGTGGAGATGCTGTGGTTAGTACATTTTCATGCAGGAGTCAAGTAAATCCAAGCTGGTTTTTCATGTTGTTTAATTTCAAGGAACTTTGATGGTACTGACCAAAAGGAAGCAGTCTTGCTTCCTCTATCTTGTCTTATTAGAGCTTTTTAACTGTTTTGCACTGTCCACTCATTTGAAATATTTCTCTATAGGAGTAAATCAAATGCGTGTTTTTCAGACATTTGTAACTTCGACGCCTATCTCAAAACTACGTCTCATCAGCAAGTTAGCAATTTTGCCGGCACTGATGTCTCTCCTTATGACATAGGATATATAAACACAAGATATAATAAGATTTCTAAGATAAACGGAGGTCTCAGAGTCAAAATGGAATATTTAATATTGGTTTGTCTGAATGTCAAACTGCGGTTCAGATTTTTTATCAGACTGTTAACATCATACAAGAACGAGAACTTGTCGTGCTGAAGAAAGTCCTCTCTGTATGCACAAATAAGCGGCGTAAGGGCATATGAGAATGTTGTACTGCGTTTGTAGATTTATTTTGGATGGATGCATTTCAGCAAAGTGTAACAGACCTCCATCCCCACGGTCTCTGCTTGGTTAGCAACAAGGTACTTTGGCAGCGCATTATGCCTCTGCTTCCACTGTAGCAGCCACAAACACAAATCACGTGTTGAGTGAAAATGATTTTCTGAGGCAGCGTTGCCGTGCAGCACATTATCATTCAGAGAACAACAATGGCATGCAAAGAGGAGCTGCTTGTTCCCCTGACAGAGAGCTGAAAAGTGAAACATTTGCCCTATTGTTTGTTTTTTTCCAAACACAGGCAGCGGTGGACTGAAATGTAACAGAGAAATGTAGACAACATAGTCTCTCTTGTTCCTTTGTCCTCAGCTGGTATAAAGCACCACTGACCTGTGTGGCCGTTGGCTAAGAAGCATTACATGAATGTCAGTAAATGCATCTTGTCATGGGATTTCTAGGTAATTACATTCTGGCAAATATTGTGCTACATATGTTTTGTACGTTTCATTTGTTACCTCAGGATCAAGTCAGTTTTGCTGCGTGTTTTTTATGCATGTGCGTCTGTGCTGCACGTGCACCTGTGTGTGTGCTGCGTTTGTGCGCACTTTTCTTTTTAAACACTGATTGAAGACATGCTGGCCATGGAGGCAGAGCAGCGCTGATGCCCCAGCAGCTCGTTCGGATGTGAGGTCAGAGGAAGTGTGTGTTATATTTAAGAACCTGTCAGCCGGTTTCCTGGTGACACCTCCCGCGGCAATAGTGTCACCACACCTAATGAGTTCTCTGGCCCCTTGAGACGTTTTCACAGGGTTTAGTCCAAATAGAGGAAATGACTTGGCTGTGACCCTCCTCCCCTGTACCTCGCTAGGGCAAACAGGAGGTTGCACAGACTCAGCAAAGCTTTCAAATGCTGAGGACAGAGAATGTGATTTTTTTTCTCACGTCGAAGCGATCGTTTCTGAAACAGCTCGGTGACTTTGTGAATGTCACGAAGCAGTTTTACACTGTCTTGCCAAGAACTGTCAGCTTATTTAACAAGCTTTTTAAACCTGTTCCAGCTATTTTCCAGTTTTTCGACCACACTCTCGAAACCGTCCTACCAGGCAGAAAAAGATGTTTTTTCCAGAAAAACTTATTTTCTTTGAGACTCCACATTATCAAATCTGGATGTTGATTGGTTTTAAAAACCAAAATATGTTTTTTATTTAAAGCTGCTTCATGGCACTTATTCTATATTCTGTGCTAATTTTGTCGTCCCTGTGGACAAAGGCGATAGTGTTTCACCTACGTTCCCTCCGCTTCACTTCCTTCTGCTGGGAGAATACTTTGCTGGGAGAAGAGCGAGTTCAGTCAGAGCAAACCCCAGAATCGTTTTGTCTGACGCTGGCAAACAACCCTACCTGTAGGATACCCTGTGGAATACATTCTCATTTCCTTATGTAGGTCATACAGAGGCATCAGTATGAAGTTGAGGTTGTTTCATAACCAGCTAAAAACTATAGGTAGGTTTAATAGGTTACCATGAAACTTTGTACAGACATTCATGGTCCCAAGAGGATAAATTAAAAGGACCTTGCTTATTCTCTGACTTTTCATTTAGTTCCATCATCAGGTCAGAATTCCAGTTTTCCCAATAATGGCTCACATTTTATGTGCACTTTTCACTAGTAGAACTCTTTTCTTCAGTTTCTACAGTGGTCGTCTATTGAGCTCTAAGTACAGCCAAATCACAGGTGACCTACACAGAGTACTGTGCCTGAACACCTCCTGTATACAGACAGAGCGCTGAGGCTGCCGCTGCTGCTAACGTGCTGCTCACACCACACCCTCTTTGTAGAGATGTTGCATCTCTATCATCTTTGTTTGATGGCAAAGTCATGCTAAAAGCTCCACACACAACTTCCTTTTCCAAGATATGGACTGAACTAAAGTCGCTGACTCAGACCAAGCATGTTGAGACATTTTTTAAAATATTTTTCTCCCCAAATCTTCTCTTAAAAATGGAGTCTTCAGACTGTCGCTGTTCTCAGATACTGTGCACACTGTCAAGTTTTAGCTTTGCTGCTGTCAAATAAAGCTGAGCTGATTTGAAAAAGACCAAATGTCACCCAGACTTTTGATCATCCTGTCCTGCCTATGCAGGATCGATTCAAGAATCCATGTTGCACTCAGTTTTCACCTTGCAAAAAGTGCTGCAACACATTTCCTTCTTCCTGAGAGCCAGTTGCATGCATGTGACCCACCTGTTGCCTTTCTCTGACCTCTCTCAGCAGCATGGTGTGCGTCCTCTGGGTTGAATGTCTTTTTTTTCGCCCCTTGCAGTTTTCCCATAAGCTGCACGCATTGCTGAGCGTCAGGATGGTTGATGCTGGAACCAGTCTGTCTGGCACAACACTCATTTTCTGTACAAAGTCTCTTAAATCACATGTCCTACCCTCTCCACTGTTTAGTTGAACAATACCCAAACCTCTCAGTGTTGACCGAATGCTCTATAATTGCGCCGCATTTAAACATGAGTCACTGTCTGAATAAGCCATTTATACACACAGAGGAGGAAGTGTACTTTGTGAAATATGCTGCGAAAGAAATGTTTCAGTTTTCTTTATTGCTGCATTTTTCTTCTTCCTGTAAACAATCAGCCAAATATAGTCTCCAGACCACAAAGAAAGAAAGAAGCTGTCTTTTGTCACGTCTTCCATGATATTTTTCTTCTCCGCCAATGTCATCAGGACAAATTCCTCCACAATTATCAGTGGGGAAAAAAAAGAGATTCTCATTGAGATTAATTGCTTTTAGAGAAAACAGCAGCGACAGCAGAGACACATATCTCGAAAATGCACAACTTAACGCCGTTGACGCCGCAGCTCGCAGCTAATGTCGGCCTTTCATCTGCCATCTCTGCTGATAGGAATATTTCCCCACCTCGGCAGATAAACTTCAGCATAAAAGTAATGACTGAAGCAGCAATTACCTGATGCAATCTGAATCCACAGCTATTTTTGCCGCATCCCATGTCGACCAACGCGTGGTTGTTTTCTTTCAGTCAGACGAGATGCATGGTGTGTAAAGGGGAGGGCTCCGATATGATCAAATGGAAAACAACGCAGGTCATTTAGCGCGATGGTCTCAGCCGCTGGTCCCGTTTTTAGAATCATTTTACCCAGACTGAGGGGTCGTTTCAGTTCAGGATAACCAGCACTGTTATTTTTTCTACTGGGAGTATGAGAAAGACCAGACTCGTGAAGAGGGTCAGTCGAGGTCTATGAAGTCTCAACATAGTCCGTGTTCTTTAAGGTCTCTGTCTGTCTGTGCTGACGCTTGAAATACAGAGATGTCCTTTTGTGACATTCTGATCTGACTGTTTGAAAAGGGAAGCAAATAATATCAAATGTCATTTCATTTTCTCCTTTCTGTTATCTGTCACTCGAAGAAGTCTGTGGAGAGAAAGACCTTATTGATTAACCCATCAAGGTGAACCGCAAATGAAGGAACACCGCCAGCAACAAAAGACGGGGAGCAGATCAATAAATATTTCACAGGATGAGCTGGTGTTGAAGTAACAAAACAATCCCCCCCTCCACCCTGATGCAAAAAAAAAGTTGAGTGTAGAAATGTTGTTTCTCCATGACGGATGTTTTCAGTCTGGATAATATATGGTGAGTGTTGTTGTCAGAAGTGGGATCTGCTCGAATGAAGTCATCTTGTAAACAGCAAATTAGGGTTTGGCGGGGAAAGTTCCAGTGTTCATTTGAATATTGCAACATCTGGCCTCCTCCTGAGTCACAGGCAGCACACGTGTGTCCTACAAACGAGGGATGAAGCCCTGGTCAGCAGCATAAAATGTACTTTTTAATTGATTTGAAAAGTTTCATCTGCAGCGGCACAGATGGGGTTCTTAAAATGCAGCGTCTTTACTTGTAAAGATCATCTGTACAAAATAAACACATGTATGTATGTATATGCCCTGGCTTCAAACTGCTTATTTCCTGCTTAATTAATGACTATTTAAAGCTTCACCAGCAAAGTTTCTACCCACAAAGAATGGCGTCCTGTTTCCACTCATGTAAAGCCGAGCAGACACTGTCCAGATTCGTCCCGGTTTTAGCTAATGTTAGAATTGGGCTGAATTTCTGCCAGTAATCAGCTGTCATGTGATGCTGAGTTTGAGCAGACCGGTATTCTCAGGAGTTTCGTCCACATTGGATCTCACATTTTACGTCCAGCTCCACAGCTCAGTGCCAGTGCACGAGGACAGAACGTGAGGGTGCTGATGTTGGAGTGGTGGATGTATGAGACGGATCTTATCATCTGTGATAAGGATATTGTTATATGTTTAGTTGCTTGATATTTTTGTTATGATGTATTTGTAAAAAAAGAATTGTAGAATTAAAAAAAAAGAATTTTACAAATATTCATTGGGTGTGATTTTGGATTTTGCTGAATCGTCCAGTCATGGTGATCTTCTGGCCTTCAGCCTTGTGGTCTGGCTGTAGGTTGGTTTAAGAGGAGCTGGACTAATTGCCCAAATGATCGACAGTCTGGCTGCCGAGCAAATCAGAAATGTTGCTGGCTGACGTGCAGTTTGAGCCTCCAGTTTTTCACATGGCCGCCATCCAAAAGACTGTTGTAAAGTGTCAGACACTTGTTGCTAGGCGTAGTATTTTACATGTTGTTTCTCACTGTAGTATTCACTGTGCAGCGTTGTGATGAAAACTGAACTTTACTATATTGTCTGCATTTGTCCTGCATCAGCTGATCAATAGTCATCTTTTATCTTTTTGCTGTCCATTCAGAATGGAACCATACAAATGAGAGCTGACCTCTTATTGTCATGCAAACACAGTAATGTCACAGTAATAAATATGGTATTGAAATGTATTGTTTTAAAGATAAATCTTTATATCACATGGTTTACCTGATTGAAGTCAACATTTAAAGAGACGGGGATGTGAACACATGACATGGAAGGTGGGACACATTGAAAGCTTCAGTAATAATTTCCCATTTGTTTACCCAACTCTGCCCAGAGACTGGAGAACAAAGGCGACGTGGCAAGCGGCAGACTCATTATCTACAAGCTGAGAATGTATATAAATCAATGCAGTGCTATTGCCTCACCTATCTCATGGGCACGCAGTCTGGATCAAAACGATAGGAAACAGATAACCAATCATAGAGTGAATTAGAGGCAGGCAGACACCCAGACTGATTTGGCTGTGGAAACAAATCAAGGGATCGATGTGCATTATGTTTATGAATACAAACCGCTGCTCTCTGGTGAGCCGGTGAGACAGCTTTGGATGGAAATCACAGAATGCACGCTGCGCACTCATTATCTGCCTTACAAGACACATGTGCACGCACAAATAAAGAAGCTCCCGCATGCACAGTCACTCACACACAAATCAGTCGATCGACACATGAACAGACAGCGTGTGTGCACTTGGACACACAGTTCAATAAAGAGGGAATTGGAGTATTTTTATTGGGTTCATTAAATCCCACAACAGGGAAGAGTTCCTAAAAATAAACAGTCATAAAATAATCAAAAGGTTTTCAATTAGTCATTAAGGTGGGTTTTCAAGTGAATGTTCTACCCTCATGGTTGCAAATGACAGATCTTTGTGTGAAGAACCAGTCTTTAGCTCATTAGAGGCTATAGAAAGTAAGCAAAGCTTGCCAAAAATGTCATGTTCTACTGTTACAATACTGAACCAAGCTTGATAGCCACCGTGGTGCAGCTTCAACACAAAGCAAACCATCAATGGAAAATGCAAGTAAGCATAGAGAAACTTCAGACCAACCACAGAGAGAGAAAATAGATTGTAAATTGGAGCTGAGTCGTAATGAAGTGTTCTGGTCAAGCCTGGCAAAAAATGGTATTATTGGAAGGAAGCTCTGCTTTTGCCTTTTATACACTCCCTCCCAATTCATCCACACCTCTGCATGTAAGTTATTCCATTGACAGGTACCATACACACACACACACACACACACACACACTCACGCACATCAACCTCCCCCCATCCCCTGAAGCAATCTAAGTTTAGGCTGCCTGTGACGCAAGTGCTGATGTCCCAAAATTACAGCCCAGATTACTGAGCAGCAAAGCCTAGCTGTAATTTATAGGAGAGATTCACCCACTATTTCCCCCAAAATCCTATATTAGGTCTCTTTTTTTCAGAACTGCCACACCACAGGGATCTACCAAAAATAGATATTCGGGCGCATTCCCAGTATACGGGTCACATTAGGTGCAGTCTCATTGGTTCAGCTCCCAGAAAGATTCCCCAAAACACACAAACTCTTAACGCTGGAAATGAAGCGTGAAACCACTGAATATGCAACTGGCTCTTGATCGAGAACATGTGCAAATGTATTGTTAAAAACCGTAAGTAATTAGTAGATGAATGAGAAAATTATATTAATTTTTTTTCAGAGACTTGTCATAAAGCAAGATTTCCAAAATCTGTTTTACAAATGTGAAGGTTAGCTTCAACTGGGCTCAGAAACGGAGGTCAAGGCATGCTTCATTTATGACGGTAATTCTCTATAAATGTATCATATTAGTTTGTAAAAAAATGTTTTATGTATTTGGCAGTTATTTTAGGTGAGAGTACAGATTTCTGGATGAAAAAAATGTATAGTGAAGGATCAAAAGAGCAGGTAGGAGCCTGACAAAGACTGCTGAGGAGAAATGTCTCCTGCACAACGATAGAAAACGTGATTAAAGGTCTCAGAAAAGACCCAGCATTTTATTTTTTTTTCTCCAATTCATGTGAGTTTACGTCAGTTTCTTTTTTTTTATTTGATTTATTAATACATTTTAAAAAGGCCTTGAAAATGGCCAAGACAAAATATTTGATGTTGCACAGACCAACCCATAGGCTGGTGCTAACCACCCTGCTTTTTGTCCAGTCTTTCATGTCACCTGTAACAGTCAGTTACAGTCAGTCCAGAAGATCTGAAGACACTTTAGCACTCATCCACCTCTCAGAACAGCATCGGTGTGTGGACTGTGGACTCTCATAGTGACTGCTGCACTACAGGTTCATTTTACTGATTTCCAGTGGACCCTGAACAGAGGAAACCCAGGTCATGGAGTCTGAGTGAAGACCACAGGCACCAGGCAGCGGTGAAGTCCAACAGCTGGGCTCAGCCCTCTCTGGCAGGCTCACTGGCCAAAGTTTCTGATGGCCAAAAGAGAAAATTAACCCCGCTGCACTCGCCAAGCCTAACTCTGCATATGTGGATTACCAGGAAATGTTACTGAGTTCCTGACCTGAGGGAGGGGCAGATGCTTTATTGTATGTATGCTGGAGTACATTTTGGGAGCCGCAGTAAGAAGAAATGCAGTTTTCGAGGCTGCAGAGTAAAGTTGTCGTCCGTCACTCAAACTTTGAATCTGTTTTGCACCTGTGTACATCTGCTTGTCTGCTCATTCTCTGTCTGGGCTTCACGTCTGTCACGCTGCCCAACCTGTTTGCGTCTCTGTCCGTCTGTCTGTTAGTCTGACATGATTACAGACAAGTTGTGCAAGCATGACGACGTGCGATCGCGCAACTCTAAAGGGATTGCACCGGATTGATTAGCATCCATAATGAATTTTCTTCTCTAAGTCAGGATTTGAGCTATGGCAATGATGGAGCACAGCACGCACTCCTGTAATCGTCTCGGGAAACTGGCAGAATCGCAACACACGTCTAACATGACACAACCACAGAGAGAGAGAGAGAGGTTTGGTAGAAAACAAAGAGAAACCACTGGAGCTGTTGGCAGGGAAATAGTAAGCTCTGCTGGCTAGCAAAGTAAGTCAGCATTTGTGTCCACAACGTGATCCAGGTCTCACACACATTCACAAAGCTGATTGGTGCACTATTAAGGGAGACAGCATTTACGTTAATCATTAAAACACTCAGGGATTTTCTCTGTCACATCAATTAGAATATTAGACAAAGTATTTAAATGGGTCCCTGACAGTCGATGCTAATCAGATGTTTATTTCTGTCAGTTCTGACAGCTGGAGGTTGTTCGGTACCTTGGTACATTCCCACCACTTAGAACTGACTTGAATACTCCCAGCTGATTTTCTCCTGGTACAAGAAAGTGAAACCAAAATGAACTAGTACGGCAAGGGGAGCACACTCATGTTTCCTTGCACACACCTTTTTGTTGGAGAGCTTTGCTTTTGAGACTTGTTAAGGTCCTGCTTGATAAATCATTCAATCAGTTCAGAAGGAAAACAGTTTCTTTGTCTGGTGGTTCATGTCTGTTTTTAACAGCCATGCTGGTGGTGTGTGAGGTAGGGCAGTGTTCATTATAGGTACAAAACTCACCTCACCGTTTTAGTCCTAACTGACATATCTCAAAACTGCAGGGTGGACTGAAATTATGTACATCCATTGATGGTTACAAGAGAGTGAATGCTATTCTCACTTCCTGTGATCCTGTGCGCCTTTCTCAAGGACCACAGTGAGACTGACGTTTGAGTTTTTGGAAGACATGTCTTGACAGCCAAGGGGCAGACTTTTATTTGCTTGTCTCCCTCAGAGTGAATTGTAATGCATTTGGTGATTCATCAAGCACCATCAGCATCATCAGGTTTGAACTTGTT
>JBAJHX010000046.1:6027348-6073221 GCA_037176925.1 Amniataba percoides | reverse complement strand
AATGAGGTCGGGCCAGCCAAAGGGCCTGTGAGGTTTGTTTGCACGTGTGTGTGTGTGTGTGTGTGTGTGTGTGTGTGTGTGTGTGCGTGCGTGGGATGCAGCTGCAGCATCACAGTCAGTCAGTTCAGCATATCCAGTGGTATCATCCAAAGCCATAAACACAAGAGCTGTGTGTGCATGTGTGTGTTTGTATTAGACTAACTGTGTGTGTGTGTGTGTGTGTGTGCGTGTGAGCGTGCATGCTCATTATGGAGAGCTCTGTAGATGAGATCATTGTTATATCGTCAGCAGAGGCTTTTAAAGTCTTTGCACCTACTGACTGAAGCCTCTCGGTAAGAAAAGCTCTCTCATTGTCGCTCGCAGCCTCTCATAAAACATCAATACTTCGTTAAAAGCCTAACAATCCTCTGCTGTGGAAAAGCTCAAAACATGACACCTGGATGATAACTAAAGGCTGGTAAATGAGGAAATGAACCTCCAGCAGCCATATTGGAGGGCCCCAGCTTCATTTGACCATCTCCAAAGCAATTAACATAGTAGCATAAAGACTGGAAACAGCTAGCCAGTTCAGATATATCAAAGTCTACACACCCAGCCTTCACTCAATACGGAAACTGAGGAGTAAAAACAACAATTTGTGAATGAATTACAGGTGGAGTCTTTTATATTGTGCTAATAAAAGGATAAATACCTCTTTTTGATACTTAGTCAGAAAATGCATTGTCCTCACACATAATTATTTTAGCTAATTTTGGTTTCCAGTGGGGTTAACTGAGTAATTCAATGTTGTTTGTTCTAAAAACAAATATAAGCAATGAATTCCAAAAAGCCCTTCAGCAGAGTCGAAGGTGATGCCTTTCAATGTGCTGTTTTCCTGACCAAACCTACAACTAACTATGATGTAAAACACAACAATGGCAACAACTGAGAGTCTAAATTATTGTCTTTTCTGTCGAGTGGCAGCACAGAGCAGTACGCGTTTGTATAGCTATTGAAATGGCAAAATGTTTACATTTTAGACCAATCTATTCTCTTCCAACATTAAAGAAAGAAACTTGTATTTTTAGCATTTGAAGTATATTAATATTATGCATCGATACAACTTAAATACACCCCCTCCACCAAAACTGATCCTGATATATAAATAATTGACTATTTCTGCAAGGCTCATCTGATCCCCTGCAGGCAACCATTTTGAATACAATCTCTTTGTGTACAATGCATGTGTGTCCTTGCACTGTGTGCGTGTGTGTGTCTCTCTGTCTCACATAAACACACACATGCACACACACACTAGAAGAACATCCAAAACAGCAAGAGATTTGCTTGCGCAGTCACAAACACACAACTGGGTTTATTTTGTGCCTGCGAGGAGACCCCAGCACTCTGATAGGTGAGACATAGCGTGAAACACACACACACACACACACACACACACACACCATTATACAAAAATACACACAGCTTTTTCTCCTCTTTCCTGAATCAAGAGCCTGGATCGTTGCATACAAATGAGAGAAAATGAAAAGACAGAGACGGCTTCATTTGGTGTGTTTGTTACTGTGAGAATAAGTGTGTGTGTGTGTGTGTGTGTGTGTGTCTGGGTTTCAGCCCAGACACACACACACACACACACACTTATGTGCATCCTGCTGTCAGTCACCTGTCGGGCGAAGATGCTGATAAGACAAAATCAATCCACAAAATCAAGCTCTTTGCCGGCCTGGTTAGCTGTTCTCTCACACTTCCCTCCACCTATCTGTTTCTCCCTTTATTTCATCCTTTGTCTCCTTCTTTGTCTCAGTTCCCCCTTCATCTTTGCCTTCACACACTCTTTCCTCTTTGTCTCTTCCCCCTTTCTCACTCCCAACTCTGTCTGTTCTTCATAAATCGGAAGCTGTTGAGTTCAATCAAGGGACCCGGCAGGTGTGAACATCCACGATGAAGGAAAGATGAAAACTGACAAAACCTCTCACTGACACTTCACCGCGTGATTGAGCGCTTGAGTTGAACTGTAACCTATATTCTATATTTGTAAGAAATGCTTTCAAAAATCTGCCAACCCGCATCGTTAGGAAATAAACCAGTTATGCACACAATGAACACCAGAGGTAAACATACAGTGAAGAATTCAGAAATGATCAAAAGTTAAATTAATTGCTTTAAATGTACCCTGATGAACAGTCAAACATTTGCATCTCACATCTTTATCGTCTTTTATCGATCGCTGTCACTGTCATTCAAGCATTAACCAAACCAAACTACAGGCACACAAAAGTTAGTGCCCAATTGATTTTCAGACAAATAAACTAATCATTGTTGCTCTTTTCACTGCCAGTTGCACTTAATTACATTTCCAGCCGCAGTTTAAGTTACTTTGAATGAAAGCACTCGCAAAAGTAATGAGAAATACACTTATTTAATTTCTTGATGCTGAATGAGAGGATAGATACAACCCTGCCAATACAGTGTGCCGCTGCAGCCAGGATCCAAAGGTAAGAAAATCCACCTACCAGCACCGCTAAAGCTGCTATAACTTGTGTGTTTATTTTATAGTAAAACTGAAGTGTAAAAATGACAATATGCGGTTTTATGGGAGGTTATGTGCCGAGTTATTTCTTGGCCGTGAGCAGTAACTTCCTGGAGTCTCCACCACCAGAAGCAGTTGCCAGGCAACCAATAAGATGCTGTGAACCAGCAGGAGATTCTGCTCCTTCAGTACACAAGTGTGTGCTGTTGGAACCACTTAAAGATTTACAAAAAACCTTTCATATCCAAGGTGAGACATTTTGAGCATTTCCGATTGGTTTCTGTCAGAGCAGGCTGGATGATCGTCTGGTTGGCTTCACCAGGAGTTTCTAAAGAAATCCAGAACCTTTCTACATGCTGAGCTGAGCCAGTGCGCAGACACTGGCAAAGTAAACATGCAATGTTATCCCTCATCTCTGTAAATGGTTAATCTTCCTGCTGGTGTGTCTTTCTATTAAGCCGAAAAAGACGGATGTTTTGATCGGTCCATCACTCAAGGATGATTGCTTCATCCCCCTGTGGTTAAACATCTCATTACTCGGTCCTTTGGGTTGAAGTTTTCTGCTGAGTCCAGTTTGTAGGGCCACACCTAACTATTAAACACATAAAATTCAAAGTTTGGTAAATGCTGTCAGGCACCAGGGAGGAGGAAGGACGAACAGAGAGTGAATTACAATGCATATACTCTCTGACTGGAAGTCATCCCTGAGGGATTTTAGGTTATGACCATCATCGGGAGCATCAAACAATCATTTCAAGTTTGATTACAGCGCATTCCCGCTGAGTTTCTGACATTCTTATATGGGCAATTAATAAAGCAGCCTTCACCAAGATAAAAGCCAGACATCAAACCATGGTGGCAGCTTATCTGTCAGAGAAATACAATTATGCCAGAGTCTTTGTCTCAAAGGACAAGTACACACAAGCAAAAGTTGATATCGCGAATTTCACTTTTACAGTCATGAAATTCATAAAACCGTTGTCGTGTCCGAACTGCATAATGTATCCAGTATTGACATTTACTCCTGACATTCATTATTCTCTGTCATTGGCGCTTTCAGACAAGGCCAGGGAATTGTTTTTTCACCGGATTGGTTCTTGCCCCAGACTTCTCTCTCAATCATTAAACGACTACAATATATAAGTGATTATCAGGTCTGACAAAGGGAAAGCAATTTTGTGAATATGAGAAAGACAGAATGGCTCCTATCAAAGCAGAGACAATCCTGAGATGACAACCCACTGAGCGTTGTCGGCTCTGCTTTGACAGTCTTTGATGATGACAAATTGATTCATAAATCGAAGCTGGTTTTCAACAATGTCTTCGACGGTCAATCTAATAGAAGCATTTTCATTTGCAGGAGCAGCTTCAGCATGTCTCAGTGGAGCATTTTATTTTCAGCACTGGTGGATATTATTAATTCTGAAGAAAGAAAGATAGAACAACATTTTTTGTGCTGGGTTAAAGTCCTGTCATGCATTAAAATGTGGGCCTTGATGCAAAGATTTATTGATCGACTGACTGAATGATTGATGTATGTGATCAGTCAATGTGCAGCATTTACAATTCAAGTCTATTGGTTCAACTAATAAATAGTGAAGAAAACAATACAAAAGCAAAAGTGTAAGGAATGGACAGAATATGATCTCATGTGGTGCAAAGCTGCAAATGTTAGCATGTCAGACTATTTAGCACACTATCTAGAACATTTCAAGATATATGATTAGTTACAGATTATATAAAGAATCCACTGTGAGGGGATCATGGTTATTATCTGACCACTAATGTTTCCTCATCATGGGATAATTAAAAAACATCTTTCTGCATTTGTCTGAAATTAAGGACATCTTTAAATTGAAAAAGAATTTCATCATCTTAACCCTGCTGTATATCTCTTTTTTTGCCACATTTTTGAGGTTGCAGCAATCTGTATTTTGATAAAACTGTGTGAGCATTCTCCTCTTGACCAGTCGGTCATACCAGGCTGTGACACAAGTCATGTTTTAACTGAGCAGAAAGGATGATAAAAATGTGAAGGGCAAATGGAAAATTGCTGTCTACCTGGACATATCTGAAATTCTAATTCTGGCAGTAAATTATTATATTTCTCTCCATGAAAACACACACTTAATGGTATGAAATTTCAGCTAAAACTGTTTTGAAACTGAGCAAACTTTCTTTAGTATTTGCTTTTAGCTTTTCCCTGCCACCTGGAAAACTGCTCAGCTCTGTGCCCGTAAAGCAGCTCTGTTTTGACTCTGCACTAAAAACAGCAGCAGTCATGGCTGCTCCTCTCAGCAGTCAACTGTTGTAAACCAGTTTAAAGTGCAATGAAATGAACTAAAAGAGCGTTTGATACTCAGCACTGTGAAAACTAAAACAAAGTGCTCAAACTCTGTGAGGCAGCCAGGAGCGGTGTTGGATGGTAAAGTGTGTTTTTAGTGCCAGCAGCGCCAAATAGCTTTTCACCTTTCAATGTTGCATTGTTATAGTTAAAGTTTGCACTCGGTGGGATTGGAACTTGTTTGACCTCTTGTTCTCTGCATGGTGGTTTGTTCAAAGGTTCTTAAAACACTTTAGTTTCATCAGAATTATGGCACACTTATGTCATACTGGCAGATGATAACAGCGTGTGAGAGCAGTAAACACATCTCGAGGACTGTTTGGCACCACAGGATTACAATAACATACAATGACCTAGGTGTTGGGGGAGAGTGCTGCACGGTTATGTGAGCAGTTCAGTTTGACCAATGGATCATGTGGCTCTCATTAATTATAGGCTAAATGTGTTGCTGATTTAGCTCAGTGGTTTCCAAAGACCCATAGCCCATAATTTAATCAGCAAATGTAATCATAGCTTATAGAACAATGACTCCCCAATGGAGAAATGACCTTCCCGGCTCAGTCATTACCTCACAGGCAGCCAGTTCCTTTGTGCCACTGAGGACTGAAACCGCATCTCTATAAGTATGCCCATTACTGATTTATAAAGCAGAAATCACATACCTGCCTCCCTCTCATGCATCATCTGTCTCTGTCTCGCCTTCATCACACATTATAATGTTCTTTAACATATGAGAACAAGGACACATCATCCCCTGCTGTTAGAAAGCACTGCATACAAATGCAAATAAGAAAAGAAAATCTTGTTATCAGAAGAACCCTAAAGTTCTCATCAAGGGAGTAATCTTACAAATAGACTACGATAAATGCAGTGGATTATTATCAATCCAGTCTGCGCCCTGTCCTGGTCTGGGTTGTGGTGACAGCGGACTTAAACAAAGTGGCCTTCCTTCTCCCTAGCCACATTTTTGGGCATCCTCACACATTTCACGTCCCTAAAACTGGTTTCCACAGCCAGTCTGAACACCATGGTCCACTTCCCAACCTGTCCTTGTGGATGGTGATCTCACACACTGGCATGTTGCTTCTTTGGGGGAGCTCTTACTGGATTGACAAACCCCCTGAACCATCGTAACTTTGCGATTCTCTGAGGAGAGCTCATTGCACCTGTATCCCGTCATTGTTCCCATCATAGTGCCGCCCGAGCTGAATTAGTTTAATTTCTTTCCAGAATTCAGCTGAAGTGATGCTAATATGCTCACTACAGTTTGGTAGCAGCAGAAATATTCCTGACTGATTGCCAGTACACATGCTATCAACCTCCAGAATATTATCCAGCAACAAAGCCTCTAGTTCCAGCTTCTCAAATATACGGGCCCTTCTGGGTTATGGTCTGTTTAAAAACTATTTAAAGATGCTGTCCTGGGTTTGTGCATTTGTGATGGCCAATTATTGATGATAAGTGAAATTTTGTAAACCAAATGAATGCATAAATAATCAAAAAGTAATAATCAACACACTAATGAATGTAAGTTCCAGTCATAATTGTATCTCATATTCAGTTGCAGAGGGACCAAACAAGCTGATTAAAATGAGTGAGCATAGCCAGGAAGAGGAAGATTGCTTTTCGAGCTCTCATTTGTTGGTTGTTGCTACTTCAGAGGTGACAAGTTGTTTCAGAGGCTAAATGGCTGACAGTTTTTTTTTTGCAAGTGGTAGAAATCCCTGTGGTGCTTTTCATCCCCTGTCATTCTTCTCCCACTTACCTCCCACTCATCCTGTTTCTTTCCTCCTCTCTTCCCTCCTCCTCGTCTCTCCTCCTCTCTCCTCCTCTGTATTTTCTCCCATTTTTCTGCCCACATCCACCTCCTTCTGCTCCTTATGACGCGGAAGGGGTTTCCACATATGCTTAATTTGGCCGACTCTTCGTGGAGAGCGAGCCCTTGAGCTGAGGAGCAGAGATGTGGGGGAGCGGGGAGAGTGAATTATAGATGGATGGATGGAGACTGAATAATTAAAAGAAACAGAGGCAGATGGGACGGCTTTCGGGCAATCAGACCGGTCTCCTGAAATTCACGTTCAGTTCGTCTTCAGGGTGGTGTGATGGTTTTTGCAGGAGCGCGTTTATTTACATACATATCCATTAATGTGCACGCTTTCTAACATCCACGTCTAATGACTGTCCAGGCGTGAGCAGGCAGACGCGCTCTCCCCATTTGTTTTGCCTCCCTACAGCTAAATCTGACGGACACACAGACAGAACCGCCCGCTCGCTTGATGTATTCAAATGGCTTCGGTGAATAGGATGAATAATAGATGGTGATTGTATGTGTTTTTTGTGTCTTCACTGTGATAGAGAGCGGTGGCGGGGAATGGGGCTGTCTGAAGCAATAACGTCAAAGCTGTCTTTGACTGCACAGTAGTTGTGCAAACAAACAGCAGAGGAGTCGTAACCGTCTGTCAACCTCGCCTGTCTGTCTGACTGACTTACCTGCTCTGACCGTCTGTTGGCCTATCTGTCTGTCTCCTAACTTCTTCTGTCTCGGTGGGACTTTTGAGCAAATAAACTGGTTAAATAGCAGTCTTTGAAGGGACTTCTAGAGATTTGAAATGGAATCTTATCAGCTTCTTTGAAACATAAAAAGTCTAAAGTATATTTTAAACCCAAACTCATACTATATATGACTATGCTGTATAAACTACAAACAAATATTTAAAGCGTATCGTTCGATTTTCACAGTTTCACATTTATGGACTGCCCTGGTTTATCTCAGCAGGGAAGCAGATGACATAAATCAATCTGTTTTATGGGAACTTTAGAAAGCTGATGTTGATGCAAATTTGGAAAGCTGGCAAAGAGTTTGTCCTAAGATTTGATATTTAATGTTTTTGTTTTCCAAGTTGTCCCTGAAGCCGTTTCACCTCTGCCTACAATTACTTTTGATTCTTTCCAGCTGTGAGCAGGTCCTCCAATTTCTTTTTTGGATTTTCTTGTGGAACAATTGTGTCCGTCAGCAGCACATTCAGAAATCAAGCAAATTCAGTATTCATACTGACACGTGAGTATTGTTAAAGAAGCAAAATAAAAGATGGATATATGTCTTGACAGTGGTATACAGTATGAAATTAGTACACAAAAACATGTTTGTGTATTTTAGCATTTAAATAAGTGGTTCTGAACTTCAGGATGGGGACCCCCATAGAGTCACAAGGTCGGTCTAATTGGTCACAAGATAATTAACAGGAGGGGAAAGCAGAGGCACATGTGTTTTACTTCTGTGTGCATTACTGGATAATTTTACCCCTGAAAATTAGAGGATGGAAATTTCAGCCGACAGGCACACCTAAGCGTGCATAGAGGTGGTACACAGAAGGAGACAAAGACTCAAAGAGAAAAGGTGTGTTCACGGTTTCTGTAAACATCCCGCCGTGGAGACGTGCAGTAATCCAAGCAGGAAATAGATGGCACCCCCCACAGCCTGCCAAATACCTGCTTTTTTCCCCAGTACAGGAAAATGCTCTCAAAAATTACTGTGAGAACAACACTTTCTGTTCAGCAGAAGTTTTCTTGAGGTCGGATGTCTGAATTAAATTTGATCATACTGCAACCTGCAGCTTGTACTTTAAACTTTGCTGGGAAAAGTCACCATGAAGTTGCTGCTACTGTGATTTTGTTTGTGAATGTGTATATACTATACGTGTGTGTGTGTGTGTGTGTTTTGCTCCACCAGATAGAGCAGTGATGATGATAGGGTAATTAGGTTGCCGATGTGGCTGCCTGCTCGCAGAATAGGTCAGAGACATCAATCACAGAAACCTCCACAATGCAGGCCTGCTGGGAGACGGTTGACGCTGTGTGTTTATGTGAGCCTGAGAGGCACGGAGGGAGATGTTATTGTGTACGCTTTTTCATTTACTCATACGGGTGTGGGCTCACACGCTGTATGATTATAGAAACTAGTGTTTGTCCATTCTTGAAGATGCATTCACGATAGAAAAAAAAAGTCACATCATGCAAAGCGAAATGTTTCTTCTTTATTTACATCTTTCTCATCCCTTTTTTTAAGTGTGAATGGAGGAAGCCAAATTCAAGTTTAAGCATCAGATCTTTCCATTCACGACATAAAATTGGGCAGCCAGCATGAGACAAATCTTCTTCATTTACCACCTGACAAACACAGCTGTTGCTTCTTTGTCATATTTTATTTCATTTTTGTTGCCAAGTGCTGCCTTCATGGTGTATTTGCACCAAAACTCCTTTTGTTTTCCTCATGTAAACAGTCAACATATTTTAGGTCATTTTGTCCAAACCACAATAATAAATGCATTCATTTACAGTCAGTCGCCAGGACGACATTTGTATCTCTTTTTATTTTTTTCATTGTACTGTACTGATGCTCCCACATGTTGACGTGGCATTCTGCAGTCAGTCATTGGCGTGACTCATGTTATTCAGTAAGGGATAGAGGAAGAGTCACAACGCTGTTAAAGCTGAAAATGGGGATGTCGGAATCTCAAATATTTAAGGCAAAAGCAGAACATAGCAGCAAGCAAAGCATATCTAAAACAACACACATGCACTGTGTCTTACCCATCCACCAAGCGGTTTGGCTTAATGACATGTTGGAGATATGTCAATCACTTCCTGTTATGCCAGCTCCATTTAAGTCCTTATAACATGCAGGAACTTCAGATCACAACACAATTCGTGTTGAACATTCAGGGCCATTGCAGTAAATTATGTACCCTCTATTGGTCATAACCGCAGTGTTTTTCCAATCATGTGTGGATGTCTTTTTTTTTGTCACAGCTGAATTGTTTAAAGTTATCTCTCTGCTTAGCTTGACTTTTGAAATGATTCTTTATTATAACTATTTATCGGGCTTTTACATTTAGACTACAAGATATCCTATGGTAGACTAAACAAATGCCCCCACAAGCTCCCAGAGTTCAAAGTACTGTCTAAGTGTTTTTTGTTTGTCCAACAATTAGAAAGCCTGAAAGTATTTAGCGTATGCTTCCATATGAAGAATAAGAGTCTAATACTGGATTCTCTTTGTGCAGTTTCTGATCATCAACATTTTAAAAGTCAGATGGTGAGCTATTCCTTCCACCCTGCAGCTTACCCACCTGCCAAGCCGAGCATGGCTCCTCGATGATGAATCCTCTAACACCGAGGACCTCTGTCCTCTCCGACCGAGTCATGCATGACTTTTGCTGAGCTCTGCCTCATAGCTCCCAGATTATTTCAAAGGTTCAATGCTAGACAAGCTCAGAGAGCCTGCATGCTAAATCAATACTTATACATCAAGTCACACTGGGGCCAACAGGGAATAAGCAGCCTGTGGTATCTGCAACTGATTTCCCTCTCATAGCGCATTGCATTTGCAAGCATAACGTAATAATTAGTTTATGGTTATTGCACCTCGTAAGAGACAAGATGAGCTCAGTTTGTCAGTTCTGCTGGAGCCAGAGTCTGCAACATTATGCTGAGCTGTGCTGTTTGAATCTGTTTAAACAATATTGAAGGGACTATGGAGAGGTCCCCCTTTCATTTGGAGTCTCAGAGGGACCACATGTGTTTTTATTGACCACCAAAATGGAAATGAAGCACACAATGGATTTTTTTTTTACCTGTGTCGTGATCCGAACAGTAGGGAATTACGACTTAAGAGGTCCTGTGTGCACCTCGCAGCACAGGTCTCCAGTACCCACACTAATTTTAAAGACATGGAAAATAAAAGAAAACAAAAAACGAAACAGTATGTTCAGTCATTAAACTACACAACATGAGTTTTTCCCCCGTGCTGCCTCCACAAGACTGTTCACTGATTAGATCTCTGAGACTATCGACCTTGATTCACTGACCTGCAGATAATTAAATGTTTCCTCTCTGTCTGTTACAGGTATCACAAGTGGTTATGATACCTTTAAAGGTTTGGTGGTTGTAGGTACAAATAAAGCACAATGTAACCAAACGTGTATGAACAATTAGAAGATGAAGACAAAAGGTAATCAAATACTTAAATTGTACAAAATATATAATAATTAATCATATTATAGTACTTTTAATATTCAGACTGTCAGTATGTCTGCATAATAAGAATCAAACTTGAACCCGGCTCAATTTTGCCTGCAACACAGCATGACATCATCTTGCAATTCACGTTTATATTTTTGTCTAAGACTTTCAGCATGTGACCACATAATTCATCTGTTCCATGCATTTAGTGCTAATAAGCATTTGCATGCCAATTCGTAAACTTAGATGGCAAATACAGTGTAGACTATTTTTGCTGAACATTGACACGTTGACTATTGTGAGCATGTAGCCAACGTTAGCACTTAGCTCAAAGCACAGCTGAAGCCTCGCTGAGCTGGCAGCACGGCTGCAGACTCTTAGTCATGTTTCATTTCCAGTAACATCATTTCATCCAACCTAATATTTCTTTATTCGCTACTTCAAAAGCAATGGTGGATTTGCGCTATTAGCGATTCCTTTTGATTTTTGGATTTCTAAGGCAAAGCAAAGTTAGTGACCTTCTTTAGCCCTATATTTGTTTGAGAACATATTTCACTGGGAGCACTCCACAGCTCAGAGGATAAGTAAAACCCCAAAATAGCACGACTATGCATTTCTTAAAACCTCAAGGTTAGGCCATGAGGAGTGCTTGGTCTTCATCCTGCTTTCACAGTAAACAAACATCTCTAATTAATTCAGGCTTCAGCTGCTATTTTCATACAACACTTGGTGACACTAATCGTAAATTTTCTAGTGATAATAATAATTGCCCCCTCTAATCCTTCCATACATTTGTAATTAACTGGTGGAAAAGTTTATCATCGCGAGTACAGGGAAGACTTGAATTATTGTTGCGGCAGGGGAAAAAAAATCATTTTCTGCAGTGTCAAGGATTTGTAGCTCCTTGATGCACACACACACACACACACAAACAGAGGAAGGAGCTGAGCAGTCAGAAAAGGGGCGATTGTGTAAGCAGGATGGCAGATTAATTTGTAGGGAGCAGGGTCTGTGTGTTTGTGCGTGGGTGTGTGTGTGTGGGTGGGAGAGTGATAGACAGACAGACGGACGGTGTCCCGTGGCAGAGGGGGTCCGATACGAGAGCTGTGCAGCTTCTGCGGATGCTTCTGTACACCAGAGAGTTTGTCACTCACGAAGAAAAGCACGGCTGTATAGAGACAGAGACATGAAGAGCGAGGGCGAGCTAAACTCCTGCACCAACAGACGCTGACACAGTCCATCCACTTTCGTGTTGTCATTTCTCTTCATCCCGCGCTCCCTTTCTTTGACAGGCCGTTTGAGCTTTCTCTTTCAATCACGCTCTGCTCTTCCCACTTTTGCTAGCTCTTTTTACTTTCTCTTCTCCCGTACATCTCTTTGTCTAGCATTCACATTTATAAAATTCCTACACATTATTTTGCTTAAAAAAGAGACTGAAATTAATGGCAACAGCAGAACACCAGAGATGGTGGTGATCAGTTCATGCATTGTAAGTAAGTACTATATTTTCAATCCTTGATTTTACTTTATCTTGTTGTTCAGCAGAATACAGACAAAGAAGAAGAAGAAGACACCTTTGAGTGTCCACAGGCATCCACGTGTGTCTCAGAGTGTGGTCGAGGCTTTAGTGTGCAAACGTTTCTGCACTCAAAGCTGATTTCTTTGCTTCGTTTCACAACACTCTGAGACACTATGAGACTCTGGTATTGGAGTGTTAATACTTAGATCATTTTTAAATGGCAGATCATTTGTCAGGTAATACACAAGACATAATGATACTATAGCACAGGTTATGTTGAGCTCTTAAATGCCACTTGCTCTGGTCAACTCTCTGTACTACACAAATAAATAAAACACACAGATTAAAACTACAGCAGCAGATCTGTGAGGAAGAATGTAATCTGTGTGATCTTAGTTCTCTAATTTTCAGTAATCTTTATTGCCTGCTCTTTCTCACACAGAATATTTCAACTCTGTCCATGAACTACCTCTTTAGCTACCTAATGCTGGCACAGCATTTTAGACAGACAAAGACTCTGATTCTGCCCTGTCTCTGTTTCAGTAGAAAAAAAAGAAAAAAAGCACTGCTTTGTGCCCATACTGGAAAAAGATGATAATCACAGTAATGGTGGTAATAGTGGTGTTGCCATTAGAAATTTTCACAGTGGTATACTGTAAAAGTCGTCAGATGTACTGAAAGAAAAAAATCACAGTGAATAACATCAGTATGGCTTTTGTGCAACGCCTGCCAATGCATGTGTACAAACCAAAATGGTATTCCCTTCAAAGGTGATGAGATACAATAAAGAACTAAATCAAACCCAGGAAAGCTCCGAATTGCTGTGTGGTTGTCATAAGAGTTGGCAGAGCTTTCGTGAGAATTATCAGAACACGTCTCAACAGACTCCTTGGATGAAGAAAAAAACAAACTGCTCGCTGTATAACTGAGGATAATCTGACTCTGTGGAGTTATGGCTGTGTGTTGGTGGCCTTTCACTGGAAAAGATTACAGTCCTCCATCATCAATCTGTCATCATTAATAATCACACTGATGCTGATTCCACCTCCACACATCCTGCTCCTCCAGCATCATCACATCATAGGCCTTCACGACCAACACTCTGGGCGTCAAGGTGTTGGAACAGATTACTTTCAGGTCCGACAGTGCTTCAGGGCGTCAGTGTTAGAAAGAGACCTGCTGTTAGTGGCCCAATCAGAGACAGAGCCCCTCGCCTTCCCCTCACAAATAACGGTAATCGGTGTTATCGCGCAGCTGTGATCCGGCCCCTCCGACAGTATCTTACCGGCCACCAAATACTTTCCTTTTCCCGCTATCTTCAGTGGATGTGGCAGCAGAAAATTGCCACTAAAGTAGAGTCAGCCAGTGACATAAATCATTGGGATTGGGCACCATTGATAAGAGCTATCTGGCTGAAAGTTAAGGAGCAAAGAGCCCCACTGACTCGACACTGGTTAAAGTGGGGCTAGGCTTGAAAAAAAGTAAGGTGATGAACGTAACTTTAAGTGCCGCTTCCCCTCTGCAAGGGAGAGGCCTTTGCTTGATCAGTGGGCTCTGGAGACTTTGATTGGTTCTGTGATGGCCTCAGCTATCCTGTTTGGTTTTTTTGCCTTTTCTTACCTTTCTTTAGAAAGAAAGGGTCAAAGGTTAGTCCAGAGGAGAATGGCAGGCTGGTTCAGTTTCAATTTCAGCAGCGGTTTGGGGATTGCAGAGGAAGCTGCAGCCCGGGCGAGTCTTTGGGGGATTGTGGGGCAATGAGATTCCCACTAAAGCCATTTAGAGCTTTATCAGTACTAGCCAATCACTGTGACCACTGTGGAGAGCCAAGGACCATCCATCACAGCTAAGAGAGCATTGCCTGGGATGCCTCTGTCACGAGATAATGCATTGTGAGGAGAAAAGGGGGGAAAGAACGTCCCAAGAGGAGGTTGACTGTCCTCCACTGTCCTTAAAGGACCCGTCTTATTTCAGGCTGGTGTAGCTTTTTACTGTAGGCGTAACTTGTATGGTGCAGCCAAGGCAGAGACGGAGTGAAAAACAGCCCATAACAAACACCGAAAATACAGAACTAACCCAGAAACTTCAAACCCTTCCCACAGTCTAACAACCATGTTTTTCTGAAAGCCTCAGCCAAACGCCAGCAGCACCAGCGAGGCCCGAGCGCTGAGAGCCAGAGGGCTCAATGTCCACCATCATCACCCAGTCTGGAGCAAATCCCAACACCCAGCCACTGGAACACTGCGTTTGATTAATGCCCCAACTCCTCCAAGTGTTAACCAATGTGAGAAATAGAGAGCCAGAGGATGAGAACAACTTGCAGGAAGAAGAAATAAATGAGCAAAGAATGGGTGTTAAGAAGAAGTCTTTTCTCATGGGGGTTTTCCCCCGGCAGCAACAGCAGCAGCAGCAGCTGTCTTTAAGCTGGAAGAGAGACCTGGCAGCGAGGTTACGTCCCACCTCTGCCAGAGAGAATTGAGTCTCAACAAAAAGAAATCCACCACAGAGATTAGAGTGATAATATTTCAGCTGAAATGAGGCTCTGCAGCGGCCAATCTGAGTGCCAGTGAGAGATTGGATGGAAGGTTGGTGAGGTGGGGGGAGTAAAAGAGAGGATGTTTTTTTCTGAATCCAATATGAGATAGATCAGTCTATTATATTACTGAACAGCCAGAGTATATTTTATATTATTGACAATAACATCTGCCCCATACAGTATGATGAAAGAAAAACAAAAAACAAGCCCTCTTTAATAAAAGTCTGTCAGATAGCTGTTGTCTCTCTTTTGTGTTTGCGAAGAAACGACAAGTTTCATTCTTCACCACCTCTGACACCACAAAGTGGGCGATTACACCCACTCAATGCTTCTCTCTCCATGCTGAAAACAAATGTATAGAATTTCCTTTTTTTTTTTTTTCCAATACATTATATATCATATTATTTTTATGTATATATGTATTTCTTATGAACAGACCTACTTTATCTATAATCACTTAGATATTAACGGCTCTAGTTTTCTTGTTTCTCATTCTGAGAGATCTGTACATGTTGGCGTGCTGTACTCATCTATGTCCAACTTGGACGGTGAAAGTTGGATGTCGCCTCAGTCCACCCTTGAATATTCTTACAAAGCAATGTATCAATCTTAAAATCATATGCTGTTGTGGGTTTTTTCTGCCGTGGATTTGGATTAAATAATGGAAAAGGCCTGGTAAAAGTTTCCAGCTATGAAAACTAGGCACCCGTAGCACCACAATATCATGGTGCACTATGCAGGCTTTTCAAATTCATACAAAAGTGAAAGAGGTCCAAGAAGATGCCAGTATATTAAGATGTATGAGGTCAAATGGTACACTGATAACGCGACAACTCTGATGGATATAATGGGTTCTCTCTGGCTGTCTGGGCATGTCATCTCGAGGAAGAAGCTGACACCACAACCCCATCTGGCGATTATCTGCCCATAGAACTCAGGGATCTATGAAAAGGTTATATGACGTATACCAAATTGGGCCCAGAAATGTCAATAAGAAAATCGGACCAAGCGTAGTTTTTTATATTGAAGTGACCCTTCCCTGCTATTTCAAGAATTATTGCGTCACAGAATCAGACATCAGACAAACAGAATCAGCTGTTTCAACGCCACGTATCAACTACTGCATGTTTACATCCATGTGATACAACCCTCGAGCAGGCAGAGGAATTATGACTGTTGTCTTTTTGGGAGCAGAGGAGGAAAAGAGACTCAGACTCCACAGAGGGAGATGGTTAAGGCTGTTGACTTTGACATTGCGGACCGCTGCTCATTTTAAGATGATGGACAGCTTCCTGTTTTCTACCAACAGTCATCATCGGTGTCTTGTAACCATGGCTGCCACCGTTGCCTAACCTTCACCAAGTAGTTATTTTACCCCACACCATGATCCTTCCCTAAGCCCAGCTAAGGCACTGCTGACCAAACCCAGACAACGTTAACCAGAGTGGTGTCGGGTAAAAATGTCTGTAATGGTGATTTTGTAACGTGTTGATGGATGACGCCCACAAGTGATGCCAGTGAGGGATCCCATCAGAAAATTCCACTTTTTAAAACATACACATAAAGATAAAAAATAAACAAATTTTCATTTTGCAAAGGACACGTGAGACACAGTGAGCTGTGAATATTGAATTAAATTCATTCAATTCCTGTAGTCAACCACCGTGACTTCATGTGTTTAACTTGGGGACCGTTGCTACCTCTAACATCTGTCTGTGACTGTTAACGACGCAGGGTTCATTTCCATTCCTGGCTCGAGCGCCCGTCTTTGAGTTAAACAGTCAAAGGAGCGACTCCCACTGTCTCGTACCCGGTAATGTGTCTTCATATCGATATCGCTAAGCAACTCCTCTGAGAATTGATGTGCTTGACATTCACAGATGATGTTACTCATTTTTTCCAGCCACCACAGTCATAATACGTAAGCTTGATAGTCAGTGATGTCTGTGTAATGCGGGGAATGCATCACTTTCTTCCACGGGGGGAGAGAGTCGGGACTCTCACTTCAGGCTGCAGATTCAGTTGACCACGCTGTCGCATTCAGATTTCAACAACTTTAGCTCTTATTTCGCTTGTCCTGAAATGTTCCATTTCTTCCTGTATTTCTCTTTTTCGTTAGGTGACTCGGCTGAGCTGCAGTCTGTAATTTTCTACGCCCCAGGCAACTCGGTCTCTCTCATGTTTCACCACCAGACTGGAGGCACTCCATAGCCAATTGTAGAGTGAGGAGTTCATGCACTTGTAATGAATGATGCCGCCACCTCCTTTGGCTTTTTACTCAGTCCCGAAATGACTGCCTAGCCTAGAAAACTGGAATAAAACCGGGTGTTTCTTACTTGACAGTAAGCTGCGTAGGATTTCCATGCACCTGACTAGTCCTGAAAGACGCTCTACCTCGGCTGACCCTCGGCGCGGGATGGGAAGGAAAAGTCATTTAGCATTGTGGCGCTCCACAGGATGACTCACTCCTCCTCTGCCAGAACCAGATGAGAGGGGAACTTCCCTTCTTTCTTCCTTCAGTGACTCCTGTCTCTCCACTTCTCTTCTCGGCGATGACGTTCGCGCAGCACGATGAACGCCCCGGTGATATTTATGTCCTGCTTCTTTCTCCCCTCCCGGCACACTGTCAGACACATTTAAATAAAAAAATAGAGAGATGGGCATAACATGAGGTGAGGGTGAAAATGATGGGGGGAAAGTCATCTGGAGGGATATTGTATTTCCAGTCCTGTAGGCTGCAGGAGGGTTTTTATCGCTGGACCGGCCTCGGTGCTACAAAGCTGCTTCCAAGCACCTGTCTCATATAGGAGAGTGACGCTCTGCCTCTCAGTGCTGCTCACTCCATCATTCCTGCAGCAGGCAAAGTGCTGGCAGCGACTTTGCAGCTATCTGTTTCATATCCTGGGCTGGCACGGCACCTAAACACATCTTTTTTCTATGCATACGCTGCTGCATTTAAAACTGTTTTTAAGCCTTGCAGAGGCAGCTGTGGATTTGAGTCCTGTACAGTGTGCAAAGACATGATCTACTTATCAGACCAGATGTATATCACGCGATGAAAACTCACTGCAGCCCCTCGCTTCCATCCATCCAGCACACAGCCCACATTAATGGAGCCGAGGCTGAGCAGGGAGAGGGATGGTTAAAGCATTTGCTTGTGAGACAAGACATGATTCCCAGCCAGAGTTCTGGCAGCACTTCTTTGTACATTTACAGTCCCTATAAAATGCTTCAACTTACCCCCAGTCCTGTAGGTCTCCGATTTCTGGGAAAAACCCAGAAATTCTGAGAAGCTAGAAGGCTCTTAATGAAAGATTATATCAACATCAGCCTTATTTTAATAGTTTTTGCCATGATGTATCTCTATAATGACATTGTACCCACCAGGTTGTTTGCTGAGATCTGGGCATGCACATGGGAACACATTTTCAGGAAGGGGGGTGGGCTGCCCAGCACATGTGTTAACAGTCTATGTGCACTTACAAATTTTCAAGCCATACGACAATAACAGTCAAGTAAATGTAAAAATCTACATTCTTTGAGTTTCATCTGAAACACATTAGACAATCACAGCGTTTGAAGACAAACTTCAGGACTGATAATGTCGAGGGCATTCAACCCTGCAACAGGCGCTGCTGCCAACCACTTTGTGGTGTTTGATTCAACATGTTTCGACTGATTGAGGTTTCATGGTTCAGGTGATGTCAGACACTTTCCCTGCCCATCTATCTTCCCCAAACAATCATCACCCTGCACTGTGTAGATATTCAGCCTCACTCTTACCACTAGACACTGTGTCCTTTTCAAGCACCGATATTTTAGTTGTTTCTGAACACTTTTAAAGCGTCATTTTCTGTGCCATTATTGTGCTAGTTGTGTCCCCTTGTTCTCCTGCATAGCGTTCCCCCACACTTTGAGCTGAGGTGTTTGAAAGACGCGGTCACGTCATGGTACTTGAGGCCAATGCATGCTTGCCAAATCCATCTGCGAGGGTCAGCGTGATGTAAATGTCGCCATCTGCATCACAGGCACACGAACTGCATATGTTTTAGGACGTGGACGCTTGTTTCGTGCGCTGCATGTATGTACTGTATTCCCAAGTGCTTGGTCTGTCATCCTTGGAAGCTGCAGCATCAGCTTCTGGTGCAATGCTCTCACGACCTGAAGATCTACAGAGGAGCATGTTAGACCTCAATTTTACTTTGAATAAATGACATACCCAAGTGAGGATCTGAGCTCTTCCCTCTGTGCACAGTTACGATGCAGCAAACAGGTTACGCGGCCGCATCGATGAGCTTAGCTTTTAGACCGTGAGTCACTATGTCTGATGCCTCAGGACTTGCCACGTATTGATCACAGCTTCTAGTTCAGTGGACAAACACAGACACAAAGCCAGAGCAGGCCGGCTATCACATTTCCATATCCACTCTAACATGATTGTGTCTATCGATTGTGCTCATCCCGATGGCTGCTAATAAATACCTTGTTGCTTCAGCTGCTGCATTTTTTTTCCCTGAGCTTGCATCTCTCCAATATGGATCCCCAGTGCTGCGTAAATCCCCCATTTGCTCTAAGTAGGACCACCTGCCATTACTTTCTAATAAAGATTAAATATATAATATATAAAGATTTAAGATCCTGGATAATGGTGTCGAGGCGAATAGATGGATAATGATAATAGATGGCTTTAAGAAGAGCAGAGTCATCAGCTAGGGCCAGGAGAGAATCAGGAAATGAATAGCTGCAGTAATTGTGTGTCCTGTGTGTGTGTGTGTGTGTGTTTGCGAGCATGCTTGTCTTTCCTGGCAGTATTTGTAGTGTACGACACGGAGGCAGCAGGCTGTCTGGCAGGCTTCCATTTATTCAATTCTCTTTCTCTTTTTTTTCCTTTTTAACCACCTGACAGGTCGTCATTCATCCAGATTGTTGTGACATTTTGTGGCAGCGACACAGAGACAGCGGAGTGAATGACATTGTGCCGAGCTGCTCACCTCGCTGTCCTCTCTGTTAGCCTTTGTACAGTTCCTTTGCTGAGGCAGCGTTGTCAATTAGGCTCGCTCTCTGTAGGTCACCTCAGTCATGATGATGAGGGCGCCACTTTTATTCATTTATTGGACCGGAGTGAAACAAAAACAAGTTGACGTTCAATGATAAAACTGCAATGTTATGATTCAGGTATATGCATGTTTTTTCTCTCTTTTTCTGGCATGCTTGCAGCTAAACAGTCTCAGTTACTATTTGATGGATTGCCATGAAGTTTCGCACAGACATCCGAGGTCACCAGAGGATGAATCCAGCTGAGTTTCCCCTGAGTGCCGCCTACAGTTGATGTTTGTGGTTTTCAGAGAGACGTCTTGTCAGCTGAACATTTGCCACTGAATTTGATTCAGACCTTAACGCTCTTCTCCGGATGAATTTATATCATCCTGACCTCATCTAATGCCATCATAAGGTCCAACTTTTTTTTTTTTTTGGGATGTTTTTTGATGTTTTTTGACCAAATACCTTAAATCTGGTGTTCTTATCAGCCTCAGTTAATGCTAATTAAGAAATGTAAGCACACTACAGTAATATGCTAAACAAAGGCTTTTTGCATAGCTGTAGTTAGTCTTGTTTATGAAAATTAATTGGTGTAAGGTGTAATGAGATTTTTTGTCAACAGGATCACAACACTGACAGCAGAGTCATTTCTTTAGGTTTTTTTCATATTCAGATTTTTGGATAAATAGTATTTTTATTTTTAAATGAGTATTTTTGTTACTCTGTTGTTACTCTATTTTCTGATCTGAGAATGGGGGTTTAGTCTTGACATTTAGGTATATGCAACAAAATAAGTCAGTTCAAGGTAAGTTTATTTTGGCTGTCAGGGCGAAATGTGATGGCTCAGTCAAAGTTAGTTAAGGTGACTTTGACTGAAGACTTTGCAACACATTTTTTTCTTGCCGCAAGACCTTCCTCTTCTTATGTAGAGCAGCATGGGTACACAGAATAAGATGAAAATAAACATTTTTATGGTGGAATTTAGTAAAACTGATAAACAGTGCTGATAAACATCACCACAGTGACTAGAGTGGGAAAGGGAAGGGAAAGGAAACTTTTTTGGTTTTTCTCTTCATATCAGCCTAATGGAACAATGCTAGGATGGTTGGAAAGAGGAAATGGAACTGGAAAAAGGAGACAAAGATGGGGAGGGGTGGGTTGGCTGATTCATAAAGGAACATAAATAGGCGAAATCAGAAAGAAAAACAGCGTGAAAGTGCACACAAAGCAGGTTCTTTGCTGGAGTCCCGTCTTCCTTCAGAAAACAAGCCTTGATTTCCGCTGAGCTCACGCATCAAGGGATCCTGTCCCTGTGGCCATTACCCACGAGCACCAGGGCTGGACACCCATCCCATCCTGTCCCAGAGAGACGCATCGTCTAACACAGTCGGGGTGGAGGGCCAGGTGCTGCGTCCCAGCAGGATGACGGTGAGGGAGGGACAATGTATGCAATTCCTGTCTGGCACGCAGTCAGGCTCTCACGGGAACAAGGCACAGGAAATGTGTGTGTGTACTCTACTATTGGGACTCTGCCCCCCCCCCCCCTCCACCCCACCGCTCTGAAAGTGAAAATCTGGTGAGGCAGCAGGGAAAGGTGGAGGAAAAAAACTGCAGTGCACTTGGAAGTGATATAAGGTCAGCAGTACTGTATATGCACACACACACACACCATAAATGCTTTTCAGCAGATCTGTTGTAAAAGTCAAGCGATCCGTTTGAGCCACGTTACACCTGAGCAACACCTCTGCCTGCATGATTCAACCAAAAACACATTTAGAGTGAAAACATACATTAAAAATAAAGACACACAAACACATATAATTCCAGCAGGTTGAATTTCAGTAGGTCACTCAGATGTGAAGTTCACACTGCAGAGTAAAAACTCTCCTGCTGTCTGTGTAGAGTCACATACTAAATTTGCAAAAGGCAGCTCCACACTTTGACAGCTCCAGAGAAATCCTGTAGAACATTTTGAAGGACTTCATTATACCGGCAATTATATTCTAAGTCAGTCAACCGTACTTCCTCTACTTCCTGTCAAGCGAAGACAGACGTGATGAGTCCTGTGTTCAGGATATTTGCTTCGGCTTCAATTTGTGGATTAGACTGATGCAGCCACATGTACTCTTACATTTATAGTACAGTATGTGTGGTGGGCACTATTCCTGGGTTTAAATCCACCAGCTGGCTCGGATGTTTCCGTGTGGACTTAGCATTTATTTCCCCCTCCATGTCTGCAGGTTTCCTCTGGAGGGTCCAGTCTCCTCTAACGGTCCAAAGACATACAGGTCAGGTGAATTGGAGCCTCTAAATTGCCCGTGGGTGTACGTGTGAATGTGGTTTTCTGTTTATATATGCGTGTGCAGGCTGAACCCTGCCTCTCGCCCAGTGTGTGCTGGGACAGGCACCAGCCCAAGCATATCAGTGCAGCAGGAGAAATGAGTCTAGATAATGTGTGTATTGATTAATGTACACCACCGTATACAAAAGACACCTTATACACATCCTAGTTGACTGGAAGAGCAGGAGAAACATGGAATTCTTTCACTATTATCTTTCATTATTATCATTAATTTAGTACCTTGTTCCTGGAACAGTCTTAACTTCTGCTGATTAGTCATGTTTTTGTCTTAAATATGAATCTTTTGAAAAATGTGGACCAGGGTTCACCACCTTCCTCAAAGACGGACAGCCCTGCAGGTGCACAGATCAAACTTTTGGTTACACCACAGTCTCTGCAATCCCAGTCTAAACAAATGCGAGGAGCCAAGACAGGGCTAGAAACGATCCTCTGCGGTGCTGCGGGCTAAGTGGGAGCCAAAGCGTAGGTGCAGGGTGGTGGAAGTGAAAGTAGGTGTAATCTGTGCTGGGCGCGAGAGCCAGAGGAGCGGAGCTGTGTCCATGGGCCTGATTCAATAAAAATTCTGACTGTTATGACAGGCCTACTTTCTTCACCCCAAAAGAATTTTAAAATTCATCCATTATATGCTTAATTGCAGCCTTGTCAGTGGCACCATTTCAATGCAGCGCGGACTCTTCATGAGTCCCTCAAGAAATTAAATTGTGTAAATTAATTCACAGTAATGTAACACATTTACAGTCCTAATCATTTCATCATATGGAAATGATATCATAACATGCATGAAAAATGCATGATGGGTACTGTGTTACAACTCCCAGCTGACATGTCTAGCTACGTCTGAACAGCATCAGTCGAAACCACCGAAGCAGAAACCCATTGAATTAAAACTGCAATTTATCACCATAATTTACATTTATATTAAGTTTCATGTTTTACTGTTTACTTAGTTTACATTAAAATCTATGTCTCTGCCCCTGTCACTCTACAATATACAGTAACAGTCATTTAACCTCATGAAAACTCACTGATTGGCTGATATCATGTGAAGAAAGGCCTTTAATTGGATGTATTTATGTCTCTTGTTTGTTTGGAAACAAACTGAAACAGTTGCCTGTTGCTGTGAGATTGTAGTCACCGTTGTTAAACAGGCAAAAGCTAAAGCACCATCTACAGAAATGGAAACTACATCTTAAGACATTCCCAAAAAAAGACACTGATTACATTGTTCCACTGAGGTGAGCTCTGGGAAGTGCATTAAAAGGTCTCTGTACGCTGTTTAAGTTTGAAAAACCTATTACATGTCATGTATGGCAGAAAGATTGGGTGAAATATTATTTATATATATATAAATAATGCCATGTTGTGCCTATAGTGGTATTTTATGTCATTATCAAAATTGTTTTCATGTAAGCATATTAAATACACAGTCTAAAAGATTAACAGATACATCTGCAAATAGTGATTACAGGGTTCAAGCCAGTGCAGGCTGTTAGAAGTTAAAAGCTTTTGATCTGCATCTGGTTCAGTGAGGTCTAGATGTGGAAAAAAAGCAGTTACAGCTCCCATTTTGTGCATTTTCGCAGATAGAATTAAAGGGTTAACAAATATTAAAATGGCGATTTAAAGAATCTATCTCCTGTAGGATAATCTTGTTCATTATTCTATTCGCTACTGGAAAAGTAATATAATTTCCGGTATTTATGTGCATATACTGGCCTATCATTTATTTATGTGCTGAACCACACCGCTTTGATGTTCATCAGTCAATATTCTGAAAACTAGATATGAACAAGATTTATGCTTTTTATAAGCTTGGTCCACTAAGGCTTCACAGAGGATGTGGCAGCAGTTGGACTTAATGTTTAGGAGGGGATGTAAAAAATGTGGGGGTTTATTCTAAATGAGTGAAAATCTATTCTTGGGGCAAATTTATAGAGTGAAAATAGATGGATGATTTTGGGTAAAGTGGCCTTGCAGTGCAGAAAGTTTCAAGGTCATAGTTCTTGGGCAGCACTTGTACACAACCTCCAATCAATGGGCAAACTCTCACATTTCCACAGTTTATCATGGGAATTTGTGCAAACATTTCTGAGGAAAACTGAAGAAAACCAGAAGAAAATGATAGGGTTTTACCTCTTGAAAAGTCAGAGGAAATAATTGTGGCACTTGAGTGTTTGTTCTAATGTGCGTTTACCTGCCATCCATGAGCCTTTGGAAGTTGCACCGTATCATAAGCAAAACAGCATTTTATCGCTTTGAAAACACGCATTGCAAGCCCGACATGTGTCCTTAAGCTGAGGTCGACTTCCCTTTTGTTATTCTTCCACGGCCACTTTATCTTCAAGAGATCATTTTCACATAAAAGGCTCTTTACAATGCAGCTCGTTACTATATTTCATGCACGCACGGGCTCACGGGCAACAGGGCTGTCCTATATTCCTCAAAAATAAAACACACGCACACACAGATTACAGTTGGCATCCGTAGCCTAGATATGAAGATAGCCGGTGCTACAGCTCTTATCCAGAGGAAGTGGACCTCGACGGGGGAGGCAGCCGGGGGCCAGAATGTAGCCAGGGCTCGGAAAGAAGAGGAAAAGGGAGGATGTTATCAGTGTCTCCATCTGTGGAGGGTGGCACAAGACAAGATGAGACACACCTCTCATTAACCTTCACCTTCCTCCCCTTGTTCTCACACATGCATGTTCGTGTTTGTGTTTATGGTCGGATGGTGGATAAAACGCTGGCAGGGCGGCGTGTGGAAAGTTACCGTGATGGGTGGGAAACCTGAGACATTTAACATTTATCTTTACTGAGAGTACATCCATCATGCTCTGCTAATTTGTTATATCTTTTGAGGACATTAACATTTTGAGCTTTTCTCCTGTTCCATATGTCTTTGGTGATTTATCACTGAGTTTTGTACATATTCTGCCCTCCGTCTTTGTCTCAGTATCCAGGTATTTGTAGGTTTACTGAAATTGCCTTAACAAAAGCTTTCAGACAAAAATATTACATTTGAAGAAATATCATCATCAACAACAACCAACTTAAAACAGGCACTTTTTCTGACAACACACACATCAGCACTGAGGACCCGGCACATTTATATTCAATCGTATGACCCTATGAAGAGAAGCGGACATCACGTTCAAAGATGGCGTTCCATTTGCTCTATGAATGCGTCTATACATTACTCAGGTTTCCAGCGGTCCGTGTCTTTGTGTCCATTGAGTGTGTACCTTACAGATGTCCTCAGCTGGGTGATTTCCTGCTGACTCTCTGTGAAGGACATATAATAAATGACTGCCACAGCTCTTCAAGACTTCAAGACCTCATAGATCAGGTGTTGTGTAAAACAGCGAGTCCTGTCGTGAGTGTTTGTGATGCTCAGACAACACATGTCCATGGGCTGTTTCTTGTGTCGTGATCAAGTATGGGGGATGAAATTGTGTTTTTGAACCAGTGGACACAGTAATTCCCACTGAGGACACTGTGCCAGAGCAGCCTCACAGCATTAGCACCCTGTGAAGTTTGCTATCACAGCTAATCATAAAAGCAGAGGTGAAACCGACTTTACCGATGGCTCCGTTCCTCCAAGTGTCTCAATATTTCACAATAACAGGACCCTGGAACTAGCTCACCTAAATGAAACACAGTATAATGTTGCATTCAGAAGCACCACTGCTAAAAGCCATTGATTCCTTCTGTATCATCACATCAGTTTGGAAATTTCGTATTATAGAAGTTGTTATGTAATAGCATCCTCCATTAGAGGCTCTCTGGATCTCTCTGTTCTCTCAGTATTGTTAAAGCCCATTGCAGCTGGTCAGCAGTGTGGATTTGTGCATTGCAAGTGAACCAGACTCTCACCAAAAGCTCTGCACCGATTTATTTTTCAGCGGATGATTCCAATGATGATTATATATGATCCAATATAAATTATATATGATGGTGTGACTAAGCCCTGAGAAATAAAAACACAGAGTTGAAGCAGATCTAAATCTTTCCTATCTTTCCTGAATGAATATATGAACTCTCATAGACTTACATTACTAGGACAGACATTTTGCAAACGCTTGAGAAACTCCCACCTTATGTCAGGAGATGCACTCACAGTAATTAATCATTTTCATTTTACAAAAGCTTGTAATATGTGTGATTTCTCTCTGATTTTTATTCTGCTTACTGTAATGGTGGTGCAGACCTCTGCAGAGCCTCATTATAGAAAGCAAACAGAGAGATACATGTTCTCTGTATTCTACAGCTTTCCTGCTCTAATGCCACACAGATCATCAAAGTTTCATCCCATCATATCTGCATCAGTCAGTGTAACTAATTCAGGGAGTGTTGACCCAGGGAGTAACATTTTTCAGCAACAGTTGACCTTTGTCAGGCTGAGAGTGTTACGATGAGGAGACCTGTAGCTTAACGCCGGCTGACAGCCTTGTCATGTAAGATGTGATTGGTGCCAAAGGGTGTGTCAGACACTGACATGAAAAAGAGAAAAAAGAAATTGGGCTGTTAACATTCATGAGAAATGATCACGGTGTCAAAGGGAGAGCATCCACTTGTCATCCCTCAGACAGCGCTGATCTATTTGACTGGCCATCTTTCTTCTGTTCTGCCCTGTGAAGTGTGGATCTATTTTTTCTCTCCTTCCTTCCTTCCTTCCTTCCTTCCTTCCTTCCTTCCTTCCTTCCTTCCCTCCTTTTTGGTCCTTATCCTCTTCTTTTCCTACTTCCACCTGTTTCTCCTTCCTGTGTTCCTTCCGTCCCTCTCTCCCTACTTTGACTTCCTTCCATCTCTCTCCCCTCCTTCCTTTCTTGTTTTTCTCTTCCTCCTCTCTCACACTTCCTTCCTTATTTCCTTCATTCTCCATGTTTTTCATTCCTTTCCCTCTTTCAACTTCCCCTCCTTTTCTTCTCTTCTTTCTGTTCTTCTTTTTCTCCAGTCTTCCTTCCTTCCTCTCTTCACCTCCTTTCCTATTTTCACTTTCCCTCATTTCTTCTCTCATCTTAATCCTCTGTCCTTCTTCCTTCCTTCCTTCCTTCCTTCCTTCCTTCCTTCCTTTCACTGAATGTCCCAAATTTCACATTTCAGTCTTTTCTACCTCAGAAACTGTCCAATCTGAGATCGATCCAACATCCATCAGCCACCTTTGTCAACTGTTATCAGGCTGTCTGCAGTGTGATCTTCATCGTCCCACAGTGCTCTGATGATGCAGCCACACTGTAGATATGAATAACTCCAGCACAAGAGACGCTTGGCATCATCGTCCCGTTGTGAAACTCTCAGTCTTAGCGTGCCTGCTTATCAGCCACCTGTCCGTCCAGTCCCCTGTGCTCGGTGGGCTGCGCAAAGCACCTGAGCTGCCGGTCGATCCCTCCCAGCCCGGAGCCCCTCTGTTGTGACTGTGGGAAACATGTGACTGTAAGCTTTAATGGGCAGTCTAAATCACAGGCCTGTCACTTTGTGCCTTCATTCAGATTAATGTGCACACCAACCGGCCAGGCATTAAGCCCCACAGGCCCTCTCAATGACACACCTCAGTGCTCTGTGGCTGTCTGCCGCGCACCTGCCGCACAAAAATACACACCGGGGTACCCACACCGAGGCATGTCAGGCTCACTAAGAAACACATGCAGTCAAAACACAAACAGACACATACATCTTTACCAGGAAAAACCGATAAACCAGCACTTTGCAACCTTGGGAAGAGATGAAATGGAAAGAGTGAAACAATGGGAACGTCAGGGAATCAACTGTGGCTCGACCGTGCGCCTCTCCAAAAAAAACACAACTACAGCCTCGCTTCTTACCTCATCTCACCCTCCTCTAGCCTTTTGTTTGCAGCTGAAGCACACTTCAAGATGTGGGACTGTTTCTTGGTGATTAACTTGACTGGTTTCCATTAAACTCTCCAGGAAATTCAACTGCTGACATGAGACAAAGAAAATAGGACGTGAATCAAGTTTTCACAAGCTTTTGCTGACAAATAAATAAAAGATGGAAAAACTTTTCATGAATGTAAAAGAAGAACTGCATGTGGTGATTCACACACACATTAGTCTTCACATAGGAAGGGCTAATTAACATCCATCATTAAAAACGAGCCTTTTGATGTGAAGGAAGCATTGAAATTGACATTTTCCTGAAGTATGTCTGCCCTGTTTAGCCTGAACTCTTCATCATCACAAAAAAAAAAGTTTTTAAAACCAATGCTTTTGTCACCCAGAGAATCAGCAGTCACTCATGGTGCAAAAGTTGCCTCATCCAAAAGAATCAGATGTTAAATATTAATTCTCTTGGATTTAACGATGAATTAGTGGCTCTTTTTTATTTTCTTGGGACAAGTTCTGTAGTGGCACCAGATGTTGCAGCTTTTAAAATGCTCATAAGTCACACTGGTGTCTACTCTTTCTTGCTTTCTTGGAGCTCAGAGTAATTGTCAACAGCATCTGGCTAGTTCCAGTGAATATAAGTCTCCTCATCTGTTGGAGAGGAGGGGAGAGAGGAGATATGAAAGGATGCTCTGCCCCCATTTGGCAGCACGCAGAAGTGCAGCCCTCAACATTCAGGACAGAGACCTCAGATGGCACCAACACTAAGCCCTTTATAACGCCTCAGAAATTCTCTTTGAAGACGAATTTAGTACTTTTCCCAAACCACTCTGAACACTGACGTATATATTCAGATGTGAGTGATCAAGCACTTTGCACACTCACAGATTATATAGTAAAGGCAACAGAGGGTTTTCTTTATTGTGTATATGAGGTACATTATTGCACAAAGACTGTGAACTGACCTGTAGGTGTTCTGTGCATTTTTAACAGAGGTTTATGCAGTAAAAAGTAATATATAATGTAAAGGGGAAAAACTTGGTATTTACCAGGGGCAGTGAGGACGATTCTGGCCGAAAAGATTAACAGTTTTCTCAACAGGAGAGCAAAACAGGAAAAAAAAACACAAATTACCAGAATGCTCAACAACAACATTGCCAAAACATCCCCCAACAGCTCACACAAGAATTTCAAGGATTATTACTTTAATCCTTGTGGACCTGCTTTGAGGTTTACGATTTAACACGTGTCCAGCGCCAGTGAAAAAGGGGAATATAATGAACAACAACTTAAGAACTTACAACTACATCCCGATTTAAAATGCATTCTGGCACCCAGAGAGCCAATCTAATAGTCAAACAGTGTAGGTTTGCAACTTACTGTGGAGTTGGATCATGTAGTTGGTTAGTCTGCTCCGAGCTGAGTAAGAAAAGTCTGAGTCCTTTTTTGGTCCAACAAGCTTTCAGAGGTTTAGATGTGTTAGTATCATGGCTCTTCATTACCTTAAAATAAACCCCCTCTGTTTAGTCTAAATGATCACATAGATGTATTATTGTGTAATAGCTATTTAATTTCAAGAATTTTACGTTTCATTTTCATCATTTTACAGCGGCTCTGATCAATATTCTTTGTAATACTCAGAGCTAATTTTGCTTGGTGTCAGCTGAAGGTGTAGATAAACCACTGCTTTACAAACAAGTCTGCCATATCAACTTAAAGCTTATAATAAATCAGTGTCTTGTTCACAGCTAGTTTCTACTCAATGGCTGAAAACTCACTTAATGCAAGTTTAATGTTATTAGATTGTTTCTGCAAGTATGCACCAAGACTTTAAAAGCTGCACTGAAAAATAATGTCATGGTGTCACAGTTGTACTTTTAAAAAAAAACCCTGAATAACAGATTTGTTAAAATGATTATTTTGACCACGTGGGGGCAGCAGAAACGAGTTGTGCACACAATATTGACATATCACCTCTGAAGTTGACATGGTGAACTTCTCACCAAACAGTTACTCATTAACACAACCAGCATTTTTGGAGTATCATTATGAACATTTCTGAAGTCATGTTTGGGGCCAGCTGGTGAGTCAAGTATTATCTCTGCTTTTAAGCTCTACTTTTGTTGTGGCTGTTCTGTAGTTTCTAAATGCTCCACTGTGCTCACCAGCGTGCCTCTGGTTAAGAGAGTTAACCACTGCAATAAAGTTGAGGGCCGAATGGTGAAAGTATAAGCTGAAACTTCTCAGCGAAGTGGTTGGAAACTGCAGATTCAGGTGGTAGTTCCCTAGTCATTGTCCAAATAGCCACTTTTAATGCGTCTCTAAATGTTTGCGACTTGGTCATATTAGTCGAGAACACTATAAAACAAACCTATGTGATAACTGTTAATGGCCTGGTAAAAGAGGCAAGCTGCAGTCATCATCAGGTTTAGATTCACATGCTGATAAATCCTTTACTTGTGAGTCACACTCAGTTATATAAAACCACATATGCCGAAATGTCACATGTGACATAACCCAAACAGGTGAACTTTTAAATTTCATCTGAAAACACTTGACACAGAAATTGCACAGGAAATGGTTGTCATACAGCACTTGAAGGAAATTATGAACCAGTAACCTGCAATTTCTGTAGTGACGTGAGGTCACACCTGCTGAATCACAACCCATTAAATCCATCTGTGAAATGTTTCAGTCAGCCAGTGTCAAAAATAATATTCATTAAGCTTCTGGATCTTTTGCGTGCATTGTTTATGTCCATTGATTCTCTGTGACAATAAAAGGATGGGAGAAAAATAGCAAAAATCACTGCAGTAAGAGTTCTTAAAAAAAAAAAAGAATTAGTCCTTCAGTCTGTTTTTTTTTTTTATTATTTTACAGGAACAAATCACTGCCTCCTTCTCTTCACTGAAGGTAGACCCCTCACACAGTAACTGAACAGTGCTTGATTTTTATGGCATTGTTAAAGGGGTAATCATTGTGGCATTTACCACTATGATTACTCTATGAATTGGCCTCCCTTGGTCAGGCCTTTTTATCATTTCCAGACCCTTGGTTGAGAGCAGCTCTATATTACACCAATTAGAGCGGTGAGTCATATGTCACCGGCCACCTGAGAATTCAGCCTCCTCCACTTTGTGCTATAAATTTACCTCTGGCTGTTATATTGTCCAGGTCTATTGTCATTCTGCTGCTGACGGACAGGGGAAGCTGATATACTGCTTACATGCTGGGGATCAGGGCAGTGTGGCGAAGACTGTGTGTCTGTCATGAGTCATGTACCACTCATGGATGATGTACTGAAAATACAGTACGGAAAAAGAACATTGAAGCATTTTCTTCACTTCTCCCTGAGAGCACAGTGGGTAAAACAACAAACAAGATTAACTCTTTGCTCGTTTTAAAATGTATCAAGCTCTTTCACAGCAATGTCAGGGCCTAGGCCCAACCCCCGAGGCTTAATTAGATTAATGGAAGAGATGGAGAGAATCTAATGACCCATCTCCCTGCATCACTGGACAGCGGAAAGATGGAGAGGATGAAAAAAAGTGCATCAGCACTCGCCTGCTTCCTCCTCCACTCACCCTCTCCTCTCTCCTGCCCCAGACAAGTCAATGGTCCTTGAGAACGCTCGGAGATACATTACACCGAGCCCACGGCTGAGTCAAGCCCCGTCTGCATCGCTGTGGCATTTCGTCGGTCGTTCCCCAGCGTGACAAGAGGAATGGAGCAGCAGAATATGGGCTGAGTGGGTGGATAGTGGTGTCATTTTATTCCTAACGACAAGCGAGCATATGAGTGTCTTGCTGAGATAAGGGCTAAATGAAAACAAGAAAACATACAGAGATAATGAAAATGACAAAGGAGAGGGATTTATGGAAATAGTCACGCTCAAAGTTCCCCCTACGTGTATCACGCTGATTATGAAATCAGCTTGATGTAGTCATGATGTGGAGTCTACACACTGTGAATCATGGACACGTACTGGTTGACTCTGTGGGCTGAACATATATGAGAACATTTCAGGTTCTGCTCTTCAATGACCCTGTGGAGACTTAAAGCTACCGTGTAGAGTTTTTGACCACTGGTGTCACTATAGAGCAACAACTTGCTTTTTTTTGTTTAACATATACACATGAGAGCACACAGATGGTGTGAAAAAGTTCGGATATTTCTACACTGTCACAGAAAGCCTAAGGTAATTTTTTGGAAATGTAACTCCTCATTCTGTATTTATTTATATCATCTTGTTGCCATAAGATGCATATGATTCTTGAAAAAAATCTTTCTGATACAACCACAATTGAACAGCATAAAAAAAACAAAAAGCACAGAAAATAAAACAAACATGCTCCTCTCCTGACCTATGAGGATTTTATCTTTGTTAGTTGCTATTTAAAATAACATATCAGGGAGCTCTATCATTGGTGGTGCCTCTAATATAATAATATAACTTAAAGCAATCATTTGAAATGACATTGAAACTAGTCAATCTTACTTTACCTCTAAGAGGGCGTGTTCTTTTATAAAATAGTGAAGTCCACTCTATATATTTGGTTTCTATGTTATGAATACAGTTGTTTTAGAGAAGAAAACTGAATATGAAGTGGTTAAAATGAACAGTACATAAAATGTTATTATGGTATTATGATATTATAAATGGTATTAAAAAGTGTTAAAAACAGCAAAATGTTACATAGATTTTAATGCAGCTGTGACATTAACTCAGAAACATCAGATTAAAAAAAAACATTGACGGGGACATTTTACTGCACAATGAGTGCTTTTAACTTGCATACATGCATACGTTTATTCACACATATAAGTGTTTCAGTAAAGCACTTCTACTTGCTGTGGAGTATTTTCACAGTGTGGTATTGCTACTTTTACTCACATACTGGATCAAAATTCTTTCTCTACCACTGCCAAATGCTGCTCCAAATTATATTCAAATTCATTTATAAGAAATAAAAAAGAAACTTAAATTTGGAGAATCTTTGCTGGACAGAAACTGACACACACACACACACACACACACACACACACAAAAACAGACACAGAATACCTGTAGCAAAAGCAGACATAAAATGTTTGGCCTATACTTGCTTAAATAATTTTAAAAAAATTCCTGTGATGTAAAAGTGTCTCGTGCATAGATTACGTTTCTCTCTGTACATGCAACAAGCTGCGGGTTGAGGCATTTTATGTAACTATCAGTGAGACGGTAAAAACAAGCTGACTCCACACACAGACTCACACATGTACTAAAGACTGGTGGTCCTTAAGTGCCCTGATTTAACAGCCACCTGTAAGCCTATTGGGATCTTATATGAGAGAGTGATGGGCTTATATGTCACTGGTGATGGTGGGGGCTACACTCTGTGCAAGAGCATTAGTGGTGCTAAAAGCAGTAATACCATCAAGGCAACTTGGTTATGGGGGCGTGGTGCCTCAGAGGCAGGCGGGGGGAGGTTAGAGAGGGTTAAGCCATGAGTAGGATCAGCACTTTGCATACCTAGTTACTTGCAGATGGCAATTCTGATGCACCTTTAGGTTTCTAGAGATGTTTGGGAAGTTAAAGGGCTTTTTAAGTGGCCCGCAGGTGCCCGTGGCTACAGCTCCAGCTCCAGCTCCAGCTCCAGCGCCGCCCAAGGTAAGACTGTATATTCAATAAAATGTGTTTTATAAACTGTAAGATATCTGTATTCATGTTCAGTGTCTCAAAGGCCGTATGATTCTTCTGTGATGCTCTTACAAGCTTTCAGGAGCTTTCATGCTGCTCAGCAGGTGCCAGTAACAGCAGTAGCAGCCAAGACTGAAATCAAGCATGACTGCAAAAAAAAAGAAAAAGAAAGAAAGAAAGATTGCATCCAGCCTGTAATGCAGCAAGTTTGGTTACATTTGTTTCTGCTAAGATCACAGCAGTGGCTTCTTATCAGCTCCTCCATCCATCCAATTGCTCAGTTCTCTTGCCAACAAAGAATCAAATGAAATTGTTTCATTACACGGGCCTCACTAAAATCGCTCATTAGCCAGAGGGCACTTTTGACTTCTATTCATCTGAAACACAGCTTGTTTTTAAGCGAGTCTATCAGGCAAAGGAGTAATTTGTCAAAAGCTAAATTTGCTGTTCTTTAAAAATGCTCTGTAAATTAAAATGTCTCTCTAATGACCGTGGTTTGACTAATGAAGCCGAGCATCTGACTTTGTGGAAAATGCTGATTTGTGGTGTAGGAGGAGAAGCCAGCTGCTAAGGAGGATGAGGCCAAGAAAGTGGACAAACCGCAGGGTAAGTCATTCATTCGAGAGGCTCAAGTGGCACATTTAGAAGCAGGTTGCCAGATGCTTTTTTTTTGTTTGTTTTGCTTTGCTTTGTTGTCAGATGGGCTTTCTTGGTGATGACTGTCCTTCCCTCTTTGCACCAGAGCCTGTGGCTCAAACTGACTTTGTGTTCATATTATGTTGAAACTTTCTCAAGAATTTTTTCACAGTTTTTGTTTGGAAAACATAAATTTTAAGACGGGTTCATCATAAAGGCACATCTCTAGTAAACTTATAAGTGGATCACTCTTTTCTAAGTTTAGCTATATATTCTGATTGCATCCTCTGTAAACACATGTTAAATAGACGTCTTGCTAATAAGGTATTTCAATTCATAATATTACTAAAAGCACTTTCTCATCTGCAGAGCAATTTTAAGGCTTATTCCTGTATTATTCCAAAATATAAATTTTTTGAGTGTCATGGAGATTTAAATGGCTGTAATCAGTTTTGTGTGATATGGATCGAGAAGAAAATCAGACCACTGAGACAACAAAGTGGCACACTAAAGGTGCAAACTGATGGTTTATCTGGGAAAAATTCAGCTCTGGTCAACTTTTCTAGAGCTCGTCTGTCCAGATATCATTGTCTCTGTTTTCCAAGGTCTATAAGTTAAATTGGATTTGGCTGTGTCACTATCACTTTAGATTCACAGTAATTGGGTCATTCATTTAACTCCTGTCTCCGTGAACAGCTGATCATATTCTTAACACTCTAACTACCAAGGCTGTCATTGTTTTTAAATTTTGAAATGTAATTACTTTGTTCAAATGACACCCAACTATAGGACTCTGACTTTTCCTAAATATGTCTATATTTTGTTTAATATTGTTATTTTCTTAAAATTACAAAACATAAAAAAGTTGTATTTCTACCTTGAAGGGATAACAGTCATTTTGACCCATACCTTATATTATGACCTTTTATGGTATTATTGACAGTGTAGAATTTCAGTGTTTGGTATTTTTTCCCTTCCTCTCACTGTTGCCTAGCATTTTTTTCTAGTTGCTTTGAAGACAATAAAGAGTAGAGTAGAGTAGCAGAGTAGACGCTGGCTGATACTGGCTCTGACGACGATTCAGAGATCATTCACCCTCTTAAAAGTCTGCTGTCATTCCATCTGTTAATTGTTGTTGTTGATGTTTATCATTACCTATCCTAACATTAAATATAATCTATTCTTAGATTTTATATCAATTATTGAAATTAAATGCAAATAATGTATGAATGGTCAAAATGACTGCTATGGTAGTTCTACTACTTATAGACTCCAGTAGATGAAGTGTTGTAAACTACAGAGAGACTGACTTAACCAAACACTCCTCTAATCCTCCTAAACAATCCACGTGCTGTATGTTTTGAACACCACAAACAAATGTGGCCTTCGCAACATGATCAGTCTCATTTATAACATCTACCCAGTCTAGCTACACTTTATGTCCTTCTCCTGTTTGGCATGCCTCAGCCGGTGGTTCGTTTGATTGCTCCATTTTGAGCTTTGTCATTCTTGAAAGGTAGTTTTTTTCAGGATTGTAATTCAATCCAAAATAATTCATATTGAATTTAGATCATCATGTGAAAGTATCCTTTGGAGAAAAACTGCCAGATACGTCAATAACACATATTTCAAAAACAAAGTTACAAAGCAGTTTCAGCGAAATACAGTGCATGGCTATTTAAATTCAAGTCAAATGCAAAGCTTTGATAACAAGTAGTCTGGAGGAAATAACATGTCATTTGAATGGCTTCCCTCTCTCAGATTCTACTCCGGCCCCTGCTCCAGCTCCAGCAGCGGCCCCGGCCCCTGCTCCGGCCCCTGCTCCTGCCTCAGCCCCTGCTCCAGCCCCGGCCCCAGCAGCGGCTCCGGCCCCAGCAGCGGCCCCGGCCCCTGCTCCAGCCCCGGCCCCTACAGCAGCTCCAGCTAACCCTGACCAAGCTGCACCTGAGGGGTAAGACCTGTGATGTTTTTTTCTTCCTGATTTGCTCTGACATTCGATTGCAGAGGAGATGCACAGTATGACACAGCAAAAGAGATACAGGTTATTTATCTCTGTCTCTAAACTCCACATTAGCTTTCCAAAGCACACGCCCTGCCAAGACACTGACACCACAAACCAGTATCAAATTAATCACCCAATATCCACTAATTAATCAGATTCCCAGGCAACATGGCAGGCAGAGAAGGCCCTCAGAGAAGAGCGCAGCATGTGAGATCTTTATCCTCCGGCGCAACTTGCATATTAACAGGAGGATGATCTCAAAGTGGATTAAGAGCTTTTCATCTTTTTAGGTTTAAGCAGCTCACCGGTGCTGCTTCTGGCCCGGGCAATAAAAGCCGTGAAGGCGACAGGTAAAGGCAGATTCGGCGGATCCTCCCAGCTGTGAGCACATGTTACTTTTCCAAATGAGGAGGCATGCTGTAAATGTTTCATCAGTGGATGATGACTGAGAGCTGCTGAGCGCTCGGGGCTCGGAGTGGAGCGCAGTTAGAGGTGTCAGCCGTCAGCACGGGCGACAGGTGGAATAAATAGCCTGTGGGTGTTAGGAGTTCAAAGGTGATGCTAACATACTGTTCTCAACAGCAGGGCTACGCCGCTATGGGCTGATAGTTGGCACGTCATAAAAGGATCTTTCAACTGTCTTCAGCTTTCAACCTTATTTTTGTCACCGGAGGGCAATTGGTTTTTCAGGAATTGCACAGTATAATATAAAAGTACATGGACATTGACTACTGTAAGGGAGAGGGAAGGTGCCCTGAATACAAGAGGATAGAAGTCTAGCAACAGTGCACCAAGCCACATCAGCAGTACCTATCTCATACACCTCTGATCAGCTCAATACAGTGTCTGGTTATACTGGCAAACTAATGTCTCTGTTTGATTTTGTAATACTGAGCATTACTCAAGGATACAAAATGGCTCCAGGCTTGGCCATTTTGACACAGGTTCTCAACATGAGGTACTCATCAGCTGGTGACTAGGCGTCATTCAACCACATAAATTGTCTGATTAAGATGTTTTATCGTTCTGTATACTCTTACAAGCAGCACTCAGGTCCAACAACATGTAAAACAGACAAGTAAGTGCATCAGGATCCATCAGCATGTCACTGCTGGTCCAGCTGAGGGCAGGATAGACTCTCCAGATTTGGGAATCTTACTTTGGGTGTCTGAGTGAGACCTTCATTTTGAAAACTGTATGACCCTGGATTTTAAAATGACCCTTTACCTGTATACTTATTTAAAGTCTTTACACGCAGACGTGTAAAATCATCTAAAGCTTGTAATGGCTTCAAGTTCAAATTACATCATTAACAAGTTTTCTCAAATTCAACATTTGCTATGTACATTCATAAATGTACTGTATTTTTAATTACACATGGCTGGCAGTTTATAAAGCACACCTGACTATAACTCATGCAGTACATACATGTACATATTAGACAACAGTTCTGAAATTATTCTTCCCTTCATGGACGTTATATGAAGGTAATGATGATGTTTTAAATAACATGTTTTTCAGACTGCATGGTTATTTGGGATTATACATACATTACACATAGAGGTGTTTCTGTTATTCAGCATACCCTTGCTGATATAAATACACCTGGCAGTACTGTATAAGACAATAAATATAAATCAAAACCCCTGACAAAAAACAAAGTCATGAACAGCCTTTGCAAGATCAAAATGTGGCCCCCTACCTGAAGAGACTTGCTGATGCAATGATGAACTGCAGCTTTCAGGGTAGATTAAACCTGCACTGTGACTCGTTGCCACCAGAGGGTAGCCTCTGCTGAAGTTTGACCAAAGAATCAAAACGCCTCATTCACCAACAGCCTCCAGAGTCTCACCTTTTGAAGCTGTTGTGACAAAAGCACTTAAATGAAAAAAATATTCAGTGTAGATTTTTAAATGTTACCAAGCGGTGGTAATTTATTTATAAAGACTGGACACAGATAAGTCCGTCAGCCTCCTCCAGTCACCCAGATGTGTTGCTGAATTTTGTCCACCAGGAGGCGACATATGAACGCAGACGTCTCCCTCTCTGTGCTCTGCTGAGGCTGAAGGCCCCTGTGTCTTTTTATCAGCTGAGCCTTTCCACTTCAAATGTCATTTCACAGCACAGATGTCTCTATTTGACATTACAAATCGCAATTATTATGCCAAGTCAAGTGTGTAAAGCACTTCCTGGACCCTGTGCACTTGTAAAAGAAGTCTTTTGTTTAAAGTGGTCATCAGTTAAAGCGCTGAGATAAAAAGGTGTGAGCACAACTGTGAGATTAGCTCAACTTTACATCTAGATGATATATTAGCATGTAGTGTATCTACATTCTTCTACTGGACTCTATTAAACATGCAAAAACGATCTGATCCCTGCTTTAGGAAGAACTGTGTGGCCATTTTTACTGACAATGTTTTCTGTCTCCAGGCAAGGGGAGGCCCCTGCTCCACCCAAACCCATCGTCATCAACAAGTATTCAGATGAGCAGCTCAGGTCTATCGTCACGCGGATGAGAGAGAGGTTGGAGATCTACAAGGAGAAAGTGATCGATCAGTACGCCTCCTCCCCAGAGATCAGCCCCCCTGTCAGTGAGTACAAACACAGTCATTCATCAGCATGCTGTCATTAAGAGTTTGATGGGACAGGATGGTGAGTGTTTCAGTCCACTCTTTCAGCACCCCTGCTGCAGAAAGACGAGTACACAAAGGTCATAGAGGAGAGGAAAAGGCTAGCAGAGGAGGAGCGGATAAAGAAGGAGGAAGCGGAGAAGAAGAAGAAAGAGGAGCAGGAGCAGAAGAAGAAGGAGGCCGAGCAGAAGAAGAAGGAGGAGGAGGAGAAGAAGAAAGCAGAGGCTAAAGAGGAGAAAAAGGAGGAGAAGGACCTGAAGACCAAGCTCCAGGAGTCTTTCTGGTCCGCGGTGGACGTGGCGCTGAAGCCGATTGAAGACCAGATGGACTCTGTGCTCGGGACCACCATCGACCCTTTCACAGACCGCCGCTACATCGCCTGGCTGAGCCTGGTGACTCTGGCCTTCAACTACAACACCTGGTTCATGACGGCCCGCCTGTGTTTCCCGTACCACACAGAGGAAGCAATCCCTTACTGGTTCGCCGTGGACCTGCTGGCCGACATCATCTACTTCATGGACGCCATCCTTTTCCAACCCCGCAAGCAGTTCGTCAAAGCAGGAGACATCATAGTAAGTCCTGGGAGTCACTGCAGACTGTTACTGAGGCTGAGCTGGAGCTGAGGTGACTCCTTCTTATTCTCTTCCTTTCAGAAAGACAGAGTGATGACAAAGAAGAACTACAGGGACTCGTCCAGATTTGCGGTACTGTAGCGTGAATTCTTTGAAGTTGGAGTGTTTTGCGATGACCTGGCCTCAGGGACCTCACACATGTTTCCCCCCGACAGATGGACATCGTGTCGCTGCTGCCGTTCGACTTGCTGTACTTGCAGTTCGGATTCAAGTCTATTTTCCGAGCCAATCGTCTGCTGAAGGTGAATTTACACACGTTTTGCCTCAAGTAAACTAACTTAAGCATTTAGACTGTCAGCTGGTTCCACAACAGAGAGTTACCTTGACTGACATTTTCTTGCTTAATCTCAAGGCAGAGACATTTTTTGAGTTCAGCGATCGCCTAGAGAGCATCATGGCCAAGGCTTACATCTGGAGGTAAGCCACATGACGTGTAATAATAATAATAATAATAATAATAATAATAATAATAATAATAATAATAATAATAGTAAATCTACCTCATCTTTGAATGAGCAGAGAGGAGAAGCTAATTAACGTCTTGACTTGTCTTGTTAGAGTGATTCGGACCATCGGGTATCTTCTCTTCATGCTTCACATCAATGCCTGCTTCTACTACGTGGCGTCAGACTACCAGGGCATCGGGAAAACCAAATGGGTCTACTCTGGTATTGGCAGCCCGTAAGTTTGGAGTCTTCATACTCCTGCTCTGGCCTGAGTTTATGGCACTTTATGTCTGTGTTTTCACCACATTACGCTTTAAAAAAATCCACAGCTATCAAGTATTTGTAACTTTAACTTCCAATTTTTTTTTTTGTTTGTTTGTGTTTTTTTTGGGGGGGGGGGTAATTTATTTATAATTTATTGAATAATTTATTGAATTAAAAACATTGATGATAAAAGATATCTAGATATCCAGAGACATTTAAGATGTACTGTATGTTCCATCTCTGCTGCTGCTGCAGTTACCTCAGCTGCTTCTTCTATGCGGAGAAGTCCCTGCTGATGATCGCTGAGTTGCCATTTCCGGACACCATGTTCGAACAGATCTTTCAGATGGCAAACTACCTTTTTGGGGCACTCTTTATGTCCATCATTCTTGCCCAGGTAGCTTATTTGTCATATTTTTTTTTAATCTTTTTTTTAAATTAATCATTTTTTATCTATTATCTTTTCACAAGTTCATCAACCTGTTTTTGTTTTCATATATGGCATTACAGTATGCAACCTTTTTGAAAATTTTGCAGCAAGACATCAAGGGAATCCAACTTAAAAAAAGGGGAGCAATAACAATTTTTCACGGTGTGCCCTGAACTCTCCACAGCCACATTCCTCTTATCTATCTATCCATCTTGTCGAAAAAACAAGTCAATGATATATAGAGTAGTTTCTCGCAGCCCCTCTAACGCCCCACCGCCCTCTCCACAGGTACCTGCGTTGTTACTACTACGCTGTCCGCAGTCTGATCAACATCGGGGGTCTTAACGAGCCCCACACTGTCTTTGAGATCACCTTTCAGATGACTAACTTTTTCACGGGCGTCTTTGTGTTCTCCAGTTTGATTGGACAGGTAACACAGAGACTCTTTCTGCCCGTAGTGTCCCAGCATGTCCAGTGTTCATCTGGAAACCTATAAATAGAAATTAGCATCTCATAATTAACAAGCCATCTCCATTTTTCCACCTGTCTCGTTATGATGTAGCGGTAGATGAGTGAAACTTGTCGTGTTAGAAATGTCAGTCATCTCACCATGTTAGTTGCTCTAACACCTCCATCATCCATCGCTCCAGCTGCTGTTGTATCTCACTGGTTCCCTGTGAAGTCTTGACTGTCAAAAAGTTTGTTAAAAGTGCTAATTGTAGCATTTTAACAACAAAGCGTCATTGAATCTACTGTCTAACTTACAGGAGTAGTTGTCGGATTTAACCTGAGTCTTCCAGAGTTCACATGTTTATTCTCACTGGCAGATGAGGGATGTCATTGGTGCAGCTACAGCAGGACAGACCTACTTCCGAGCCTCCATGGACAACACCGTGGCCTACATGGTGACCAACAACATCCCCTCTTTGGTGCAGAACCGGATCCGCACCTGGTACACCTACACATGGGACGCTCAAGGCATGCTGGGTCAGTAACGCCACTCAGTCCTTCACATATACAGTCTGTCACCTTGAAGAAACATGGTACACCTCTCTGTAAATCCAGAATAACCTCTTTCTATTTTACCATGATGCTTCCAGATGAGTCGGAGCTGCTGGATAAGATGCCTCTGGTGATGAGAACTGCCATTGCTGTTGACATCAACCTGGCAACCTTTCAGAAGATCGACCTTTTCAAGGTGCCATTTGGAGACCACTAAGATCAATAACACAAACAACAGCTTGCAGCGTGTCAGTTTAATGTATTTTTTCCCCACAGGGCTGTGACCAGCAGATGTTGGTGGATATGTTACTGAGGCTCAAATCTATCATCTATCTACCAGGAGACTTTGTCGTAAAAAAAGTCAGTTATAATCTGATAAACATCATCCTAGATATTTATGGTATTTTAATCTGTATCGTCCCTCATTTTTCTGCATGTGTGTGACTTTGCCCCCTCTGCAGGGTGACATTGGTAAAGAGATGTACATCATTAAAAGTGGGGCGGTGCAGGTGGTGGGAGGACCTGACAACAGTATTGTGTTTGTCACACTGAAGGCCGGCTGTGTGTTTGGAGAAATCAGGTACACTAAAGTTCACATATTTTTAATACCAAATGTGCAACCTTAAGAAAAAAGAAACCTCTGATCTCGATGTACTGTGACAAGCATCAGCAGAGACTGTGCACAGCAATTTAATGCTCTTGATTAGAAAATGGTAGATTTAAAACAATATTTAAATGTCTCAATGATAAAAATTATTTTATTTCTTTCTCAGTCTGTTACAATCATCCAAAGATGGAGGGAACAGGCGGACGGCTAATGTCAAAGCCTACGGCTTCGCTAACCTGTTTGTCCTGGAGAAAAAAGACCTGTTTGACATCCTGGTCCACTACCCGGAGTCTCAGAAAGTGTTGGCCAGGAAGGGAAGGTGAGTCTGAACACAAACTGCTGATAAAATCCAATTTTGTGTTGATTTGTCAGGAGACTGATCATTTCTTCAGTCACGTCTCATTAGGCTGAGCTGCTGCACACTGACACAAGTATGTTTGCTGGACATTATTTTAACTTGATAAGTGGCCTTAAACTTTTTCAACATTTTCTGAAATTTTTAGTTAGCTATGGAAGCTTTGAGAATAAATTTAACACAGGAGTTATTAACAGTTATTATCTTCCCTCATAACACTTCATTGTGTTTCAGTTTTGACTGTATTAGTTCAGTGAGAATTTTTTACAATTTAGCCCTTTTATAAGAGAATTATTTCCATGCAGCCATCTCTCCACTCTAAGAATCTATGTATTATTCCTACTGAGGATACTTTGCATCACATTTCTTCATAATGTTCAGCCGGTGTCTCTGTGTCTGTGTGTGCAGGAAGCTAATGAAAGCAAAGGGCCCAGCAGCAGCTAAAGCTGAAGAGGATAAGAAGAAGGGACTGGCTCTGTTCGGACCCAAACCACCCACACCCAAAATGCTGCGAGCTTTCGGCGGAAACATCAACAAAAATCTTGTAGAGAAACTGAAGGTAACAGCACTGGCATTTCTGCCTGTTTGCAAACATGTGGAAGTCACTTTGACCAAGAAACAACGGCTATTTTCTGTTTCCTCCCCAGAATGCTGCTGCCGGCCAGTGAGGATTACAGTGAGCTTATTTTCTATAACTCCTTTTTGGGAGTGAATGTACAGTTTTATTTTCAGCCTCTTACTTCTCTTTTGTACTGAGTGTGTATTTCAAGATATTATTTAAAACTGGAATTCTGTCATTTTCACTAGACCCTGAGATTATGAGCATTGAGCATATTAGGATGCAAGTCCATGAGAAAAAGTGAATTTTAAGCAGCTTTTAAGTAAGATTTGTGTTTTCACAAAATCTCCAGCTTGTTCGGAAAAAATAGAATCAGGTTTAAACACCCAAAAGTTTAAATACTGATTTCCAAACTGTTTTGATGAGATGTGCAATATTTGAAGCTCAAGCTATTAGTGGATACTCCTTGTTGTATATTTGTATACTTGCAATCTGAATACTACTGTTCACCTACTTTTTTGTTTATCTGCTTTTATTGGCTCTATTTTTTCAGTTTGCACCGTAGCTGTAAAAGCCTAACAGAGATTATCCATCGTGACGAGCTTGATGTGATGTCTGTCACTGTTTGCTTAAATAAATGATTCTCTGATCTAACTTCAGTTTGTGTGTAGAGGCGCCCTGTACTGTTTGATGTCTTGTTGTGGATTTGCCCCTTCATCTAAGTGTTGGTACAAAAAGAGGCAGAGCTGATAAGTAATCCTATTAGACAGACAGGGACATTGTGTGGGTTGATTAAGTAAGCGAACTCTGAACTGCAGCCAGAGGTTACTGAAATAACCCTAATGTCTACACACCAACAACTTTCATACCAGCCACTGATTACAACCACATTATTTACATTTTATCTCATAATTGAATATATAGAAAAATAAACTCAACTCACCAACAAATGATAAAGTGACCGGTTCCTGAAAATGGTTCTGGACGGGAGCCAGCACTGTGAGAGGAGTTGTCTTGCCTGGCAGGGAAAGCTGATCTGGTGTTGACTCCAGGAGAAAGGGGAGTGCCCAGAGGGCATTAATGGATTCAAGGAATTTAATTGCCTCAGTCTGCTGCTCGGATTTGTGGCAAGAACCGCCGAGGATCCTGGGACCATTCAAAGGATCTGATACCCACATAGGAAAGGGTCTTCTGGAGGGAAAAGTAGGTGGGCGAGCCTGCTGCCATGTTCAGCAGGTTGAAAAGGCTGATGGGGGCTCCTGAGCCTCCCCCTGCCCAGGCTGCCACCCCACCTGCTACCCCAGCACCGCCTGCTAAGGTAAGACTGCCTCTTCTTGATGCTTTACATAGTCCATATATAAAGGGGAAATAAATATTTCTTTATATTTTCTTGTAAAGTCAGCCCTTTTGACTTGTTTTGTACTGATACAACACTGAGATATAATTCAGATCAGCTGCTCCCTGATGAACTGAAATTTCAACCAAACATCAGTTTAATCAGGTTCTGTGTCTAACGTGTTTGTCACACACACAAGTTGTTTTTCAGGTAAACCATGCAGGTGACTCAGGTCAGGGAAAGCTCTGAAGCAGCTTGGCACAGATACAGAGCAGCCACAGCGTCAGCGGGGGGGGAGGGGGGGGGGCGGCCTGAGAGCTGTGTGTATTGGGAAGCTGTGCGTCCACTGGTGTCTGCACACTGTTACCAGTACTGTGTATTCACAGGAAGAAAAGCCCCCCGAAAAGAAGGAAGAGGAGAAGAAAGAAGAATTGAAGAAAGATGAGTCAAAGAAAGAGGAAGAAAAGAAAGAGGAGGCCAAAAAAGAAGAGGAAAAGAAAGAGGAAGTGAAGAAAGAAGAAGAGACAAAACCAGGTGAGCAGTCTTGACGCCCACTTTCAGCTGCGTTTCAGTTTGTAGTGTTGCTCAACCATGTAAAGACCAGTGGGTGCAGAGTGGGGAATATCTGAGTGCTGTGTATATATATTATCTACCATGCAGGTCTTTGTAGTTGATGAATGGATTGTTTTGCCACACACTATTCACCATTGCCATCTACACTAAGTATAATTCATGATCACCTCAGAGTGACATAAATACAATGACTCATTCGAAGGTACTACAGCACTCTGCAGAACATTGCTTTGATTTTCATTTCCATATTTTGGAAATTTTCATTTCATTTTATTCCTGTTCAAGCTGTTTAAAACAAAAACTATATTTTTTCCTACAGACTGCAGAAACATTTTTAGAGATTAATACCTGCAAGACGTCAAAGGAGTCTGAAAATCTTTAAGTGGAGAGTTTTGTTGTGTTTTTCCAGCTCCTGCTCCGGCTCCTGCTCCGGCTCCGGCTCCGGCTCCGGCTCCTGCTCCTGCTCCTGCTCCTGCTCCTGCTCCTGCTCCTGCTCCTGCTCCTGCTCCTGCTCCTGCTCCTGCTCC
>JBAJHX010000046.1:5931152-6027248 GCA_037176925.1 Amniataba percoides | reverse complement strand
GCTCCTGCTCCTGCTCCTGCTCCTGCTCCTGCTCCTGCTCCTGCTCCTGCTCCTGCTCCTGCTCCTGCTCCTGCTCCGGCTCCTGCTCCTGCTCCTGCTCCTGCTCCTGCTCCTGCCAACCCAGAGGGGGCCGAAGGGTAAGAAAGCACTAATACTGTGTGTAGCCCACATCTCAGGAGTGTGAGCTAGGATACACTCCACTCAAGGGTTAAGCTGGGATTGATGATGGATGGATTAATCACTGCTGACCTTTTCACCTCTTGCTTTACACCACAGGAGAGACATTCTGTAATTATTTCTGAGATTCTGTTCAAGTTGGTGGCCTGTGCAAGCCAAAGGGAGATTTAGCTAAAGTTTCCATGGTGGACGGTGCTGGTTGAAAACAGCCTGTTGAAAGAAACCCACAGACACTTCAGACATGTTAGTGTGGATGTGACTGAAATGAATGAAACACTGTCTGGCCTCTGCTGTGTTGTCTTTGACATGCAATCAAAGCCAATTAATCTGATTTCGATGGGCAAAGGATATTTTTGTTGGGACATTTCAAACATTAAGGTTTTTGTTTGTTTTGCTATCTGTTTCTTGTCGTAAAAAGCTGAGACTAGCTGAGACTCTTAACTGTGATTAGAAGCTCTACAGATAAACCCGATCTTACTGAGAACACCTTGATCCTGAAGCTTGAACTGTCAATTTCAGGAGCTCCTCGTGCTTCTCGTTTCCAGGTATCAGAAGACTGCATCAGCTTCTCATGGCACAGTGAGCAGCAGGATGTGTGGAGCGCTCAGCCTATAAATGGTCACATAACTGAAACAAGAAACTGCCATGAAAACTCTTAAACTTCTTTTTAACTTGTTTATTTCCATGAGCCATTTTTAAATGATTGCACAAATGGGTGGTTTCCTCTGTGAGCAGTCCTCCCCACAGTATGTGCAGGGCCTGGAAATACCACATACTGGCTGCAGTGACAGCCACCGTGATCACACTGACTCGCAGCCTGAGAGCCCCAAAGTAGGAAAGGAGATTAGGAGCTTAGCAGTATTTGTGACTTGAAAGCAATTGATCAGAAATGGCGTTCACATGTGAGTGGGAGTTTGGTGCTTTGCAGATGATTCATACCATGTTTAATTCATTTACTTTTTTTAATTAACAGAAGATGAATAAGACTGACAACAGACAAATTTATGGTCTCCTTAGAAAAGAGAAAAGCCTACTTCCTCTCTGAGGTTTAGATGAAAGTGTAAAGCCAGTTTGCAGAATCTTATTATAGGTTTGTGTGTCTGCTTTTTCTTAGCAGATTAATAAAGATAATAATGACATGAACTGTTCTGCCAGTTACCCCATTTATTGATGATCTTGATTATTTACTGCACGCTGATTATTATTTTTCGATCGTGGCCCCTGTCATTTCCTTCCTCTCTGATTTCACCTTTTCGTTTTCAGTGAGGAAGCCCCTCCTCCTCCCCCTCCACCTGTTGTCTACTTCCGCTACACGGACGATACCCTCAGAAGTTTGGTCAGCAGGTTAAGAGAGCGAACACAGATTCTCAAAGAGAAAGCCATAGACCCCTACGCCACTTCCCCAGAAATCTCCCCACCTGTCAGTAAGTATGGACAACCCAACACGCGGACAGAAGACGGACACACAGTCAAAGAGTTTTTTAACTTTTCCCCTTGTTTGTCCCAGCACCAATATACAAGAAGGAGGACTACATCAGGCTGAAGGAAGAGGAGAGGATAGCGAAAGAAGAGGCAGACAAAAAGAAGGCAGAGGAGGCGGCCAAAAAGGCGGAGGAGAAGAAGAAAAAGGACGAGGAGAAGAGGCTGGAGGCCGAGAAGAAAGCAGAGGAGGAAAGGCTTGCGGAGGAGGCCCGCAAGAAAGCCAAGATCCTCCCGGACATCAGCTGCTCCTGCTTCGACGTCCTTTTCCATCCGATCGAGGAAAAGATGGACTCCATCCTGGGAAAAACCATAGATCCTTTCACAGGTGAGCGAGAGGCATCCTGGGAACGTGACAGCTGAGATGGGATGAAAACTTTAAATCACTTTAAATCTGTGCATTTCTTTCATTGCAGATCGCCGGTACATCACCTGGTTGGCCGTGGTGGCGGTGGCATACAACTACAATGTGTGGTTCTGCACTGCCCGCTTGGCCTTCCCCTACCATAACAAGACCACAAACCCCTTCTGGATAACTTGTGACATTCTCAGTGACTTAGTGAATCTTATCGACATCGTGCTTTGGCAGCCCCGACTACAGTTCGTCAAAGCCGGAGACATTATTGTAAGTTATAAGACATTGTGAAGCACCACCGTGAATGACTCGTGTCTAGTGTGGGATAGTTGGCTGGTAGTGGCTTTAAATACTGCGTACCTCGTCTCCCCCGCAGAAAGACAGAGCCATGGCCAAGGTACACTATCGGAAATCGACTCGGTTTAAGGTGAGAATGTAAAAAAGAAAAGTATACTACACTGCAACAATGCTGAGGTGTGCTTAACTTCTGTATTTTCATTATATCTTTCCACATACTGCACTGCATTTTGTAGGTTTTACTTCTTGGACTTTTTACTTCACTGCATTTATCCAACAACTATAGTTACTCATTTTCAGAAGACTTGCAAATAATACACTTTCTGTACACAGTGTACAAAATACTCTCTTTGGAGTCACCCCGACCTTAGCTTGGGAACCAGCAGACTGAACCTCTGTGTGTGTGTGTGTGTGTGTGTGACCTTGGTTTAGCACCGCAAACAAAATATTGGGAAGACAAATATCTAACACGAGTTGCACCTTTAAAATAGCCATTCAAATACTGTTTTTATACACGTCATAGTCTATATGAAGCAACTGTATAGTTTTATGAAAATCTTTTGCAAATTTACAACAACCATCCAAATAATATTTATAGTTTACAAACCAATTATTAGTCACAAACAAAGTATTAATTATCGATCTATTAATAAACATTAAAAAGTATATATTTACAATTTAATGAGGCATAATCAGAATTTGCAACTTTATAACAGCCATTCAAATAATGTTTACTGCCACTGTATTAGATGGTTTCAAAAAGTAATTACTGACTATTTGTAATGCAAAGTGTTACAAATATCTGCGTGATATCAGAATGTAATGTGTATAGATGAACAATTTCTGAAGGGTTTTTGAATCATTTGATGACCATTAACAAATACTTCATATAGTTTATACAATATTATAATGTGTTCAACAATTAGAAAACAACACAATCAGAATACTAATTTTCATTTCATTGTTTGTTCAGAGTAAAATAGCTACTAACAAACTAATTATCTATCAATTAACCATGAGTCTTAACCATTTGACTTCCACCATTGTCAATCTTTTGACTTATGAGCAAATACAGTCCATGTTATGGAGATAAAATCATAGAACTGATCTAAAACTTACATTTACTGTAACCTCAGGTTCTACAACTTGATGAAGCTTTTTTACTCCTTTCTTTTCAGACCGACATAATCAGCATCCTTCCCTTTGACCTTCTCTGCCTGCACTTTGAATTCTCCTCCATCTACCGAATCAACCGCTTTATCAGGGTAGGCAGCCGCCAGATCATTTTTACTAAAGAAGAGAATGAAGAAAAGAGTACTGATCTCTCATGGCCTGTTCCTCACTTGCTGCTTGTTTCCTCGGGCGTTCCAGATCGAATCCTTCTTCGAGTTCAGCGATCGACTCGAGAGCATCATGGCGAAGGCCTACATCTGGAGAGTGGCTCGCACCACAGGATACCTGCTCTTCATGCTCCATCTCAATGCCTGCACCTATTTTGTCGCTTCAATGTACCAGGGTCTGGGAACGACAACCTGGGTGTATGATGGAAGGGGCACCGCGTACGTACTTTTCCTTTCTTTGTGATGTTTGTGATTGCAGAGCATTAGCGTTGTCACTGGAGCTCTCCGTGGTACTGAAAGCCAATCCCCCTCTGTGTCTCTGTCCACGGTGCTGAAGAGTTCCTGCACTATCTGCACAAAATAAACCACGTATGTGTGTATTTTTGTTTTTTATTTTTTGTCCTCCCACAGGTACCTGCGTTGTTACTACTACGCTGTTCGCAGTCTGATCAACATCGGGGGTCTTCCAGAGCCCGTAACCACGTTTGAGATCACCTTTCAGATGACAAACTTTTTCATAGGCGTCTTTGTGTTCTCCAGTTTGATTGGACAGGTAGGTGGGAGGGTAGATTTTAACGGAGAGACTCCATCATGGGACAACTGTCTGAGGGTTGTAATTGAGTAGGTTTGTTTAAAGTGACATTTTTAAGTTTTCAAATCTGAGGTGTGTACTTTATATTTTTGTACTGTTTCTCTTATAAAAAGCTTTTCTCCACAATACTATATATTTAAAAGCAGCTCTCTCTCCTGTCTTTCTTTAAGATGAGAGACGTCATAGGAGCAGCGACAGCGGGTCAGACATACTTCAGAGCCTCAATGGACGGCTGCGTCGCCTACATGAACACGTACACGATCCCCAAGCAGGTCCAGAACAGAGTCCGGACCTGGTACAACTACACATGGGCTGCTCAGGGCATGCTGGGTGAGTCTCAGAAAACTGTAGGAGAAGCTCTTGGAAGCTCAGTGGAAGTGACAATCAGAGATAAGTTCAGAAAGAAATGCTTTAAATGACTCATGTTGAGATGCCCTCGTCCTCTCCAGATGAGTCAGAGCTGTTGGACAAGATGCCCCTGGTGATGAGAACCGCCATCGCCGTGGACGTCAACCTGGCCACCTTTCAGAAGATTGCGTTGTTTCAGGTGACTCAGCATTCACTGTGTCCTCTGATCAGGTGGACGAGAATGTCTCCAGACGTCTGCACATTATAGGAGGATTTTATTGTCTGGGTGCAGCACTGAAGACAAACCTGATGTCGTCTCTTCCAGGGCTGTGACCAGCAGATGTTGGTGGACATGTTGTTGAGGCTCAAGTCAATCATCTATCTACCTGGAGACTTTGTCGTGAAGAAAGTGAGTGTGTGATGATAAGATCGTCTTGTGGTAAATAACCAAATACGTGAGTGTGTCGCTGACCTCTGTGCTCCTCTGCAGGGTGACATTGGTAAAGAGATGTACATCATTAAAAGTGGGGCGGTGCAGGTGGTGGGAGGACCTGACAACAGTATTGTGTTTGTCACACTGAAGGCCGGCTGCGTGTTTGGAGAAATCAGGTTAGTCTACAGGGGCAGGTATTAGCAATGGATGACAACTGACAGCATAAAATAACAATAAAAGTGGCATATTTATCCTTCATTTCATCCTTTAGCATCTTCATGATAACAGTACGCCTTCTATGAGAATTTATTTGCTTCAGTTTAATCTGGTGCCATTTAAACCTGCATTTTCATTCAAACATTCTCATCAAGAGACCGATTTTATTTGAAATGGACACATGGGATATTATATTCTCCATTACAGCTTGCTACAGTCTGCCAAAGATGGAGGAAACAGGCGCACAGCCAACGTCAAAGCACATGGCTTCGCTAACCTGTTTGTCCTGGAGAAGAAGGACCTGTTTGACATCCTGGTCCACTACCCGGAGTCTCAGAAAGTGTTGGCCAGGAAGGGAAGGTGAGTAGTTTTGTTGTGACTATGGCTTTTTTTTGTCAAATCCTTGAATAAACTAAGAAAGTGTGATTCAATTTTACAGTGCAGTCCATTAAGTCTTGTGTATTTGTGTGATTGTGAAGGAAACTGATCAAAGCCAAAGCCCCTGCAGCTGCTAAGACCAACGAAGAAAAGCAGAAAGGTCTGACTCTGTTCGGACCCAAACCACCAACACCCAAGCTGATGAAAGCCTTTGCCAACTTCCGCAAACTCAAGGTAAAGTCTTTATGATGAAGCGCTCTTCATACAGAGGCAAATAAGGCAGTTTGGTCTGCTTGTTGAAAAACAGCACGACTATAAAACATTTTTTTGTGTTTGGTCTGCAGAAAGATGCAGAAGAGAAGAGCTGAAAGACTGATGAGAAGACAGATGACCAAGATGCTACGAAACACTGCAGAACCACAATGCAAATTTGAAATCTATAACTATAACCTAAAAATATTCACCTTGTGAGCTTTTATAGATTGCTCAGTAGAGATAGAAATGTCAAATTTGACCTGATCAGTGCCAGTAGCCAAATCTGAAACTCAAAGTTATGTTGAAAGTGTGTATAATGTAAACTATGTGTCATTTTTCATATAAAACAAAGTGAAGATGTTTACTACAAAATGTGTCTGTTTCATGTTGGAGGAACTGCTGTGAGAAACAACAGCTCTGATAGCCAAACAGGTAAAGAGCAGCAAGTACTGTCTGACACTAAGAATGAGCCTTTATCAAAGGCAGATTAAAGGGGGATTAAGACACACTGTTCAGCTGACAGGTGATCAGTGTGAAGCATGTGAGAGGACTGTCAAGCTGTTTGAGTGCAAACGTCAGGGCACAGAAGCAGTGTCAGAAACACAGAGGCTGTGAAATAATGTTGTTTCTGTGTTTTTGGACATGTTTTTGCTTTGACACGGTGGAAACTTGTTACCGTTGGGATCCATCCAGGCAGACTACAAACTGTGTAAGCACATCTTACACTGGGTGAGTGTTTGATACTGAAGAGACATGAAGAGGCTTTTTTTCTCTTCCATTTCTGCTCGATCAAAGAAGTCTAAACAATCTGTAGAAACTGTGAAATGATAACAAAGAGGAGACAGGAAAGTTGACTTTTAAAGATGAGTGTTATTTGGTAAGAGTTACTCCTGAGCAGCCTGAAGCTTTTAACAGAAGTCCACTTCATAGAATAAAACGCACATAAAGCTATAAACATGACAGCTAATTAAAAAAAAGCAGTTTAACATGAAGCACGACGTATAATTCACAGAGGAAAAAATGCACACAAAGACAGAATAACTTGAAAAAAAGAAAAGTAAGGCATGAACACTGTTTTGTCCTTGTGCTCTCATGCACAAAACTGCAGTTCTCTCAGTATGCAGAAAGCTACGAAGCAACATGACCTTTCATTTGGTTTTAGTTTAAGGCTAAATAAGAGGAGTCTAAATGATCACCCCACCCCCCTCCAACTGCTCGCATACTGTACATTTACAGTACATTTTCAGCTCCTCACAACTGATAGAGTCTCTGTTAAAAGTCAGATGGTCACGTGGTCTGCAGGATACTTGGCCAGTATTGTCCAGCACGTTGCGCTTGAAGTCTTCTATCTCTCCCCAGCTGAAACTGCTGTTTAACTCTGGAGCTTCCAGAAGATCATCTGTCGGTCCTGTCCGCCTGTGATCACTGTGTTGCACGGCTCATTCATCCACATGGCTGTGACAGCACCTGTGCAGGGAGATAAAATCATTACTTTTTGTACTTTCTCATTACAGTGCTCTGCATTTAAAACAAGTATGAACAACACTGATATTCACTGAGTGTGGGAAGGTGAGTCGTACCTGAGTGTGCAGGGATCCTCGTGGTAACAGTGTTGCTCAGCAGGTCCCACAGCAGGAGGTCACCTGACTGTCCCCCGCACAGCACCGAGTTCCCGTCCCAGCAGAAACACCTGAACACACGGACAGTAACTCTTTATTGATTTCCATAAAAAAAGAAAACCCAAAAATGATTCAAATACGATTCTTAACAAAGATTTTCCCGTATATGACTTTAGGAGCTTTATATGCTGTGACTGCTTCGCTTTGGATAAAAGCTGAGCCTGCAGATGGAGAGATCTTACCTCTGCTCCTCCTTGGCTTTCACAGACGAGATCACCATTCCCGTTTGGACGTCAACAACCTTCATACACGAGTCGGCACCAACGCTGAGAACGTGTCGGCTGTCTGTGGATGCACAATTCAGAGTCGGCGTTTTAAAGCAGCCTGTCGTGGTTTTAGCCGACTCATGGCTTCACTGTCAGTTTTTGGCCTTTTCTTTGGTCTTTTAGAACACAATCGATTTATTAGTTTGCACTTTCAGAGCCCCGGATCATCGTCTGGTGATGAGAGGTCTTCAGTATGGAAAACTACTTGTTCTGCTCAGTGAGGCATAAAAAGGTTTTTGTAAGGCTTAAAGATAAAAACTGATATCATACAGCCGGATTCTTCGATGAACCTCGATAAAGTTGTCATTTATAAGAAGTTGTGAAGCTGTCTTTTGCAGAGAAGATCTTTTTGAATCTTACACCAAAACAAATAACACAGCTGCCACTCCAGTGAAGACTGTGTTTCTGTTCTACCTCCTTAAAGCCCCAATCAAGAAACCCTGCGTATGAAGGTTTGTGCCTTCAAACACCAGTCAGGACTCAACGTGTGGCTGCTGTGTCACATACCAGGACTGAAGGCCATGTGGTGGATGGTTCCAGTGTGGCAGTGGACTTGCTGCAGTGTTGCGTAGCTGCTGGTGTCCCAGATGGTGACCGTCCCGTCTTTACAGCCGGACACCAGCAGAGTCCCCGCTGGATTCAGACCGATGGTGTTCACCTGGACGCCGTGTCAGAGAGGCAATATTAACACAGAGAGTTTTAACCTTTTAAAGTGTACTTGCTAAAAGAGGGCAGAACATTATCCTTCAGTATAGACACAACATTAAAACGGTATTAGTTACAAAGAATATGACAAAATAAAGAGTTTCCACCCTGGGAATAAAGATATATCTTATTTATGCCAAAGTATTGAATTCAAACAAGCCTCGACTCACACTCACCACGTCATGTTTCCTCTGTACAAACCTAATCAAACATAAGCTCCACATATCTGTATATACACATATTTATAAGTTGATGGTGTGACCTCAACCAGCCCACCATGCAGCGGTTAGCAGTTATTACAGTCTCACCCCCGCATCATGTTCCAGCTCGGCCAGTAACTGAAACTGGGATCTCTTGTGACTGGATGAGCTGTCAGACGCGCACTGCCAGACCTGTGAAGTAAATCATCATCATCAGCAACTCTCAAAGCACTGTTCAGACAACAACATGCACCACACCTGTCTGCAACAACAAATTTGTATTATTAGCATTTCTACAAAATATCAGATCATTTTAAATAGTAAATACGTAAACCTCACAAAGCAGCATCAACTCATCAAAGTACTTTATACCTTCACAGTGGAATCCCAGGATGCTGTGTACAGCCGGTCATCGAGCCAACACATCTCACTGACGGCATCATCGTGACCCATCAGTGTGTCCTGTCGCCTGCCGTACGGGATGGAGTAGAAATAACTGATGGAGGAGAGACATGGAGGGTCAGTGTGAAGTCGTGAACATCTGAATGAATACACATCTATGCAGCGCACAGTATACGTACACGTTGTTGTCCCATGAAGAGCACACCACAGTTTTACCGTCCGCCAGCATCAGACAGGATGAGAGTGCCTGAAAAACAAGTCGAGTGGTTTCTTGCTTTGGGAGAGTTAGAAATGATGAGAGAGACCTAAGAAGTAAATGCAGCTGCATACCATGTTAGAGAAGGACATGCTTCTCTGGAAGTCCTTCAGCTCTTTGGAAAACATTTTAAGTGTAGAGTCTGGAAAAAAGAAAGACACAGTTGAGCAATGCAGAGTTCACTTTGCATTGTTATTGTAAAAGGAGATAAAAACCGGAGGACCAATAGGAAGCACATAAAGACTTCTCATTCACATAAAATCACTAATCGCTTATACCCCCATTATGAAACAAACCAGATTATTACAAGGCCTAACACACACTCTAACTTTCTTTACTTACTAGGAGTTAGTGGGAAATACAGAATTGTATGTCTGTAACTTGAACTTTTTGTACCCCTTCAATAAAATCTTTGTCTCTAACTTGATAATGTAAAGATATTTCCTCGACCTTGAGATGTGGAGAAAATAGCTGCTCCATCTCGAGTCACAGCGATGCCGGTCACAGCCCTGCACACACGACAGAAAGACTCAGCTACTCAAAAAACATCACACATGCAAAAATAATAGAAAATAATGACTGAAAAAAATAAAGAGGGGAGAGCGTACTCAGGTTGATGTGGCAGTCACTCTGTTACAATTACCAAAGACAAAACTGAGACAGACTAACAGTTCAAGGAGACTTTGAAATGTGAGAAAACATGTTTAAAGATGCTTTTTTTCCCTAAAATAGAGGAAGTACTTTGACATCAGCCACCTGTCCTCATCTGTTTCCCTTCTACGAGTGTCCCCACAGTATATTTCAATAACATACTATTTTCAAAAACAGTGAGAGGCGGTGCAGCTGCCTGCCTCAAGCTTTGCATGCACTTCCTCATATTTCAACCAAAGCTTTCGCTTCAGTCTGTGTGTGGGCTGTCTGTGCAATTATATTTATACTGATGCATCCTGACTCACTCTTTATGAATCTTGTGGCTGGAGATGAGTTTCAGATTTCCCATGTTTGCCCAGGCTAACTTCTTGCTCTCCTCAGTCAGGTCTTCAAAGGATGAGTCCTCACTCTGAGAGGCTGCAAATCAACACTGGGTTAGCTGTTGTGTGCTCATGTACACTAAGATACTTGTGGAAAAACAAAACTGGCATCTGAATGTGTGCTGGTGGATTCTGTTTACACCGATATGCTCTTATGTAAATAATCACTGGAAATAAAACAGCAGTTGTTTACAGATGATCTGTGTGTGTGTTTCTACCTGGAGAGAGTTCATTGACCGGTGAGTTGATGCTGGGGCTCCGAGTTATGTTGTGAAACCTCGGCGTGATCCTCTGAGGGTGCGGGCTGGTGAACAGCTGTTTGGGCGTCTGGCCGAACTCCAGGATCTGTGTCAGCATGGCGATTCTCTGGTCGGGGTCCTCGATGCTTCAGGAGAAACGGAGGGTTAGTTCCACAATTTAATGCGTGTCTATCTTTCATAAAAACATGCGGGCGATTTTGTTTGCTACCTGTCACAGTCGATGCCGCCTTCATAGGTCAGTGGATGAAACACTGTAAGATAAACAGGTGAATATTAGACTTCGTCCAGTTTTGGAGGGTCTGATGTTGAAAATAGCTGCTGGTTATTTTACCATTATGAGCTGCGATAGCTTCACTGCCTCTCTGTTTGTAACCAAACACCAGGTCAATCCACTCATGGAGGTGCTCCGACACGTACTGACTCTCCAGCGCTGTCCTGTGCTTCTGGAGAAAATCACTGGCATCTGAACAAACGACGACAGCGACATCAGCAAGCAGCACAGGGGCAAGAGTGGGACATTATGCTGTATTATGTATTATTATGCTATAATGTGCAGGCATATCAACGTGTTCAACAGGAAGTTACCCGAGGCCCACGGCGGGAGGATGACATCACCAACGAAGCTTCCATTCTGCCTTCTGCCCAACTCAAGATTCAGTTTGTTTTCCAGAAAGCTGAAGTCAGTCCCATAAAACTCTGGAATCAGCTGCATTACAGGAGAGACACACAAACAAGTCAACACACCCTGCAGAAAAACAGACAAGAACTTTGCTTTGCAAAGAAGACACAGTGTGTTGCATGTTCTTCAAAGGGAGCTCTGTGCAAGCATATCATCCCTTCATCAGTTACTGAATGGACTGCTAATCCATGAAGAGCAGCCCCCTTACACCGTGTAATAATTATAGTTCTCAACATTTGAAGTCAAGAGGCCAAATGTTCAGTACAGAGTCCTCATCAGCTTCTGAACAAGGTCTAATTCAACAGTGTTACAGAGGAAGAACAAGAAGTCTGATTACCAATACTGGGTCTATTACAGTGAACACAACACTTTCACTTCTAGGAAGTTTTTTGGAGAATATGACCTTTATTGTGAAACTACCATAACATACACTGGATCCATATTTTACCTCTTTGAAGTCAGTTGCCCCCTCTAAGCAGTTTTTCCATGTTTCACCTATGCTGTAAAAAAAATAATATAGCTGGGTAAATAACATGCAAAATCTTAACTCTCACTATGTTAAAGCTAAAAAAAATGTAATTAACAGAAGTAAGAAATGAAGTGCTATAATTTACTGACTCTAGCACATTTTAACGTGTTGTTTTTTTTCTTTATAATATTCACAAGCTGTGTCAAAAACAAACATCTAATTATAGAGTATAAAGAAATATAAGAAAAGATATACAGTTTGAAAGGCAGGTGTAATGTACCTGTTAAACATGCGGTCTGCATGGTCATAACGGCCATTCTGGAGACACAGCATGTGCTCCGGAGCTGCGGGAGAGAAACAATAAATATTACCATAATGTTAAAGCCAGCTTCATTTTGATGGCAACTACACATCAACACACTGAGGCCCAGAATACATCTGCAAAAAAAAAAAAAAAGTGAACAGGCTGTATGTGTAAAGTGTTGTGAAAGTCCACAGAAATAAAACAGAAACCAAGAAATGGACAGATGTGATGTATTACTTTTATTATCTCTTTTAGTTTGGTCTGCTTGGTTTTCCTTTAAACTCTTGACGTACTGGCTTCGTTATGGACTGACAAAGATCAACTGCATCTATCAAATTAGAAAATGTTTTGGTTGTCGAGTGTTTGACCTGCCTCTTAATGACCTGTCACAGTATTTTCACAGTGCAGACAAACACAGACAGTCTGGTGAAGCGGTGGTCGAGCGTGCATAAACTGCATAATCGTGCATAATCTTTACGCAGGCTGTGTACTGAGGCTCCACACGCTCTGCAGCCTTGATGATGGAGTGTGAGACGTACCGACTCGGACCAGATAAAAGAGGACGTAGCCCGGAGAGGAGTAGTGACTGCCGTACATGAAGGGAGGTTCAGGCATGCCTCTGTAGCGAGTCTGCGAACACAGAGATGCTCACAGATCACAAACAACACTTTTCCTAATAGTAAGTTGAATAAATATCTAAATAACATCTAAAAAAAGTATATTTAAGTCAGCTTTTCATTTTCAGTGTGATGGCAGTTTAACAGATGTCTCACCAGCAGCCTGTCTAGTCGCTCTTTGTTCAGGGCCCCCACAGGTTTGCTCAGGTCTCTAAATGTGGCAGCGTTTGTCATGTCTGGGGGGGAAAAAGGCAGAAGTGCAGACAATGAACAGCTGTAGTAAGAATCTAACTTTTATTGTTCCTCCTGCTATATTTAAAACTACAAGTCCCAAACCCTGGCTGCAGTACATGTTATCTAATCTGAGTGTCTTCCATGTGGTGACCCACCTAACTCCGCGCTGGTGTAGTCGGCGAGCACCCAGGGGAAGACGGGATACTGGGAGAGGTCGTTGCAGCTGCGGTCGGCCAGGTTGTTGAGGTGAAGGAGATACTGGTAGTTGCTCAGGTGGCCGCGCTGCCACTGCAGCATGTAGCTCTCTGCTGTGTGCTCCGTCACGTGGTTCTCTGAGCGAGAGGGAGGAAAAACAGCAGGGGGAGTCAGTCAGGCTTTAAGTGGTTTCACTGATATTGTTTTCCAAATGTTGTCTCAGGGGTCATTAGGGTTGAAATGAAAGACAGATTATATTACTAAAAACTGTAATTTTAACCACTGAGAAACAACACACAAAGAGCGGAATAACAACCATCAGACATCATCTTTAACACCGCCGACTGTTTAAGAACTTGAGACTCTGCAACAGATTCTACGAGCTTTGAGTTTTCTCACCCAGGAAAGTGGCGATGTAATAGTAGATTTCATCTCTGTCGGCTGTGTTGTAAAACTTCAGGTAAATGTCAGAGCAGAAATCATTCTCAGTACAGAACACCTCCAGACCCTGAGAGAGGAGAAACAAGCACACACACACACGTAATTATCCTAAATATGGTACGGAAGTGACATCATCTGCTGAGTTACTCGTGCTAGTTGTGCTCACCAGAGGTTTGAGTCCGTGCCGTCTTTTGTAGATTCTCCGGACTCTGTGGAGTTTGATTTGGATCACCTGCTCCTGAAATGGCAACACATAAAAATGATAGAATCACCTCAACTCTACAGAGACCTGCCTCCCCGATCCCGCTCAGATCTGGCAGCTCACCGGGTATCCGTTGAGAGGCTGGAAGTAGAGGCTTTCATCTGTTATGCAGACGTGGCCCGGATTGCACACAAGCGGCAGGACCATCTCCACCGCACACTCCATGTGAGGCTTCTCTGCCACACTCTGAAAACTTCACAGGAGATTCCTGTTAGTCAGCTATACGCTCCGATTTCAGGGAAGACCTGTGATAACACAAATCAAATGGCAACTTCAAAACAACCCCCTTCAGTTTGATGTCAGCGTACCAGTTTTTGTCGAAAGATGTCCTCGCCAGGCGTGATTGTAAATTGGCTGCGATCTAGAGACACACAAGAAGAGAAATGATGTTTCATCATTTGTAGGACGATAACCAACATAACATACAGCCGGCAGAGTGGATTGTTCATGATTTTGACTTTCATCCTCTCATCATCATCTCTCAAGCTTTACAGGCCTGCTTGAACTTTAAGTACTGACTCACCATTGCAGTCTGGTCTCCGAGCTTGTCCAGACAGGATGCCCTGTGGAGCTGCAGAGTTAATGCAGAGTCAGAGAGAGCAGAACAACACTAACACACACCAGAGAAAGGCAGATAACGTCCAATTTTATTTATTCCACAGTTAGGATGGACAGTCTGACGGTTCACTGTATCAAAACAAACACTGTGCTATTGTTCGGAACGTACCTGAAGTAATGTTTGAACCACATCTTCTGTTTTACTCCAAACCTCTAACTGAAAAGTCATTTTCTTTGCTCCCTGCCAAAGTGACGAGACAAGTTTAAGTGTTTCATTTATTGTTGATTCAGTGTGAGAATTAACCAGACAACAGGCTGTGAGCACAGAGAGTCTGCCTTTGTAGCTCAATGTGATGAAGCAAAATCGCCAAACAGCTCAAATCCACTTTTCTTATCTGTGATGTAACTCAGGTGTGACTGAACGTATTTCACACATTATTTAAAACTGTGGGCTCTGCGTGATTTCAAACAGAGAAAGATTAAAAATAGAGAACGACATGCTCAGACTTGTTCGTCAGGACTTGAATGGACAGATTTTCACAGCACAAATAAATAGCAAAGAACAGTTCTTTGCAAACAGTCGACTCACCCTTTCGTTTCTGTAAGGGGCTATGACATTGCTTTCTTTGATGTAGATAACCTAAAATGAAAGTGAAAATGAAATCTGTTTTTACTTTGAAAGCCTGATGATTGATATCAAGAGGATCAGAAGGATAAATTATAAAATGAGATATTATTACTTCTTAATGTGACAAGCCATGAAGACATCTAAAGTTTAATGGTCACTCACCTGTACACATGATATTGAGATGGAAGGTGGTCTTGGCCTACAAGGTGAACACATAAACATTCAAAATATTACTATAGTCCATTATTTGTGGCATCAACGGAAACCAAATTCAAGTTAGTAGCTAAACTATGTAACACACATTTAAATGTGTAAGGTCAGACCAGATACAATATGCTCTATAACTTGCTGCTCTTGGTTTCAAAAGTTGCTTTCCTGGTATATTTAACATTTGAATCACACTAAGAAGTCACCAAACCAGTCTGACAAAGCAAATAAACATCAGTGTGTGAAGTGAACATGCAACAGTAGAGGTGAAGGCACGCTCACTCTTCGAAAGGGTTGTTCTCTTTCTCCACAAACTCGATCTTTTTACAGTCTCGAAGAGGAATCTGCAGAAGAGGCAACACATAAACAAACACAGTGATTTACAAAGAACTGTGGTCACTGCTTCTAATATAAGACAGACAAAACAGGCCGCTTTTCATTTTGGTAGGAGCTAAAAGATGAACTATACATAAAAATGTTACTGAAACAAACCTTTAAAATTGGCTCTGTGACATCCTCTGGATCAAATATGATGGATCTGGAACAGACCTTGAATGAACCTCGGACTTTTCTGCAAAGAAAATAGTTAATGTTAACTTATTACTGTTAATAAGGAGCCCCTTTAGTTAAGTTAGTTAGATAGACCACAGTCATGCTATTAAGGCTGCAAAACTGAATATATAAGAATAAATAAATACATAAATACAACACTGAAATGAAAGGGTAAAAGATTATTGTTCAGTAGTGTAAAGTTCACATCACTTCACTGTGAAAACAACATCGTAATAACTCAGATTTGTAATAAATCATTCTCATCATTGGACACATATTCTTCTTGCTTTTGCATCACTACAAATTGTCTGAATTATCTTGTTCTGAGAGGCTTGTGAGGCGTTTGCTCAAGCCTTCATAGCAGGATAAGATGATGTTTGAACAGCTGCTTCTAACAAGCGAACACTAGTATTACAGGCTTTAAAGCCTTTGACCGTATATGAGTGCCTGCAAACACCTGACACTGTAAAAGTGCCACAAGAATATTTAGGAGTTTACAGCTTATTCAAACGTTTCACACCCTGTGGGGTGTTAGTTAAATCACAATATATATAATATAATATAATATAATATAATATAATATGACAGGAAGGTTCAAACAAAAAGAAAGTGGTGACCGAGAGCTGCAGATTCAAACAGAAACCACGTTCACAATATCAGAAAGGTCTTTGATGTTATAGTGAAGTGACTGATGTCATGTGCTGTAAATAACAAAGTGAATCACCTCTCCTTTTTTGAGCTGGCTGTCACATGGTACCCAGTGTGTTGTTCAAAATAATACTCCTCCAGATCCAACAATAGGAGAGAGAACCTGGGGGGTGACAACAAACAATAAAGAGTGTGAGTTCATATAAAACCACCAGAAAATGACTGAGGAGCAACTTACAGGTCTCGAGGAGTCCTGCTGTGTTTGGAAAAAAAAGAGGATGAATGAGGCTTTATCTGAAGTGCGGTGAAAGGTCTCAAGCTGAGTTACGAGTAATGTAGGCAGCAGGTTTTGAATGCATGGAATAAAAAATGTGATAATATCTTTGTCCTGCTGCAAAGATTTTGATGTGTTTTTCTTAATAAGGTCTGTTAATAATGTTATCCAAATAATAAGGTAATGCCTGAGTCCTAACTCACACACTCAGACTGAACCAGACAAAACACACACTGGACGTGTTGCAGTGTTTCTGTGCTGGAAACTCAGAGAAATTAAATAAATTTCGTTAGTCCAGCAGCGTCCTCCAGGGTGAGATATTCCTCCGTCTTAGTAATGCTGTTTTAAACCACAATACTGCCTAATAGTAATGTGGTTTAACATGTGTGACATGCTCACTTCCTTCCTTTACAGAGCTCAACTTCACAGCTCGAACTTTAAAAAAAAGAGCACCATAAGCACACTGCAAACACTCTAATGTTAACTACTGACATGTTCAGAGAATTAACACTGCAGCGTGGTAGAGTGAATGGAGTGGTTGTCTTTGTCGTATGTATCTGTCTAAAGCTCACATGGGGAAAACCCATTAAATCAGTGCTTTCAATTGGCAGTGACACTGTATTTTGCTATGACGAATGCAAGTTTCAGTACTGCTTCTATTCAGGCTCATACTAAAATATCATGTTACACTGAGTACCAAGGCGAAGCTCAAACATCCAAATGAGGTGATGTAAAGAAAACATGTTTTTTTTTTTTTAAGCTAAAGTTAAGTTGATTTGAGAAGGAAGCCTGAAGCATCACATTTAAGAGAATAAAAGTCCTTTAGATACAGATTCTTTGTCAATTTCAGTGGTTTCATATTCACTCTTTGTGTTACCTTCCACAATAACTGATCTAATGAGCTCCGGGCTGTAAGGTAAACAGATTTTACATCGATCAGACTGAGCTGAGGTGTTTGTATCAGGAGAGAAACAGCAGCATCCTTTCAACAAACAACAAAAAAAGCTTTGTCTTAGTCATCAGCAGTGAGCGATCTCTGCGTCCAGCCCATAGTTATAACCTGCAGAGACACAACACTGTAATCAATCTATAAATCTGCAGTGAAATCCACAGTGGAGGGTTTGACAGCCGACCTGTGAGCAGCACACACACACACACACACACACACACACACACACACACACACAGCTCATCGTCCTCTCTCCCAGGCTGAAACACAAAACCTCAGAGGGGATCAGGTCACTCACAGCATCATCATGCAAAAAGCTTTTCGGAGGTGGACTCGTGTGGTCAGTGTGGATCAGGGAGAAGTCACAGAAAAACTGAAAGACTCCACTTTTCCTGTGCGTGTGGTTGTTGTGACCTCTGTGTGATCTGTGAGTGCTGGATGTTTTTAAAGAGGTGGCAGAGTGAGAGCAGGGTGTAAAACAGGTTTTTAAGAGTTGTTCTTCACACAGGTCTCTCACACGCGCACGCCCGCACGCGCACACACACACTTCAGAAATGAGCGCAGTGCTGAAGCTCTCGTTAGCTTCTTCATGGAGGAGCCCCGCCGCGGACCGAGCCCTCCGTCTGAAGCCGCGGCAGGACAAACGACAGAGACAGCGACGAGCCGAGCGCCACACACCTTTCCTTAGTCCGTTCCTGCGTCCGTACGAAGGCCATGGCCGCTCACCATCCTCCTCTCACAGCGAGCTGCTCTCTGTCACCGAGCTGTAAACACGGAAACTTGAGGGGCACCACGTGACTGAGCCTCAAACACCGTCTCTACGCGAAGGAGAGCGAGAGCGCTCACTCCTGCGCGTTTCCGGGAGACCGCGACGAATTAGCAGACTGAGGTGAGGTTTTATCAGAAGAGAAATGCCACTGTTCTGTTTATATTTACATTTTAAATTACGAGAAAGTTGGTTTTTAAATGTATTCATTTGTGTTGTAGAATTGCACTGCCTGTATTATGTGTCACAATTATGACTGATGATGATGATGATATGTATTGATTAACTGTCATTGTTCAATCTAAATACCTGAAATATGTTCATATATGTATGTTATACATGCCACGATAAGAACATCTGCCCCTTTTTGGCCATTTAATGCATTTGTTCATTTTTAGATTTTTTTAGATTTATATGTTTTTTTCTGTTTCTATTGCAGCAGATGTTATTTGCACCCTGGTGATAGAAGACAAAGGTGCTTTCTACAATAACCAGCGTGGAGTCTGCAAAATAATAACTTCAAATTTGCTCATTTTTACTTCACAAGTCTGCAAAGTTGGGGCACTCATTGGGGAAAGATAAAAAACACAAACCAGTGAAGCAGAAGCTGATATTTCTGGACTTTTAGTTCCTGCTTGGGTCAAGCGCCATAATCAAGTGAAATTGTCCTGATGAAAAAAGTATCCAATCACTGACTACACCTAATCTTGAGCTAAACTTTGCAAAATATCTGATTTTAGTAGTGATGTTCTGTTGTCTTTCACGTTTCTTACTTTACACTTGCAGATGACCTACACCCAACATTGCACTCTGGTTCATTTGTTGTCATCACCCAAACGTCCTGCAGAAAACGAGACGCCTGCTCGACGCTCGGTGTCTCGCATCTTCTAAACATAGACGATCTGTGCCCCGCGGCGTCTTGACGTGTCAGCGGGTCACTGTGAAGTTTCCGACCGGAGACGTCTCCGGTTTGAAGAGAGGCGATATGTCCCCGGTGTGATCCGCGCTGAAGCATGTCCCTGCGGCGGCGCGGCGGCGGGTCAACATGCAGTGGAGGAGACACACGGCCGGCCTCGCTTTCAGCCTCGTCTTCGTTGTGTCATACTTCACCAACAAGGTGAGCGCCGCAGGACTGAGCACGAGTTTGAAGACACGTCGGCTTTCCTGCAACTCCGAGAAACAACCGCTGCAGTCATCACACACTTTAAAACGTTTTAAAACACATACTGACCTGCGATTGAATGTATAAACACCTCACTGTCCCTACATGTTTATTTCGCAGCGCACAAGCCCCCCACGTCAAGTCTTGTGCATTTATTCGTGTAGAGGACGTGACTTATTGCTTTGAAATTCGCGGAAAATTGCGATGTGACCCACATCATCAGCAGCAGAAGTTTACTAAATGAGCGTGGCTTTTTAAACTGATGTGACCGATGAGGCGTGAATGAAAGCCTTCAAAGCGGCGCCCTCGACAAAACTCTTATTTTGGTAGGCAACGCCTGCAGGAAATGGTGAACAAGTTGTAAAGGTGGCGTGTTGTTGGGTTTAATATGAGCCGAATCGAAGAGGGAAGTCCATCAGTGATTATGTACTCAGTCTAGTTAGATCAGGTTAATGATGTGACAGATATTTAGGGGATGGGATGAAATGGCAGAGTTTTGAAGGGGGGTTGGAGCCAGTGATGGAGCATCACCTGTCAGAGTTATGAGTTGTTAAAGTCACCTCAGTGCTCTGCCTATGATAAGGTCATGACCTAGGCTATAACATATATTTTTCTCTTTTTCAGTTTGTCCTGTCAGTGTTAAAATTCACATATCCGACATTATTTCAAGGGTGAGTAGCTGAAAGTAAAAGCTTTATGTGGTGCATCATGTTTTATACATTCATAGTCATTACAAAGTGTGTGTGTGTGCGCGGACACTTGAAAGGTCAAACAAATCATATAAATCCAGCACCTGAAAAAGTTGTATAATCATAATCAATTTATTACTCATTAATCTGACAACTGACTCAAAATAATAAACATTTGCATCTTGATTAATGTTATACCTTCTATAATGATCTCTTATGTTCGCCCTATGAATGACTTATGAAATTCTATTCACCAAAAAACCTAAACTAACCTGAGAAAAATGCCTGCCTTTCCAGATGGCAGACATTAATCGGGGCCATGCTCCTTCTCCTCTCTGGGAAGCTGGGCTGGGTGGAAATGAGCCGTATCACCAGGTGCTCTTCATACTCTGCTGCTTCACACTCAGCTGATTTTTAGCAGTTTCCCATATTAAGATGTACTATTAAGATCTTTGTTTGATGTGTTTTTGTGTTGTGTCACAGATCAGCAGCTCTCTCCTGGCTTCCCGGCTCCCTCCTGTTTGTGGGAAACATATACGCTGGCTCCAGGGCCTTATCGCACATCGTACGTCACGTAACCCTCCGTCCTCACATGCAGCATCTCTCCAGTCACGATGCCTGTGTCCTGCATAGTCGTAGATTGTCGCCGTGCTCAGCAGATGCAGGTGGGAGGAGGATTCTGTCGCTCTGTCCGACACTGACAAAATCCTTGTTTGTCTTTTTTTCTGCATACAGGACATTCCTTTCTTCTTCACCCTTCAGAACTCCTCTCATGTCGTCAGTTACGTCATCCTGAAGGTCGCCCACAGAGAGGTGAGAGCCTGCGACGCCTGCAGGGTGTGAAAAAGTCCAATTATGTGCAGCATTGTCTGTACTCCACTGAAAGCAAACGGAGAAAAAAAATTTAATTGCAAAGGAGGCGTCACTGCTTTGTGACCTTGAATATACACATGCTCTATCTCATACAATCTTTAACCACCACGGATGGTTCTTGTTGTGTAAAGTGCGTCTTTATCTCTCTTTTTATCAACAGAAAGTGCAGTGGATGAAATTGATGAGGTTTGTGTTTTTCTTCCTTTTTCCTTCACCTGAGCAGTAAGACGATAAGTTTGTATCAAGACTGACTGCAGCTGTGCAGATGTTGACAACTAGATGGAGGTTGTCGGAGTTTTTGAAACCTTTAATAAGTGAAGGTCAGCAAACAAAATAAACTATATATCCCTTAAATGACATCTCGAATGTGCTTCTTCTTCCTGTAGCATATGCTTCATGCTGCTCTCAGCCATCAACCTTCCCTTCTACGATCCTCAGGTAATTACAGTTATCACATAGTGGGTTTCTTATAACAATGCTACAGTAGCATACAGGTGAGGAGGAATACCTGTGTTTTGGTGGTCATATGCAGCAACAAATTTACTCACTGTTTGAACGTTTGCCCCTTTTTCAGTTTGACTACAGTGGTTATCTGTGGGCTGTCGGCCACCTGTTCTGCGTTGGTAAGTCGCAGCACACACAGAGATGCTTCACTTTTAATGGCTCAGGAGTTGAATAAGTAGACAGTGGCCACAGATCAGAAGCAACATAATAATCAGCAGTGTGAAGGGAGACTGGTAAAGACTGGAAGGATCGGTGGTGTCGGAGGATTATGTTTAAGATGATGGCCATGAAAATGAGCATTAACCAGGAATCAGTCAGAAGATGTTCTGATGCAAAATGTAAGAATGTCATTATGTATTTCAGGTGCATACAGGGTGTTTCAAGTTCACTACAAACCCAGTAATTTGAGGTAAGCACAGCAATGCTCTGGTGCTGAGAATAGTAGAAAACACTTTGTTCGAAAGTGTTTTTCTTATCTGTATCTCTTTTCTTTATCTATCATATAAAGTGCTGATTTTTATGTTGATGTGATTTAACCTGTTTATGGAGTCAGATGAATTTTTTTTCACACATCAGTAACTTAAAGCAGTTTGTTGAAGACACTCTTATTCTGATCCTTTTTTATTTTAGTGACCTCGAACAACAGTGCATCAACTACGTGTTCAGGTAAGAATAAATCAGTCTGAAATAACCTGATCGGATACACGTTGACCTTGGAACTCGGCTGTCAATGTGTTTACACGTTCTGAGAAAGCTGAGTAATGAATGAAGGGTTAAAGTTAGCAAGAAAATTCAGATCTTTTCTATTAATTCACATACAGCTAAATCCTGATACAGCAACAGAAATCTACATATATATTAACAGCTTATTGGCTATATTCTAAAGAAACGTATGTGAATGATGTTAAATTATTTGTGATTAACATATTAAATTGAATATTTTAAAGTAAATCAACGTTGTTTTTTTTTCCTACAGCAAATTCAGGTATTATGAGTGACTAATGTGAGTTTTTTGTGCCTTTACATCACAGTGTGCTGCTGCTGGCCATTGCCGCTCACCCTACAGGTATACAGCACTGTGCCGATGATACACTTCTATACCTCTTATGTGGCTAAATGGTAAAATAGCACCATGTACATTGAGCTCAGTTGTCTCCAAACATTTCCCATCAGTGTGTTACTTCACAGAGCACGGACTGCTGTGTTGAGAGTGAAAGTTTGGGGAATATTTCCTTGTTTGTCCCTCACAAACAGATCTCTGTCTGCAGGTGACCTCACAGGTGCCTTGGAGTTTCCCTCCCTTCAGTCCAGCACGTTTCACTGCGGGTGCTGTGCAAGGTGAGAGCTTCTATCAGCCGTGTTGCTGTAAGAAGTTTCCCGTTTTGTTAGAAATGAAATGTTTTCAGCGCCACAGCTCACATTGTGGTTCGCTGTGTCTCCACAGTGCGCTGCTGGGCTTTTTGTTGCTGTTGGCCACGGTCAAATTAAAAAGTGGATTCTCCCTCGAGCACTTCGGGGTCTGGATTTTTGTGTCGAAGGTGATTGTTTAGCATATTTTCAAATTCAGGTTTAATATTATTTTATGCTGGAATTAATAGCATTATCATTTTCACACTAAACTATAGTTATAATTAGTAAAACTATTTTTGTACTACTTAATAAGCAGATTATTTTGCTGCTCTCTCTCCACTCTTGCAGGTTGCAGCCATGTCGTTCTCTCCATTTATCTTTTACATGGACATTACCGCTCCATCTCTCATCTGGTAAGTATTGAACCTCTATTTTAAATTTGTAAAATAAAAGTGTTTTTCATGTCAGCTGTCAGGTTCTGTGAGTTTGTGGCTTGTTTTTTAATGATTAATGAGTCTTGGCTTTTCTTGTGTCCTGTTTGGCTGCAGCGTGGTCGTCAGCCACGTGGGAGAGGCCCTGCTGGTGTACTCTGAGAGAGAAACGCCGTCGTGATGAGATTAACCAACAACTGGCACTTCCCAAAGAGATTTCTTTTCTAGAAAAATGTTTTATTTTTTCATATTATTTTTATAACTTCCTATCTGCGTGCTGCTAATCTGCTAAAACCAAATAAAATGATCTTTGTATACGTGTTGCTCTCGCAGTCACTCACCACGTTTGATGAGGTAAAGCGGTGTGTTATAACGTGGATCATTTACATCATTCCGTAGACTTGTTCACTTTTTATTTATCCAAACAGATCCCGAGCACACTCGAGATCTACAGAAACAAACTGAGCACAAACAGTCAGGAAGCACACTGACATGACTGAAAAACGAAAAAAGAAAAAGAGTTCAACATTCTTAATAAGGTCACTGTATGAAACAGCTTCATTGTGCAGTTCAAACACACTACCGAGCCTGTTCTCCATATTCCCTCATTTGTTTCTGGAAATGGGACAGTTCTTCTGCAGAGACAAACTTCTTTTTTTTTTTTTTTTTTAGCTCTCCTCCTGATTTTGCTTTGGGGAGAATAAAGCATTTAATGGCAGTCTTCTCCGAGAACGTGCCTCAGGAATCTTCTCTTCCTTGATATAACCTAGAAGAAAAATGATGTCATTATGGGATGTTCTAGGACCATATATATATATTGTAAGAGTTTATTGACATGTGGCGAAAAGGGTTAAAACTTTCTGCTGAATATAGTTTTAATGTAGGTTTTAACTAACAAGTAAAAATAGTTCATTTACCTCTGTCGATGCACGTTTGAGTTGACGGGAATCCAACTTCCCAGAAGTTTTCGGGAGTACAGGGAGGAATATACAGAAACCGGTGCCTCGAGCACGCAGACAGCTTTTTCTGTTTTTCCTCCTCTGGGAGATGAGCGTAATACTGTTGGAGACAAACAGGCTTAACACAGGATCAGCGATGGGATGCGTCAGTGTCGCTCCGCTTCACAATAAAAAAAAAAACTTACAATTTCACATTCCTTGCAAGTAGTGCCCTTCAGTTTCCTTCTCTCATCCTTCTTGCGAACCACAGCCATGTGAGCAAATGTGGGGCGTCTTATTCAGAAAGAGAAAACAGATACTGACTTGAATCTAGTGATGTTCTCAATGAGAGAAAAAAATCGATTTGACTCGATCGTCCAAACAAACATCTCTTAGTAGATCATGTTAGTTATAGCACGGCATGCTTTCTATTTTTCTGCCTGTGCATAAAATTCCCCAAAATATGTCAGCAATCGGAGCCTACAGACGGTGTCTTACCCTGCTTTCTGTGCTTTACATTGGCTCATGCTGCTTTCGTGAGGATCTTCTAATTTGGGAGATTAAAATTAAGACATCAACAGTTAAATTCAAGAGCGGACATCTAGTGAGAAACAGAGTGGTCAAATTAAATGGTGACAAACATTGTTTCTCTAAACCCAAAAGCCTACCATCGTCCTCTTCTTCTTCTTCTTCTTCATCATCATCATCACAGAGCTGGCTCTGGCCTAAGTGTGGGCTGTTGTAAGACTTGTACTCCCCGTAAGCTGTTGTGTCAAACATCATATCCAAACTGTCGTTTGCCTTCTCGCCAAGTCCTTGAAAAGATACAGACCCGTGTGTAAGTCACAGGACATATTTGACCAGAAATGCCATCAACTGCTGCAGAAAAGAGATCAGCTTGTGTTAATAATCACTCTCGGTGAGAACGTTTTAAGTGGTTCATATTCACCAGACACGCTGTCTCTTCTGTCGCGGGCATTTTCTCCCCGACCCTGAAGTAAGCTGTGACTGACCCAAGTGCAGTCAGTGTCTGCCAGCTCTCCATGACACTGTTCTTCTTCCTCCTAAGAAGAACAAAACAGCCTGGTGTAACTTTGAAAGGGCGATCACAGGTAGACTCCAACTGGCCTAATATTTGCTAAAAGATAAAAATAATAAGATCATGTGGAGCAGACACTTCTGTATATCAGGTTGTTGGCGCGAACCTCGTCTCGTCTCTCGCTGTCGTACATGGACAGGGCGAGCGCGGGGTCGATGCTCCACGTGGGCTCCACTTTGTGCTTCCGTTCAGCTGGGAGAGCAGAGTGAGCATTGGTCACATTAAATTCAGCTGGTAGTAATAAATTAATGTTCAGCCTACAATCAGAAAAAGAGGTTGTCCTTTGAAAGGCCATCTGAGAGACACACTCTGCCAGCAGCTGGTCAGAAAACTCACCATCTCCTCCTCTGGGTCGGTGGTGTGAAGCGTGCGGATGCTGCGGGGGGTTTCCTTTCCTCCCGTCACTGTTCCTGCTTGCTTCTCCTTTAGCATTTGGCTTCTTGAATTCAGGACTTACGTAGGAAACATTTGGTCTTTGACAGGACGTCCCATTTTGTGTTGACTGATTCTGGTGAATGTTGACAGATTAAAACCATAGAGAAGAATTATTCTTATTTATACTGTTCTTCACTGTTTAGCAGCTCAAGTGTCACTTCTGTGTGTATAAGAAGTGTCTTTGGAAAAACTGTTTGGGTCACGACACTGTTCTAGACATCAGGACACTACCTTTAGTCTAAAAATAGTTCTGCTTTCCCAAACACACACGCCTATATATGCCTTTTGCACATATCTCTAACCTTCATGACTGCTGGTTCTTTCTTGAAGCTTTGGTTGCTTAAAGGTGTCGGGGTTCGTTTGATCAGTTCAGGTTGTGTCTGTTTGCCTCCCTTCTGTTTGTCCACGCCTTCGTGGACTCCTTGTTTGTCCTCCTGCGCCTCCGGCTCACCTTCCTCCTTCTTCCGTTTTGCTTTGTTAACAGAACAATCCTCTGAAAAACGTTTGACACCCGGAAGAAGCGATGGCGACCTTTCCGTGGTCGAGTCTGGACTGTGGATCATGGTGGACGAAAGGGGGGAGCAGTGAGATCTTAAGGTTGAGAAACAACACAGTTGTGTTATTGGAAGTTGATTACATGAATAAAGAGCAAAATTCAGGCAGTCAGCAAATAAATATGTTCTAATTATTGTCATTCTTACTTTAAATGAACACCATACTTCCAGGGAGATTTTTCTTCTTTTTTCTTCTGCCAGTCACCAATTGTCTTCTGAAAAATGAAAATGAGATAAATTATGAGAAAGAGCTGAACGAATCTCAGTGCCTGTGTTAAGATATAACTGTTCATTTGAAAGGTAAAACTTTAAATAGATGCCAACAGAAGTATGATTTTCAGGGGTTGATTGTCTTCATGTGTACGAGTGCATATGGATTCAACTTTCGAATCAATCGTGTTTGCAGTCGTACAGACAAACATCAGCAGCACACACCAGTTGTTAACTAAAGTGAAGCAGCTGCTATTAGACATGATCTCTCTTGAAAAAACTGACAATTGGTACACATATTTCTGTATCTCTGATGTGTTTACACCTGTGTGAAGCCTACCTACCAGATGGGGCTTGTCAAGAAGCTCAAAGCCGCAGGTTTCTGCTACCATGTCCTCCATATTTAGACCCACATCATCTAGTGAAACAGAGACCCAACAGACACAGCATCTCACAATCAGTAGCTTTAAACACATGCTGACTGAAAAACACTGAAAAAAATGTCAGGAAAGATTAGAAAACTGTTCATGTGTTTCATCCCTGTCAGTCTAGATGATTTATATGAAATAAAGGTAAAGGGTGGACCACCATTTAAGTTTGTAATGTACTTCTGTGTTTCTATTCATCAGTCCTCTTTGTAGGGAGGTGACAGTACTGAAGAATTAACTCTACACAGTGAATTTACAGCAACGTCTCTTTCTGTGCAGGCAAACTGTGTGAATTTGGCTGATATGACGGGCGTGTCTTTGGAGATAAATGCTGGTCAGTGCTCATCTGGGATTATGAGAGACAAACAGACAGACACTCAGACAGACAGGTTTCAGGGTAAGGAAGGAAATGTGCTCTTTCCAGTTTCTGTTCCCTTTGAAACTAGAAACAGACTCTCTGTTTTTCTTCATTTGATGATATCATATTAAGAGGAAAGAGGATGTCATACTTAAGACTGGGGATGTCTCCAGTTCACATGTGTTGGGTACAAGCACTTCTGCTCTTCCAGGTTTTGTAGCGTCAGTAGGCTCCTTACTGAGTTCTTAAAAATAGAGAAACACACTTCAGAAGATTTTTCATAATTGGAATGAGCTTTAAAAAGTCTAAAAGTTACTTTTAAGCACCCTGACCATAGAAGAGCGAGTTGTTGGACTGTGACAGAGGCACCTCTGCGTAGCGAACGTGCTTAATTTTGTCGATATTTTTACGTCTCTTCAGTTTGTTCGCCGCAGGCAGTGAGCTGGGCAGGATCGGTGAGTCTGGGATGACGCCTTCTTCTTGTTCCGGGGATGAAGCCTGCTGAGGCTCAGAGCTGATACCAACCACACCTGCATTGCTTAACTGGGACCTGAAACGTCACTGTAAATGCTTATTTCTGTACAGAACTCATTTAACCAGGATTAAACCAGAGCAGCTTTTACAGAAATGGTGCTGATAAAATACTGAAAACTTTGTCATTTTCATTCATTTTACAAGGTCAAAGAGAAAATGAGACACATGACAGAACTTACAGAGACATCTTTAATTTTTGTAGCTCAGCGTGTAGTTTCCTGTTTTCATCCTCAAGGCTGTTTCTTTCATTCTCTGGAGAGGAAAAGACACACAACAGCGTTTCACACACACTGCAACACAATTAATAACATTATGTAAGGGTCCATATCTTGTGATATATGTTTATAGTGACTATTGACTGACAGTACACGGTAATAATACATGAACACAGGTTTCCCTAAACAAAGACACTACAGCCATGCAAAAAGTTATCTGAAGCTACTGTAACTAATCAGCACAAAAAACAAAATACCTGTTCTGGCCATAAAGAAGAATTCCAAATTAAATTTTCACTAAGACTTACGCTGGAGGAATAGTTAATGAATTATCAGAGTTGTCACTGGTCTGGGTAACATGCGTGTCTGTACAACATTTTTTGCCAATCCATTTAGTAGTAAACACTGCCATCTGCAGAGTGTGTTGACCCTGAGCGGTTCTTCTTGCTGTAATACTAATATGGGCCACAAGAAGCTGAAGTTAGTCATTACCTCATGTTCTAGCATTCTAGACACAGCTGAGACTAGAGGGGTGAGAGGGAGGAGACAACATGCAGCAAAGGGTCCAGGGTTGGAAATGAAACCTGGCCACTGCAAAACATTTCAGTAGCATGCACACGTGAGCTACCAGGAAGCACATACAGAGTGATTCCTGATATGAAAAAGTCACTGTTGACATACAGTGCAGTTTAATTTTGTGGTTAGAATATTAAACCATATGTTGTCAAGTAGTAGGTTAGAAGATGGATGGATGTTGTCAAGTGGTAAGAGAGGTTTGGTGACATGACAGTAATGGATTAGTGCTGCGCTTCAGCTGCTTGTGGCTGAAATTAGTATGACAACAAGATACACTCAGAAAAATGAACCTGAAAAACTTTTTTTCACCTATCAGAGCTAGAGCCACGCTGCTAGCTAATAAGAGGCCAGTTAAGGTTAGTGTTTATTTTTCTGTTAAACTAGAATGAGACAATATTGTTGTGGGAGATAAGTATCTGGAAATGTGTAAAGTATTATTACAGTGAAGAGTGCAGTTAAACACTGAGTAATAAGAACAATGAATAAACTCACTCAGTTTGGCAATGAGGCGCAAATTCTGATCCTGATTATTTTTCAGGTTCTCCCCTAAGATGACACACCGATCACACTCTCTTGTACGGAGCCTGGAAACAGTCAGTATTATTTGCTGGTCTTTGCAATACGTTTCGAGAAAGTCAGCCTGTTGTTGTGGAGGTTACCTTTCCTCCAGGAGAGCGATGGTATCCTGCAGGCTTTTGTTTTGCTCCTTAAGCTGCTGGGTGCGATTGTAAAACACTTCCAGTCTCTGAGCATCTCTGTAGAAAACAAAGCAACGTTTACACAGGTTGAGTAGACTATTTCAAAATATTCACAAAAGAATTATAGTTACTCTATACTGTACATTTATTATCGTGACCATCATATTATACTGTTTGAAACTCAGTGGGACTTTTACCTGTTGAATATATTACATCATCATTGTATTTAAAAGTAGAGACGCAGTATACTCACAAACATCGGTCCTTTTTCAACCTGCTCACTTTTGCCTCCAGTTCTAAAACAAGCAACAAATGCAATGTTGAAAAGTGCGAAGCAAAATACAAAATAGATTTTAATTTAGTATCTGACATTATGTTGTATTCTGTGATTCCAATCCTCCTCTAGCTGTCTAATCTGTGTTCAAGGTGAAAATAAATTCTGGTGTTCATGCACAGGCTGGCTTGGACTGAGCTGCACAGGTATTCACCTCCTCATCTCTCTCCACTAAATATATATAATATATAAATATAAATTCATAACTTCAAAAATCAATAAATTCACTTTATCTACCCAGCTGAATTAATCTGGATGTGATTTAATTGCAAGAAATAGAGCTCTGGCAGGTCTGTCAAGACACAACAACGAGCAAACAGCTCTTAAACTGCTTATTTTCTATATATTCTCCCTTTATATACTTCTTGTTTTTAAAGTTTGGGTTGATCCGGGCTCTCAGGACTCGCAGACTTTCTGTCCACATCGTGGTTCAGGTACCTTGAAGTGTGTCTCTGTGGCACTCGCCCAGCTGCCTCCACAAGTCTTCGAACAGGACAGCAGGTGTGGACGCTGCACCGCTCAGTACCGGGCTGCTCATCCTCCTCACACGGCTGAGACACCGTCTGTCAACTGTCTGCCTGATGAAGCAAGAAACAACATGATCACACATTTCTGTATTCATCTATGAGCCTATTCATGTGAGTCTATAAATATAAAACTATTAGTGCAGGTTGAACATCCTGATCATCTCTGAACCTTGTTTCACCTGCATCTGTTTCTTATGAACATTTAGGCTATTGTCCTTCCCTGTGTTGAGTAACTACTTTATATTTTACTGGCTGTGTGCCTCTAATCTATTATACACCTCAGCTGCTAACAATATACATGAAATTATCAAACTATCAAGCTTAATGTCTAAATGCTCACGAAGATGCTCTCTGCAGCTCAAACTTCAAATTCACTGATGATATATTTTAAAACAGGAAGCACCTTATACACTTTGCACTTATATCTCTCCGCTTTTAAGATAAATATAAATGGAGCTTTGTTTCCGTTTTTAACTTCACTTTATGCGCATTTTCTGACTTTTAACAAAACAGCGTTAAACTACAGAAACAAACTATGACTAATGTCTGTTATATAAGTCATAAAATAGTCAGGGCTTCTCAAATCGATCGAAACTTACACTGACGACTCCAATAATCGCGTTAATCAATGATAAACATAAAGACAGACATGTTTCTGTAAAGACTCTCTTGTTGATAACTACATAACAAAATCCAAACTCGCGCGCCGAACTGCATGATGGGAACTACTTCTTCTTCTTCTTCTTCTTCTTCTTCTTCTGCTGCTGCTGCTAACGTACAAAGCTTGGGCGCCCTCTCCCGTTCAAACCTGTAAAGCATAAATAATGACAACAGTTCATGATAAGATAAGAGAGATGAGATAGTTCATAGTTAAAGGACTACAACTCTTGGTGGTAGTTGGTTGTTGGTTGGTTACTCATTGGTAAAAAGCATGGGAAATATCTAACTACGACCTCAATGCTGAAATATGTAATTGAATGAACATTTCTGTGGCTGTGTAAAAAAAAAATCCTGCACATTAGAGTGTGCCTAAAGGGGCCGCTGACTGTATCTCATCTGTTAACAGGAAATGCTGTAGAATAAGTTTGTGTAACTACTCGTGTATCCAATCCCTTGTGGCTCTTAACATAAAACGATATGCCAGGTACTGTTGGGGCGGGGAAATGACATAATGAGTGGAAACAGGTCATTCTTATATTTGTTTTTATTTTTGGTCTTTCTTTAGTATACAAAACAAGAACCAAAATCACAAAAATAACATTTACAAAACAGATTATTGAACTGAGGTGACTGAGGCAACATAGAAAAGCATGTTTGAAACAGTGATATTGGTGGGTAAGCCTGGAACCTTGAGGTAAAACAGCGAGCAATGTAAAAGGTCAGATATCTTTACAAACTGTTTTTGAATTAGTGCCTTGTTTCAGTAGTGCTATTCACAAATAGAGTTTAACATTATCATGTTTTCCTAACATGTCCACAGTTAGCAGTGATTTAATGATGTAGTGCTTCAGACCTACCTAAGAACAAATTGATTATTGTGAGCTGTAGGTTGAATATTCTAGGCATGTCGCACTATATGGCACCATTTTTAATGGTTTCTACTTTAATCCTCTTTGATACACACACACACACACACACAAACACACTCTCACACACGCACAACACTGTTATCATTTCATTCACTCTCTTAACTCTTAAAATGGGTGCAAATGATTTCCAACAGCTCCCTCTACTCATTCCCCACCAAGAATACTTCCAGCTAAATAAGTGAAAACACTGATCTCACCCAAAAATGTTTCAAGCAGGAAAACAAAAAGCTGCTTTGCACTTTTGGAAAAGTTGATACTCTTTTCCCTAAAAAAGTCTGACATGGCAGGAAAAATTAAAAACACTTAGAATGATTAAAAATAAGTGTTGGAATGGCCGTCAGTCGGAGGCACAAACTCAAAAGTCCTGTCTTTTTTGTCGTAAAATACAAAAATGGTAAGACGAAATGCATACACTGCATCACTGAGAGAAATGAGAAAAAACCTAGCGTCACATACGAAAAACACAAAGCAGTGTAAATAGAACAGTTTGGTCTGCACTTATTTGTGCAGGTATGTTTTTGCATGAACGAACGTTTCTTGTCTTTTCTTCTTTCACATGTAAGACATGGTCACTGGTGATTCAGCATTGCAGATTATTACTTTTTCTCTTTTTTGTTCCTTTGGATGTGTGCCTTTTTGTTGATTTTGCATCTGTCACAGCAGGTAGTTTGAGCTAGCATTACTTCATATATCTATATATACACATGCATTCAACATCATATGTATTCCCCAAATTAAAAAAAAAAGGACAAATAAACCTCCAAAACAAAACAAAACAAAAAAATCCAAACTCCCTTTTCACCACTTAAGAGTTTAAGCTATAAAAACCCGCATGACAGTCCACGAAAAAAGATTGCATGGAGGCTTTGCTGTTTGATGTGAGATGTGCAGCAGGTCATAGAGGTGCTGGCGCTGGGATGTGACATGAAATGCAGCCTTATTCCACTGAGAGGGGTCATGGGGATTCGTCACCCCCCTCCTATCCAAAATGGGTTTCTTTCTATGTAGTTGGGTTTTTAGATTCACATTATGCTGGAAGAAGAGTAACTGGTTGCAGACACTGACGGGGCAGGTGTCTCCACCAATAGCGAAAAACACTGGAGTAGAGTGTGAATGCATATCTACCATCCTCCGACCTGCAGAGAGGGAACAGCAAATGTCAACTTTGAATGTGTGCTTTGAAATAAGCAGTAAGGGTGACTTGTTTAAATAAAACACATATCAAATGGCTTGTCAGACTGAAAATACTGCAACGTCATACTCACGCTTCCCTCTCTTCACCACTGTGGGGGCACATAGCTGTAGCTGGGTGTGCCAGGAGGCCGATATGTGGGCATCGTGACTTGGTGGGGGGCAACCGGCGCTGCTGATGGAGTTGTCAACAAAGTTCCTGCGAGGCACAGCGACCACAGAATGAAGTACGATCTCTACTTTCACAGCAAAGAACGAGACCCAGATTTTGGAAGGATGCATGGAAGAAGCAAATGAAATAAAAAGCGACTCTCACCAGCTGACATGGCCATGGTGGTGCCGGCTACCATCCCCATGGTGACGCCGTTGGGGCGGGGAGGAGGGATGGTCGGGGCATACATGGCTGCAGGCATCCCGTTCGGCTGGACCACCGTCGTGTGATGGATAACATGAGGCGGCGCAGCATACAGCGGCTGTGTGTAGTAAGTGCCTTGCTGTTGTGAGGGTATTAGGGCCTGGATCACAGGACAACACAATGACACTTTTAAACAAAGTGGAAGAGTGATGGAAAAAAAAACTCTACTGATAAAAATGAAGCAAAAGGTGCTGACCTGTGCATAGGGGTTCTGTTGGGGGTAGGTGCTCCTGACCGGATAAACAGCAGCAGCGTAGGGGTTGGGTGAGGAGGAGTACGGTGGGACAGTCCCAGTGTTGGGAGAGCAGGACATTTTGAAAGGAGTGCCTGGAGCATAGCCTGAGTGGGAGGAAGACACCGTTGATTATTGCGCATACAGTCACTTTTAGTCAGAATGAAGTGGTGGCTGTCACTAACTTCAGCTTAAGAAAAGTCTTCAGGCTGAAGCTTTGACCTGAAGAGGTGGGGAAAACCTCACTGCAGCACTGACTGTATAATCTCCTTTATCCAATTAGTGTAATTTTCACTCTCCATGCACACTGCAAACACATAGTTTCACACTCATACTTCATTCTTACCGCTGGGGAATGCTGGGTTTGCTCCAGCGTAGACATTGGGAGTGTATGCTGGAGCAGCAGCTGCGTAGCCGACAGGGAATCCAGCTAACATGAACAAAAGAAAAAAACTTTTCACTTTTCTTGGTTTTAGGATATACATTTCACCTGCAGAATATTTGCATTACAACACATGAAATTACCTGGGTAGCCTATACCCTTAGTGTTGGTGAAGGGGACCCCTGTTGACGCAGGGCTGTACACGGGATTCATTGTGGTCACCTACTCGCAGATGCTGCAATGAGAAGAGAACAGGCCATGTGAGCATCAGAGCGTGCACAGATCAGCTGGGTAAGAATACTGAGGAGCCAAATGACAGCTGTCCACCAACCACACTGTTTCACAAACATCCCATCACACAGCATCATCTCCAGCTGAAACACAGAAAACCATGCTGGGACATAGATAGGGTGTGAGGACATTGACTGAGGAGAGATTCCCCATCACGACAGCACTTACCACAGTCAACAGCAGTAATGTGAACAGTTAAAAAGGCGACAAAAACTGTATTTTGGAGATATAATATTATTATCCAGTGTGTATGACAGTAATAACAACGAGTGGCTTATATGAGATGACCTTGCTAGGGTCAAAGTCACAGCAGATTTTAACTTTTTCTTCTTTATCTCTGCAGTGTTGCCAACCCACAATCATAATTGGAATTACATTACATTTTACACCATATTTACAACATATTTGGCATGATACAGGTGATCTAACACGGTGCAATACTGGAGATCTCAATATGGAGTTTAAATATCTCGTGCAGCGTATGAACAATTCCCTTAAACAACTCATTTATATGTTCTACTAAACTTCCAGTCTAATGTCTCATTCTGTACTATATAATATAAAGAAAGGCTGATATCTGTGCACACGCAGGCATTTTGTGCACACAGACAATCTGATGCATTTCTTCACTCGCATTTCAGCAGTGCGTTTCAACAGTTACACAACTTCTCTCCATCTGATTTCCAGGCCTGGACTCCCTGCTCCACATGATGCTCATTAGCTGAACAAACACCCCTGCACGCAGCCGTGCCTCTGTGCTGCCCTCTAGCGGCGGCCCACACACCATTACATCACTTTACAAGTCTGCTCAGGCGGGGGGGAATGAGGCACTGATCAAACGTCCTACTTTCATACTTCATTTTCTATGGAGCTAAAGCTAAAACGAACATTGTTGTCATGATATTTTCTAGTGTATTGAATTTCAGAATTAGCTGCTCCGATTGTAGAAACCACTGTGCAGAATATAACCTGCCATCTTAAAAAATCACCTATTTTAAACCTCATATAAATGCAAACGAGAGAGCACCAATAATTAAGCTATATTTCAGATTTTTACTAATGATGCTTCCTGTTCCCCTCTTGCACCAAAACACACCGCGGCCGACAGGAGGAGAGTGTGAAGCTATTCACTAACTTCATTTATTTGATTTGATTTCCTGTAAGCTCGCTACGTGCTCGGTAATTACGAGGTGCTGGTGTATTTTCCCAAAAAGGTGATGTTAGACGTGCTGCCTAAAAGAAGGGGGGTAAAAAAAAGATGGCAACCTTTAAGTGGAAGAATGTCTTAGTGAAAGGTGAGCGTGGACGCAGCGGGGCTTTGTTATCCTCAGCTAGCATAGCTCTGGAGCCCCGCCAGCTGCAGCGACCTGCGCCGGGTCAGCGGAGCGCGGCGGGCCGGCCTCGGCGTGAGGTGACCCGGCAGGACCCGCCGGAGCGTCCCCGGACGGCGGCAGCCAGATGAGGAGGAGTGACGGGGAGGAGAGGAGGAGGGAGGGGGGGCAGGTTGTCAACAGGCCGCAGAGCAGCACAGGGGGAGGCAGGACAGCTGTGCTCTGCAGTGACGCCTGTCCCAACACCACACACACACATACACAACACACACACATACATGTACATACACAACGCGCAGACACACACACACTCTGAAGACACACGCGCCTAGTGACCGACAGAAACTTACTGTTCGCTGCTCTGTCCGTGTGTTTGTCCCCTTCCTGTGGTCCTCTGGTGGAAATTGAAATGAAGCTAGCTGGTGTTTTGCTCCCAGATGCTTTACTCAACTCTTTTGAGCACTGCGCGTCACTTCCGTGTGCTGTCACGTGGTCTGCAAATGTAAAATATTACATTTGTTTTTTATTTATATTTTGTTCCTTTTGTATATATATGTTTTTTCCTTTTTTTTATACATTTTGGGTCTTTATATATTGACTTTTTTATCTAAACACGATGAATATTTAAGCGATTATCAACCAATTAAAATTACGTTACAGGAAAATTATATTTTATTAGGCCTATTCTTTATTAGTAAAGTGGCATTATTTCTTCGTAGAATTAATTATATTGCGCTGTTTTCTGTCACTTTGACATTGCCACAGTGTAGCGAGTAATATCCTCACACTACAACATTGTGCCACTTCTCTCTGTGAGCTCTGTTATGGCTGCCCCGGGGTCCTTACAGGTAAAAAGAAAATTATTCACTTATGCAAGGACTTCCCTCCGCTTCACAACCTATCGACGCTGGAATCAGCAACGTTTGGTTTGCAACTAAAGTAAATAACACCGCTTCAAATTTAATTCCGCGTAAATCTGACAGCATTGAGATAAACGCGTTTGCTCTTCCAGGACCTCGACGCATCGTTTCCATTCAGCCATTGGACTGGAAAGAGTAGGTCCATACTGTTGTGCTTATAGTGCGACCTGTGTGTGCTTTTGTAGGTAAAATGGTGACATTTCTCTCATATTAGGGGTCATTCTGCGGTGTAAGGTGAAACTCTTCGGTCGGCCGGTGTCGTCGGTAAACAGCGGGGCTACAATGTCTGGAGCGGCCGGCGGCGGAGGAGGCTCCTCCGGTCTGGGCGCAGCGGCGGCGGCCGCGGCCAGCTGCAGCTCCGCCGGATCTCCGTACGCCGCTGCAGCCGCGGGAGGCGCGGGGGTAGCCGGGAGGCTGCCGGCCCGCGTCCTGGAGCACGTCTTCTCCTACCTGGAGCTGTCCGACCTGATGCGGTGCGCGCTGGTGTGCTGGCACTGGAACAACATACTGGCGGATGAAAACAGCGAGGTGTGGCGCAGCCTCTGCAGCCGCTCTCTGAGCGACGAGGCTCTGCGGTCTGACATCCTGTGCAACCTGCCCACCTACAAGGGGAAAGTAGGTTCACCAGTGCACCGCTGCCATCACGGCTTATGTCATTAATGTAAACCCCCACCCGTGAAATAACCTGCCTGTTTGGAGCCACCTTTGCCCTGTAAACACCTTCACTTACACCGTGATTGGTAATGCGGTCAATCAGCTGCGCTCTGTCTTCAGGGTGAATCTGTCAGTGTTGTAAGACACAATACCTGATGAACACATGCAAAGTAAAGTGCTATGTAACCCTTTATTTTTGCTGAAAACACGTAAGTTAGCAGATTCTTAATGGGGTCTGATTTGAGGGTTGTTTTTAGCTGAGGTAGTATTATGGATAGGATTAAACAGGCTAAACCAGTTGTTTTTGTTGTTTTGTTGTTCTTTGCCCACACTGGTTCATGGATGTCTGTTTTATTATCAATAGTAGGATCAATAGTGAAGTCGCTGTTGTAGTTTGTTATTGCATAACAGTGTGCACTGTATGTAAAGACACAATAGACGTGAAACTGGTTTTTAGATCAGTCTGTGAATGGGCCTGTCTGTCAGAAGACTCGTGTCCTGAATTCATGTCTTCATTTTCCAAATGACCCAGAATGATGCTCCCCCACCCACAGTTTGAGTAACACTGATCCACTTGCATACCACACATACTATATTGTATTGGATAGTCATATAGAGTATCTCATTGGAATATATTGATTAATTTATCTCTAACTATAACAGCAGCCATCATCATTAACTTATCAAGACCTCACAGAAGCTGTGAGCCCCTGAGCCCTGATTGGTGCAACACATTCTGTGCTGCGTGGTGGAAAAGCCGCCACCATGTCTGTTGGATGTTTTTACACCATTAGGGTTTTGTGGAGACCACTAAAGGTTTTGACATCTTATTCGAATAGAATTTAACAACAGGATCTCTCATGTCGTAACATCAGTTCGCTAAAACAGTTGTGCCTGTCTTCCTGTCTCCTTGCAGCTCAAGGCCTTTCAGCACGCTCTCAGCTCCCATGACTGCTCCCGCAATGTCTACGTGAAGAAAAACGGCTTCACCCTGCACCGCAACCCCATCGCACAGAGCACGGATGGCGCTCGTGGCAAGATTGGCTTTTCGGAAGGGAGGCACGCCTGGGAGATCTGGTGGGAGGGTCCCCTCGGCACGGTGGCGGTGATCGGCATTGCCACAAAGCGGGCGTCCATGCAGTGCCAGGGCTACGTGGCTCTGCTGGGCAGCGACGATCAGAGCTGGGGCTGGAACCTAGTGGACAACAACCTGCTGCACAATGGGGAGGTCAATGGAAACTTCCCACAGTGTAACAATGCACCAAAATATCAGGTAGGATCTGCAACCATTTTGGAGATACGTCTGCTTTAAAAAGATTTATTTATTATTTAGTGTATTTGTAAGCCAACAATGTGTAATTGTGTTTACAGATCGGAGAGAGAATACGAGTGATTCTAGACATGGATGACAAGACGTTAGCCTTCGAGAGGGGTTTTGAATTTCTTGGAATAGCATTTCGTGGACTGCCCAAAGCCTGCCTCTTCCCCGCTGTCTCTGCAGTGTATGGCAACACCGAGGTCACCATGGTGTACCTGGGAAAACCACTGGATGGCTAGACGCAGAGCAACCTGTGCCATCATTAAAACTAACAAGCTGCTGGCGAGTGCAGGACTTTTTTCTGTCAGCAGACTGGAGACCCTGTTTGTTGCACCATTTCAAAAGGTTTTTGGAGGCCAAGTGGTTTCCTCCAGGCGGAACAACTCTGTTCACATACACAAAGAGAACTGTCAGCATTTCTACTACAGCCCAACACGAGGAGTCCGTTTTGGACTACAAGAAAAAGGGTGTGTGTGCGGGAACTGTCATAAACATGTTTCTGTATCAACGTGGACGTGTCCACTTTTACAGTTTAGCTGCTGGACTGTTTTATTTACAGGATAGGGGGGGAATATTATTTAATGTAATGCTTTTCAGGCTATCTGCACTGAAGGGTCACTTGAGGTTTTATGTCTGCTTGGACAAGGCCAAAATTATTCCTATAGGTGGCAAATACTTTAAGACATCATTTTAACAAGTGAAACAGTTGTTGTTCTCAATAGCTATCTGTTGTATGAGTTAATGGAGACACCTCATCATGGATTAACACAGTTTAGCTATAATTGATGACTGGATTGTAATGGTTAAATGCCAAATCAATGTGACCAGATGTTTTATTTTGCTATAGGTGAACAATGGGGAACATGCGGACCGACTGTCATGCATGCGCATGGATACTGGAGTGCGGACTGTAACATCTGCCATTTAAAATACCCATCCAGTAATAGTGGAAAAATGTACCTGTATCATGTTAATGTGTGTCCTTTTTAATGTGCTACCATAGTATTACACACTATTTATTTCTTGGTTTTATCTATGGTACTATAGATGCTGTATGGTTAAAAGGCCTGAAAATAAAGTCTACATGGTGCCACACTTAAAATAAATCTGGTTTGATTGTGTTTACGTGTGCAAAGCACAGATGGCTTTTATTCTGTTTGTCTGTTTATGCACAGCTGTCCAATTACAGTTCATGGGTAATTAGGGAAGATACAAATCCACTATTCAGATGTCTGACCACAGCTCTGGATCATATAAAGTTGATGTCAGACACCAAGTGTAGCTGTTGCACATTGTTGTTGTTAAATTAACAGATTTTGAATTTAACACTTATACTTAAAGGCTGAAAACTGCCTTTTGTCTTAGCTCAGTTTGTCACAGGACAGCAATATGATGTGTATGTAAGATAACAGCTACTTCAGGTCATTGGTCTATAATGAAGTAAGAAACATGAAAGGTGCATTACCCAACATACAGGATGAATAATGTATTATGTGTGGACTATCACTGTTAATGTGGTATAAATGATAAAACAGTGTTTGCACAATAACAGGCAGTTAAGAGTGAACACCGACCAGAGTGATTATGCGTGACAAACAGACCAAGTCAAGGCTTTCTATTCAGCTTGAAAATGTTGAACTGCACAAACTCATTGTGTGTGGCTCAGTGCTGTGCTGAAGAAAAAATCATATTAAGCTGTCATCGCACATCCAGATCAATAGAAGCGCAGCAATGGAAATATGTTTCAGTTCTGGCTTGACATACCAGCTATTACAGGGCACAATTAAACCATTCTGAGGCTGATGGCATCTGTTACAAAGAAGAAGGCACAACCAACAGCTTAACAGTCTCTGAGTGTTTCAACATTTCTCTCTTGGATCCATTCACTCTAGGTAACGTTGGTGTATTATACGGCATTTATTTACAATTTATAGCTTAAGCACAAATTTCCTTTTAGTCTCCCGTAAATGTAATGTGTTTAGCCACGGTGACTGTGTGGCTCATAGGGTGGCAATGTCAAGCCTCGTGGGTGGTGGGGCACTACTACTTTCTATATAATAACAGTGCTATCATCCTACTAACGTGTGAATTTGCCTGATTACTTTGATTTTTGAGCCATTAGCTCTATCAGCATTATGTTTAATGGTAATTAGTAACTGAGCTAAGGTGGCAGATATGGGGAGGATTGGCATGTAAGCCCAGCATTTAGCGCTGCATTTAAATACGCCCTCACAGACACACCGACATGGCTGTTTGATCTTGTTTATCTAGAGTAAACCACATGAGGCCTGATACAGTAGTGAGTCACGCCAAATTGAATACTACTTAGCTGTATTTGATAGTTTAATAACAGAAGTCTGACAATCACTGTTTTCTCCTGGACTGCTGAAGAATCACAAACCCTATAAAACTGCATACAGCTACAGGAAGAGGCTTCCAAAATGTATACATTGTGTGCTAAAACCATTAAAAGTGTAGACGCAGAGCAAGCCTGCCCTCAGATTTGGATAAATATTTCTTTTTCTCTACCAGTGATTTATAAGGCAGTATAACATTGAGTCAGTGTCTGGTGGCATATGTCTGCTCTGTTTCTATGCACAGGAAGAGGCAGAGAGGAAGATTTTACATTTGAGGCCACAGCAACAGCACTTTTTTATTCACATTCATGAGTCACACCGATCTGATTCTGTATATTTCAAAACAACGTGCTCCACCTACGGAGGCTCAACCTTCGCCACAAGAGATAAATGGAAAAGACATCACAGTGATGTGCTGATGTGTGATCTCGGCAGCGTAGGGGAGAATCACCACTTCGGCAGATGATTGATTAAATATGTGCTGCCAATGTTAAGAGCTCGGCCGTCTGTGTGTGTCTGCCTGTTTGTCCCCTCTGCCTTTGAGTTTTTCCCTGAGTCTGAATATCTCCTAATGCAGAACAGCTCTCCAGTTTCCTGCCGCTCTGACCCTGAGCATCTATTTGCCAGGCTCTCTGTCTGTCGATATCTCTCCATCTTTGATCGTTTTAACTCTTGAGTCTGTCAGTCAGCCACTCTAAACGCAGTATCTGTCCATCAGCCTCCCTGTCTGAGGCGTTCAGAGTGCCAGCAAACCTGCAGTAAATATAAGCGTGATATTGCTCTCATACATCAAGGCACTACCTCCACGTTTGCATGAAACAAGCAGGGCTGCCATTGTCCTACATGTTTTCAAATGCTAGTGGTATTTCAATTTTTAAACTATTTTCCATCTATAATTTTTAGTGTCAGGAACATATTCATAGGTAATTTGATACCACCCCCTGAAATAACTCTTATCCACTGGGCTTGTTTTGCAGTCCTACTGTCATGAGGATGTGTTATTTCCTGGGGTGAATACAAAGGCTTGAATTTATCCTTCTCCAATGGATTATGTAACAACACCCCCATACAAACTTTCACACAAACAGAGCCGACCGTCACATTCATTAAAGCATTAAAGCATTTCTTTTTGCTTTAATAAAAATGCCATGGACAGATTGTTTAAGAAATTAGTGAATGCAATAATAAAGTGGGCAGTGGCAAGTATATCTTCTTTCTGGAGATCCTTCAGAACCCAAAGCTGATTGATTCCTGACTCTATGATGCACACAAATATGCAATATGTCCTGTTTCCACAAGAGAGCAGTATGTGTATTGTGCATGTTATGCAAATGGACTTGCACCACAGAAAGTTCCTGTCATGTACTGCATGAAATCTCAAGAGGAGTCAAGTTATCTCCCCTTACTTTTCATCAAAAAATATTCTATCAAGGCTTTTGCCATTTTTTTTCATTAAGTGAGCTGGAGCTTAACTGTCAGCAACAAATTATGTACATCAGAAAGATATGAAGAGGAAGAGTGGAGACAGGTGGAGAAGATTTGAAACTAAAGCAGAGACTGATAATCCTCAATATTCTAGGATTTATCTGCATGTTCAGTGGTGTGTACTGTACTCTATGGGCTGCACACACCCCCTCACCCCGTGGGACATTATACCTCAACTGCCACACCACAGCTCACGAAAATAGAAGGTACATTTTCATACTGTACCATGTATCAATATAGCCTCAAGCACTGAAACTAACAAAGAATAGCGCCCAATTCACACTTGTGCTAAACATGTTGACACTACAACTGCGAGAGCTGCTTTCCATCTGCCTACTGAAAATATAAAGGACGACACTTGTTGACTACCACTGGTGTAACACTGGAGGAAGGCTCCTAGAGCTGTAACCGACATGTCAAATGCTTCTTACTCCTCACATCAAAACATTTTAAACATTGACTTGACCTTGATGACTCCCATTTTTACGTGGTAGCAGTCTTCTCCTTCTCTGCATGTTCCAGTGCAGCTGTGTCTTTGCACATCACCGTCCTCTATCAGTCAGCATGATAGTGTGAAAATACTGGCAGCAGGACGGTTATCAGTCACCCTCGTGATTAATAGTGCAATATAAAAATGTCATTCCTTGCTCAATGCCTAGTCATGAACCGAGCCTACATTTGGTGTTATGTTTTGATGTTTGCAAGCTTTATTTTGACCCACTGTTGGGCTGCTCGTTCATTTGATGTGAAGATAGAACTCAATTTTACCATCTGACCTCTCTCCAGTTCTTCCTCCTGGCCTGTAACAGAAGACTTTAACTCATTAATTGATTTCTACTTTGCTGTGATCCAACTGAGTTCTTGCACCAACCTCACACTGTAGAGAACAGACCTCAAGATGTCATTTATTGTGCCCCTGTGTGCAGTCTAAAATATTACATCTGCCTTTAACCCTCTACTCACATCATCACGCAACTGACAGGTTCACAATGCCAATTCTTCAATCAGAATTTAAAAATAAAACATCTTTTGCTTCCATCAGACAAACCCACATTCTTAAAGGTTAACTCACCCAGAATACCTGCTGTATGTCTGACTTTCCGCCCAAAGTTTGAGGTTTAATAAAACCAGCTCTCAGTCAGAGATCACGTGCGTCTGGGTCTCAACCGTCTCTGCTGGGTGGAGGGAGGATGGTGTGGGCACAGGCTGAAGATAGGCCGAGGTCACAGAAGCAGTTAAAAAGAGCTCACCAGAACTGACACTTCCTCCCACAACCTGCGTTCTCAGACGCGTGTGTATACAAGAACAAACAAAATAGTGACTGGCCTGTGACAACAATAGCTCCATAGCACTACTAGAGGCCAAAAAGTCCACAGGGAACCTTTGAGACAGGACTTCTTAACTTTATGTATCTTTACTTGATAACAACATTGGACACAATTGAGGAAGAAAGCATGATGGAAAAAGACATAATAAAGGCAAAACAAGTTCCTGACCAGACAGAAATGACAGGACGCTGTGGTTCGTGGTCACCATGTTACAGTGTTGTCCGTCTTCTTCTGTGGTGTCTGTATTTTTAAAACTACCCCTGTTCTGCAGTGCTGCTGCCACTTGTGGTTGGTCCAGAAACTGCAAAGGGACAAAGTACATGCACGTAAACTTGATGTTATTGAGCACGTTTTCCAGCTCTGAGGATCAGAATAAGACGTTCTGCATTTGACCAACAGCGCTAACAGCGCAGGCTGGACAACGACATGAGAATCACAACAGGCCGGTTCAGCTAGCTCTTTGTGTGTGTAAAGAATCAATTCGTGTTGTAAGTCAGCCTCATCATGGAGTCGTGCAAAATCTCGTTGCCACCCAAACTCAAGACAAAGTCAGAAGTGAGAGCTTGCGACGTCCCGTGTGAAAACAGGAAGGGATCACTAACAAATCAACACTCCAAAGACGGCCCCTTCACTTCCTGATTCCTAATTCCCTATTCTTGCAAGTTAAACATTCATATAAGTTAAAAACTTTAAACAAATGACAAACGAGAGCTGTTGCATTTAGAGGTTGGACATCAGGAAAGACTGAATGAAACCTACACAGCTTTAGAGAGGGAACTTGACTAAAAGTAGCCATGTTGCAAACTTTGTTCTGAAAGTAAAATAGCAGTGATGTGGTTTGTGTCAGTCAGTCACTCTCTGGGGTCCCCTTGTTATGTTATGTGGTATCTGGTCCGGATGCATTGTAATACCTTAATACATGACTTCATATTCTCAGTGTTGAGGGTCTCTGTATGTGCAGATGAGTGTTTAATAGTGGCTGTTGCAGTGACAGGCCGAAAATCTGGCAGGAAGGGCGTGTGCGTCGAGTGGTTTCCTCTCTTGCAGGTTGGCTGATCAGAAAGAGCCGAGGGTGTGAAGGGTGTGTTCTAGTTGGGTTTTTGTGGTGGCAGTTGTGCTACCAACAGTTGTTGGCTGTACAACAACAGTGCTGTCGTGATGATGTGAGAGTAACAAAAAGAAAGAAAAAAAAAAGACGCAAACTGCTGCGCTGGTTGAGAGCTGTTGAGCCTGCACTCGCCTTCCTGTGGCCCCAGGCTTGAGAACCTCTTTCTGATTGCAGCGTGTCCATGTGACTTGGTTTCCGTTGCCTGCCTTGCTTCCGTGAATAGTAAGAAGAGGCATCAGTGCTTCAGTGAGAGCAGAGGAAGGCAGCTGAACCTCACACATGAGAGCAAACTCTGCAACAGCGAGTTAACCAGCGATATGGTCAGAGGAGCAACCGTCAGTGGCTTGGGAAATCCACACCTAACCACCAGTGTAAGTAAACGCTCTGTGCACTAATCTAATACTGCAGTATGCTCTGATACTCTGGCTATTTAAAGAAGCAAACAGCAAGCTTTGTCTAAGAGAGGACTGTTGCATTTAAACATTTTGTCCTTGGTGCGTTTGAGCAAGTTATCTTACTGATCACCTGCATAGGCAGCATATTAGAAATCTTGTCAGTGCAACAACGTCCTCCTAAAGATTCTTGTCAAAACAAATGACAGCATGAAAAAATACTTTTGCAGCATTTAGTGTTTGCACTGCATTTTTTGCACACAGATCTAGTTCATCTGTGAAAGAAATAACTGTGCACACTGTCCTCATCTTTGTTAAAATGTTGCATAATGAGTCACTTATTGTTTTTATTTCACCTTGGCTTGGTATTTGAACATTGTCCTCCAAATTATGAATTATTACACCCACTATTAAAGTCTAAAGTTTGAAAGACCAAGTGGTGCAATGTCATTTCAATTTAGTAGTGCTTATTTTGTAGTTTCAGTTTATATTTCTCAGTGTTACGTGAACATATTACATATTTTATCATTATTCTGAAGAAAGGAAATGTATGTTGTGCATCCGTGTGATCCTTGTTCAATACAAGTCCGTTCTATGTGATGTCAGTGTGAAAAGCTCTTCTCCATTAAATATCTGTATCCATGTCCAGAAGTTAAACTAGGATTCTGCAGACTGTCTTATTTTTCTATGGCCAACCCGTTTGCACAACACATAACAGTTTAGAAATTGAGTCTTGGTATTGCCACAGTTGAACGCAGCATTGAAGTTATTACTGTCAGCAATGTGGATTAAGATGAAATATTTATTTGAACAGCTTTTAAAAAACAACAGCGTAATGATTAAAAAAGAGCTATAGAAAATTGTTCATTTGACGGATGTAAAAACTGAGGAATGTTCACAGCACCCCCAAAATGACATATTTCCTCAGGCTGCTAAACTAGAAAGACTTCAAATGTGTGCAAATAAAATGAAAAAACAACACAAGTCTCATACATTCAGAATGCATCACGCAGTGGTTTGAAGTGGAGACACTGTACCAAAAGTACCAGCTCATACTATCAATTCATAAAAATATTCACACGATTTAAGGACATTTGCTCCTTGACATCATCCTGAAACAGGGTAAAAAAAACATCTATGATATGATTTAACTACACGTAACTTATTACATTTTCAAGGGTCAACCAGATGCACAGAAAAATGAAAGGCAGGCTTCATGTTGGGGACATAAACGGGAGCATTATATCCTCCGTCATTAAAGAAATAACTGTGCACACTGTTCTCACGTTTGTCAGGTCATATTTAAAAAGGTTAGGATATAACAAATAAAATAATCTGCTCAAGTCTACAGATGAATTTTTTAGATAGGTTTTTTAGGTATGATTCAAGTTGAAAAGTTGAAAAGCTGACAGTGACAATTTTTCATACACAAATCTCATATTTTCAGACATGGTGATCAGAACGATGAGTCCAGTCAATCATCAGACACAAATGACGTTAAGGCTTTAAAAAGAGGAATGACACATTTGGCCTTTGGTGATCAATCAGTAACAAAACCGTTCTCCTTCATCACCTTGTCAGCAGTGAGGATGTTAAAATGCCAGTCCACGGGCTCACTCCCATCCTGCTTTGCTTGCTGCCCGTGTGGAGAATCCTGACGCCGGTCTTAACTCATCCACAACACAGCCGATGCCAGCTGGTAAGGTCACAGATGAAGGTTACTGATGTTAGCGGCAAAACTACTCATGTGTGATTTAGTTTGGTAAAAAAAAATGAGTTTGGTTTAGTTTTAGTTTGGTAAAAATAAATGAGTAAATAAAGAGATGAAGTACTCAGGATGTATTATTAATGTATTTTTAAGGATCCAAATAATCTCGCTTGACAAAGTCAGACATACAATTTAGAAAAAAACAGGATTTTTTTTGTTATCATGACGCACCAAGCTAGACTAAAAATGTTCATGTCAACGTCCTGTTGGAAAGGACATATTTAGTGGAGATATTTTGCGTGCGCTGATATTTCCCACTTTGCTTCATGCTGGTGGCAAAATAGGAAGTGATTCACTGATTTAGTAAGACATCATTTTTGGTAATCCACCATAGTGAATGTATTCATTATTGGTCATTTTTACACTGAAACTATCCACTGTCCAATAAGTTATCACACTGTTATCTTTTAAGTTGCATCATTATTTTAGATTGACCCAAATAATCCAGACCAAATCCAATGAATAACTTAACATTTACAATAGAGTGTGGAGAAGTTCATGAATATGGCATGGGAATTTCCCTTTAGTAACTATTTTCTCACAGAGTAAAAGTCTGTATTTGTGAGAGAATAATCTTAGTCATAATGATTCATTAATCAATAATTAGTCACTTACGTAAACTAAGAAAAGCTTTTATTATAATTTACAAACCCCTCATAAATTATACCATAGCGGTAGACAATCAACTTGAAAAAAGTCTAGTTGTTTGGTTGTTTATGTTTGATTTAACATTTTAAAATGTAAATAATTTGAAAGAATATGTAAAAATAAATAAATAAAAACACATCAGACATAAAGAAATTAAAGCCAATTGTTTCTCACTAAAAGTGCATCTTAAAATATGATTATTAGAGATGTGACTGAATGTGTGCAAGTAATGTGTGAGTGAATTTACAGTATTTTTATGTATTAAAATGGAAAAGTAATTATTTCTAAGTGGTGAACAGTCACATAATAATCTAAACCAAAAGCCTTCGGCCACACAACCTGTTCTGTCAAGCTGAACTCGACGCACACAGACACAGCCGTGCTTTGAGCTGACATCACAGTGCTAAAATGCTAACAGTGGCAATGCTGTACTGATGATTAGTAGGAAATATTTACCATATTAACCATCTTAACCTGCTAACATGCTCTCATTTTAAAATTAGCTTTAAATGCAAAACACAACTGACCCCAAAACTGTGTAAGTTGAAATTTGACCTCATGGTGGCATTAGAGGAAACATATCATTATTGCAGGAAGTCAGAGAATCAACAAAAACATTTGAATTCATCCTTTATGGACTCACATACTGAGCTTGCAATGAGACAACTGCACCAATAAAACCAAAACTTATGCGTTCTCCTTGTCTCTGCAGATGCAAAGAACGGCTCTCTGCAGCGATGGCAAGCTCTCCTCTGTGCCTTCAGGCCTTCCAGACAACACAGAGGAGCTTCAGCTCAACTACAACCAAATTCAAACACTACAGGACGACTCGCTCCTCCGTTACCCTTCATTAATCACCCTGAGCTTAGCTTGTAATAGTTTGGAAAAAATAGAATCAAACACTTTTCAAAACTCAAGATTGTTAGAAAATCTCAATTTAGCAAATAACCATCTTCACGTTGGCTACCAAGAAACCAGCTATGCATTAAAGACTCTACCCAGGCTGAGAGCACTGGATCTCTCTGAGAATCAGCTTGATGATGAAATGGTTGCCACTCTTGTCCAAAATCTGACAGCCTTGGAATATCTCAATCTTTCCGGAAACCTCTTGCGGAGACTGGATGAGACGTCTTTCAGCAATCTTCACAACCTCAAAGAACTTGACCTGCAGAGAAACCTAATGTACGACATAGATAATGCCTTCGGCAGCAATCCCAAGCTCCAGCGGCTCAACTTGGCCTTCAACAATCTGCAGTGCCTGACTGACTTCAGCAGCACCCAGATTGTGGTCCTCAATGCCAGCCACAACTTCATTGAGTGGTTCATCTCCAGACAAGATGTTAACGACACCTTCCAGCTAGAGACACTCGATCTATCAGATAACAAACTGCTCTTCTTTCCTTTCTTGCCCAACAAAACCCGCCTGCGGAATCTTTACCTCTCCCACAACAATGTGAGGTTTTACGAACACTTGGACAACGCCACGTTAATGAACTCGACTACTACTGTCGAGTTCTACAATATGAAGAAGCACATTAGCAACGTGACGGCTAAGCTGTGGGACGACAGTCTTCACGGGGACATCTCCTCTGTAGAGATTTTGGACCTGAAAGGAAATCAGGTGGAGTACTTCCCTCAAGGATTCATCCAGAAAATGCCCTCGCTGTCCAGACTTCAAATGTGCACAAACTGTCTGAAAAGCTTAAATCTCATGTCAGAACAGTTCTCTGGTAGTCTGTATGAGTTGGACTTAAGCAACAACAGGCTGGACCAGATTGTGGCAGATCAAGGTACGCTGTCCACTCTGAGCAATCTGACGTACCTTAACCTGAGTCTGAATGACCTCCAGTGGTTACCCTCTGGAGTATTTTCCTCATTGGAAAGCCTTAGATCAGTAGATCTCAGTTATAACAGCATTGACATTTGCCTACCTGGGGAGGCTGAGGCCAGTACAGACACAGTCTCAGGTTGCGTGGATTGGAAAAACGTTGTGTCCTTAAGGCAGCTTTACCTTAGAGGGTGCAAGATTGAGAGAATCCCATCATCTGCATTCACTGGGTTGTCTCTAACACACTTGGAACTGTCGGACAATCCAGGACTCATTGTCCAAAACTCAATACAAAGCCTCAGTAGAACATTACAGCATCTAGGTATCGGAAACACTCACATCCAAGACTTTGACTTCTCCTATTTCCAAAGTCTAAAGTCTTTAAACATTTCAAGGAACTCCCTTGCCCATCTTCCCCCTTCACTCCTAAATCTTGACCTGAAAGTGCTAGATTTGAGGGACAACAGACTGTCCACCATTCCCTCAGGACAGGCTAACAAATTAGCGCCAAAACTACACACTGTTTTCCTCACAGGAAACCCGTACAACTGCTGCCAAATCGAATGGTTCAGGACATTTGAAACAACAAAGACGGTCAACATGGTCGGCAAATCAGAAATTGAATGTGAAGACTTCTACCAAATGACACACAGAGTGGAGCACTTTAATTCGTGTTTGGAGGAAACTGGAGAATCTATATTCTGGTATATTCTGCTTATTTTACCTGCCTGTCTTTTTGGCATCTTGGTTTTCTTTCTCCTCACATTCAAGCCCCAAATGCTACAAAAATCAATCAAAAAGAGGTGTCTGAAGCCCACATCGTACTGATGTATGACTTTATAAACCATCAGCAAAACCAGATTTTGTACAGTATATTATTGAGAAATGTAACTGACTGTATGTTTGAAATAAATTCAGTTCATTGTAAAATTGTTTCATGACTGCTGAAATGTGGTTTATGACCAGACCCTAACCCTGATACCCTGATGTAAAAATGTGGCGGTGTTCTTGTGGCGCTTGTTGTGTGAGCATGTGTGTGTGGGTGTATGTGTGGGTGTATGTGTGTGTGTGTGTGAACATATGCAGAAGTAGTGTGATGCAAGCTGTTGCTATAAGCAGCAGAGGAAACATGAAATTTCCTGTTTTGCTGAGATGTGCAGCAACTGCCCAGTTCTGTATCTCAAAGAGGAGGGGTTTGAGGTTTCCTTCCCATCACTGAGACACAGATGCTACAGTGACATGAAATTCCAGTGTGTCGGTACTCATGAGGAGCTGGTTTGGACCCGTGTATCAATACTCGCTAATCTATTCTGCTGTGCACTTGGCAGCAGTGCAGTGATAGTTGTTGAGTTTAAGCAAATGTGTACGGATATTATCAAAGACATTCCATTGTCACATACCAGCGTCAGCTTTGAATAGCACAGAAAGGATTGACAGTGCCTTTCTCTGCATTTCTGTGCATGTGCATTGTAACTCAGGCGTGTAAAAGGCTGGTAGATCGGTGTGTAGCTGCGCAGAGTGCCGGAGGCCTAACCAGAAAGTAACCAAAATACCGCTGTGGTGATGCTCAGGGTCATGGTGGTTGGAACATAAAAAGAGAAACTGGAGGAAAGCCTTGTCAGAGCCTCCAAACGCCATCGTTTTTACGTATCTTTTACAACACAAAGTCACCAGTCAGTCTTTTTTTTTCTTTTATTTCATCCAGGCTTGGTTCTAAGCTTGCAGATGGTTAAATGGAGGGATGCAGTCATCTCAGGGCAGCAGTTGACTAGAGATAAAGCGAGGTCTGGGACTTGAAGGTTTCTGGTTTGAATATCTTTAACCACAGTGAAGTTATGAGCAAACAGTGTGAACAGAGAGTCTTCTTGCACTTCTGGATTCAGTTAGGTCAGCAATTTGTAACTCTACTCTGAGACAAAGCTACCGGCAAATATTGTGTTTAGGGGAGCACAAGGAGGCTTTTACTTTTGATCAGGAGATAGTAGGTGATATAAAATAAAGATGTCTGGGTAACTTAATAGAGGGAAAGAGGAGGACCTGGAACAATAAAGTGCTGCTAGTGGTCTGACTGAAGGTCTGATCAGAAGAGTTGGGAAAGACTTGTCGCCAAGAAATCATCTTTTGCGGAAGCCACTTTGCCACTGGTCAGAGATTGTTGACCAAGGGGAATTTTGTTTGATTACTCAGCTATATGAGGTCAGAAGACAACTGTATGAAGGAGGTTAGAGGACATCCACACACCCAAACTTTGATAACTCTCTAGTTAACTTAACACGGTGTATAAATGCACCGTACGTGATTGCACAAGCGATATTCAGCGGTGGCTGAGGAAACATCGACCACATACGCACCGCTGTATACCGCTGTATATGAACTGTAGCTCCAGTTTGTAGCGCGTGTTAAAAAGTGCAGCAAACTTGCCCCACACACTCTGATGCAGTGTAAATGAGTCTTTCCAAAAACAGCCCAGATGTGGTTACGGGGTTCGTACTTGAGGTGAGATCCCGAATGTACACCACAGTGCTCTGTACAAGCACTGTGGCTGAGTGAAATTATGTGTGTGTGTGAGTGTGTGTGTGTTTGTGTTTTCCGCTTTCAAGTAGCGGTGACAGTTTCTCACAGATGAATGCAAACGTGAATGGGGAAGTGAGTGACCTGAAGTGGTCAGTGTGAGATTCATTCGAGTTGCATTCTGACAGGTTGCAGGTGATCTATGCCAATCTATTCAATGTTCTGTGTGTGAGGCTGTGCCAACGTCCACATGTGGCTACGTGAGAACTGCCAGCAACAGTGAGAGCCAGCCTCTTCAGAAAACAGGGCAGATAAGCAGCATTACTTAGCTGTCAAAAAGAACGTGGAACTGCAGCATGTGAAGATGTTTATTCCATGTCAGCGTCCTCTGAACTTGCTCTAGAGCCGCTGGCACATCACAAAACATGACGTTTGCTTCTCCCTGTACGTAAATCGCACATCAAGAGGGCCTGACATAGCAGATGTCAACGAGCATTTTCTGTGCAACATACGAGAGAAAATAGGGACTCATGAAAGAGGAAGTGCTTTTTTTCAGGTATGCTATGGCTCATCTGATGTTTGACTTAGTTAAGGCTCACTTTATCTTGGGTTTATTTTTAGACAGATGGAGATGTGAAAGATAAAGAAAAAGTGTCAGGTTTCAGGACATGGAGCGCTGCATGACCGAAAACACACACTGCCAACAACTGCGGTTTTAATGGGGCCCAATAGAAGCCTAAAATACTTGATTTCAGCTTTGTGGTGAGGCTTTAGTTTGGTGCCCATTTATATCAGAACTTCAAACACACACTCAACACTTTCACATCAAACTCATAAAAACCCACATGGTAAATGGTAACACGGGGTATTAAGGTCAGGGGTAAGTGGTTGATGTCTGACGTTTCGTTGGGCGATGGGCGCGTGCTGGACAGTGATAATGTCCCATGTAAGGTGACGTACAGGCAGCCACTTAGGAAGTCAACAGGCAGTTTGCAAAACTCCACTTCCTCTTAACCCTTCCTGCTCTTATGACTGACGAGGACAATGTGCTTAGGTTCGGAGCGCTTCAGGGTAATTTTGTGGCTGCCTCAAGATGGCTAAAAGTGGCCAAAGACAAAATGTGAGTGCAAAAAAAAACAACATTTCACTGCAGGTTTTAGGCGGCTGTGGCACATTAGTAAGGTCATGTAGGGACAGTATTACTCTTTAGACTCTAGCCTGTGGAGGTGTCTTGGATATCGCTGCTGTTTGTCGTCAAATGAAGAAATTCTATCAAACTGGGGCAGAGTTTTGTGTTGTTTTTAGGGGATTTGTGTGTTTGTGTCACAGCTGCTCGCACTGCAGCACTGGGAGTTGTGGAAGCCTCGAGGGACTGGGTCAGGAGAGCTCTAAATAACAACAACCCTAACCGTCTCCTCTGTGCCTGTGCTCATAATGAATATAAAATAAATTATGTTTCAAAAATCCAGCTGGTGGTGCGCCGTGTCAGTTAGAGAGAGCGGTTGAGTTTCTCACCTCGTCTGACCTTCAAAGTCATGTTAGTTCAGTTATTGCTTCACACCTTTGCTGTAACAACCTTTTATCACTGTTCAGATCACCTCGGAAATGACCCAACTTTGTGACACTTTTTGGACGTCTACAGTTCATTAAAATGAAAGTTCTTTACTAAGAATTTCTGAGGATGGAGTTGTAGATAGTCATTTCTAGAAGTGCCAAAGGTGACTTCTGACTAGTTTTCAGTTTCTTTTTACTGCACTGTACTATTTGTATATTATTGTTTTGTTCCTATTCTTTGTATTTTTAATGTAGCGCAAAAAAAGTCCAGCTCTAAGACAGGAACCTTTCAAAAGGTGCACTACAAACATTAACAGGCATTATTATCAGTGTTTCTGACAGGGTGGATTACTCTGACTTAGTGGTGTGTCTCAATCTCAAATGATTTGGCTAAATTACAGAGAATAGATGGTAAAAACATTTCTTCAGATGTATGTGCTAACAGAGCAACCACTTACATTTCACAATATAGACAGACTGATCACGTTGCCTGTTGTGCCCTCTAGTGGTTCCAACAGGAATCATGAAAACCTCATTTTGCTCCAGAACTACTGAAAATGTGCACTGACATACAAATAAAATGAAACCTCAAAGTGATATTTTCTTATTTTAATGCATCATACTGTATATTTATTTTTACAAATGTATGCTGTCGTATCAGTTACACACAAAACAAAAAGCAGCCATGTAATAATATACTTTAATCTCCCAGAACGTAACAAGACTTTTTTTTTTTTTCCCATGTGGAGTTGAGATGCAGTTTTGGGGAAAATTGATGGGACATGTTGGTCTTTACTTTTTTTTTAATCACACATTTTTAAAAGTAAACACCAAAACCAGAATGTCAGAAAATGTGCATTTCTGAACAATACACAAATTAATAATTTAATCAGATAAAAACTGCTTTCTGGTTGATGCGCTGCAACTGCTTTTCAATTGCCAATAACAGTAGAAATCAGGGTTCAACACTAAGATAGGAGACTGAAATGACAGCCTCAATACTGCTGGTGTGACTGCAAAAAATATAAACTGTTTTCAGAAAGGCCGATCTGTTGTAAAAGGCACTTAATGATGTCTGATGTGCAAGTTTTATAACTGTTGGCCATTAACAGATTATAACTCGTTTTATTCTGCCTCACTCATTAATGAAATGTACTGAAACAATGTTTTTATAAGGCTCCATGTGAATAAAGCTGACACATAACACATATGGTACTGTTAAAAAAAACTCTCTAGAAATTGAGGACACGGTGGCTACTGTGCCTTAAGATCATCAATTAAAAAACAGGACTTAAAAATAAGAGTCACTCTGCACTTCAAAATAAAAGTGTATTCTTTCAATTAGAAAATCTTCACTTTATCACTACTTTAAAAAAACACTTGAATTAGCAGTGAGGGAAGAGGAAAAAAAATCCCTCATATCAAAAGCATTTAGGTCACCGTCTGAGATACATGTAAACGAAATCTTTTTTTTTTTTTTTATAAGTTACAGTTTGGGAGATATTCTGGCACATATTGCAGATTGCATGATACAAGCACAAAGGCAAGGAAGCAGCTTTTTTTTTTTCTTTTCTTTGTTTAAAGAGATGTACTGCAGCTGCATACAAACACATCAGGGAATGGGGTCCATTTTCCTTTTCTCCTTCACTCAAATGTATTCTTTCCAGCTCAAGCCCGCTAAAAAAACGAGACTTTTTTTCATAGAAATAAAACGTATTCTAAAACGACTGACTGGAAGAGAAAGTGAGGCCTGTCCCTGCAACACAATATAAATATCACAGCTGGTTACAGAGGGCTGGAGGGGGGTTTGGGAGGGGTGGAGGGGTTTGTGCATGTCAGTTAAGCAGCTCCAGGTAAGTGATTGGCACTTTGCCCTTCTGGTTGCCTCGCTCACCCATCAGCCAGTCTGGGTCCATGCCTGGGACGCTACTGACTGTGATCACCTGCAAGGTCAGACAGCATGGATGACTTATTCATTTTGGATTTTTAAAAAGTACATTGCAGCATCCACTATCAATGTAACAGCTATTTGTCACGGCAGATCATGGACACATCAAAGGTTTGCATTTTGATCCACTATGGGGCTTTCATCACCTCTTTCTGCTTGTCACAGACACCCCATTTATAAATCCAGTTACTATTAAAGCCAGTTTAGACCACACAGTTGGCTCAAAGATGGCAGTGGAATATTTTCTGAATGTGAGTATTAGACTGAATGAGGTAATGCTGGTTCATTGTTAGTCCACCACAGGCTTGTAATGGGCAGTTCAGGGCTTTTCCAGGAAAGGGCGTGGTTTGTGTTTCGCTGAGGCAGAGGCTCCCATACAGGAACTGCTCCACCGCAGCTGCAGGGCCCATTGTGGTTAACACAAAATTTGAATTTCAGTATCACTTTAAACAAAGCTTCTGAATTTTGTCAGTTAAAATGCTGGTTCAGTTAAAACTGGAAAATTAACTGAATGAGGAAAAGGGCAGATGCGCGGACAAAACCAAATCAAAATAGTCTACTCTTGAGCAAATTTAAGCATTCAAAAATCTAAGTTATTACTGAAATCATTCTTGAATTTTGCATAGAAATTTTGGTCATATGAACACTTCAGACTCACCTCATCAGCCAGCAGAGAAAGCTCACTGCTGCTGGCAGCATCATAGTCGTAAAGCACTCTGGCTTTGCGGCTGCCGTTTGAGCTACGCAATTCACTGAATCCACCAGACGCCGTCGAGCTGCCGTGGCCCCCCGACACACTGGGCAGGGAGGCCGACACAGGGATGGTGGGCACCGAGATGCTGGCCCCGCCCGACACAGATGATTGGTTGTTGTTGGAGAATGACGAGGGGAAACTGGCGGGAGACAGGAGAGATGGATGAGCGCTGGCAGGGTGCTGTGCCACTGTGAGGCAGAGATGGGTGTTCAAGTGTTCCTCAGTACAATGGTGCGTTATCGCTATCTTCAAGTGTTAAACCTTTCAGCGACTTCTCTGTGAAATCAGCCCTGATCATCAGCAGCATTAGTCATTTTCCTACTTCCACTGAAAAGTGAAAACTTTCTGCAAGCCTACGTGAACTTGCAGGGTTTTGATATCATCACACCAAAGGTTTCCAACATTCAGCATTTCTAAAAGTAAGACACAGTATTTATCCATTTTAGAAGAAACCACAGGACCTGAACTGTAAAGATTTAGTGTTAACAGCAGTAGTATTATTACATGAGTAATAACGTGATGCAGGTTTTCTTTCTATTATTGCGATGAGTGCTAGTTGTGACCCGTTTCCCAGCTGCTCCAGTGGAGACTGTGTCACCGTCTTTATTCTATGTCACATTTAACTGTTTTGTTAAATGTCAGATGCAATTTAATGCAGCGTGACACCAGAGACAGAAGTGATAAGGAATGAAACTCGACAGCAGGATCTCACCTCCCCAGCTGCTTCTGGAGATCCACCATGTACTGGTAACACTGTGCGTAGTATGTAGCCTGAGCTTCCACGAAGTCGTTCAAGCAGCGTAGATGATGTGCCTGCACAAGGACAGATGTGACAGCATAATACGTTTTACAAAAGGAATAATCAACAGATCTCTTTTCTGATTACTTTTTTGTTTTCAAGACATCTTTCCATACCAAAAGTGTTGTTTTGTTGACTATCCATGTTTTCAAAAATATTAGCCAGGAGAGTAAACCAAAAATGTGGGAACCGGTGTTTTTTCATGTTGTACCACTCTATAAACAAAGCCAGTATTTCTTTCCCTTTGCTGCATTTAGCATGTTTTTAAGTGCACCTCTCGTAAATTATGTAACTTTATGGAAGTGCAAGATAAAAAAATGCTAATAGTAATAAACAGTCACCTTTTGCTACTCAAAGCCAGCAACACAATGATATGAACAATGATATCCCCTTTATGTTATTTGTCCAGATTGAATAACAATTAAAGTGGCAGGCTACATACGTGGGTGCTGCTGACGCCCTCGAGCAGCAGTCTGGTGATCTCTGCCTGCCGGTCAAACTCACTCTGGGTCATCCTCAGCTCCTGCTCTGCCTGAGAACAAAGAAACAAAATGAGATTTTTACAGAATAACACCCATGTACCAAGACTGGAGAAATTATGGTTACCAAAGTGAGGGGAAAAAAATCTAATCCAATGTTTTAATGATATTTGCGTGTAATCAGGCAGCTTTACAGACCAAATGACATACATATGATGGAAAATGAAAATGAAAATTTGTGTGTTGTGTTGACACTGTCCTTTTACAGAGAAATATTTCAATACTGTTTATGCTCCATGGTTTAATTTAGGAAAGAAAAACAAAAAACAAGACAAATACATAACAAATAAATCAACAACAACCACAAGGAAGCACAATGTCACAAGTCTGTATATGTGGGATAATTTGACATGACTGCAGAGGGCAAAAACCAGGGGAGTCAAAGCCAGCCAAAAGACATAACAAGACAAGGTTTATATAATGGGACACTGAGGAAATACGGGGAAAGGACACATCAACTGTCCTGAGGGAAATGTTTCCTTTTCCTCATATTGAGCCAAAGGATTCAATATGAGACCTGCATGAACAATGGCTTGTTGAGACTTGCTGAAAAAGTCCTATAAACATATGGTCTGGAGCTGAGATGCACAGGGACAATGGCCTTACTGTCCTGAACTCTCTACAGCTTTACGAGAGCCACACAGGGAGAGACGGAGGAGGAAGGGAGAGTATTTACATGGTTTGCTTCTTGTAGGACTTGTCCACAAGGATACAAGGTTTTCCATGGAGGTACCACAGAAGATGGAGAAAAGGATGGACAGCAGCTGCTGACACTACTACCAGGGGGTTTGGTGCGTTTGGTGTGTCTGTGTGTGTGTGTGTGTGTGTGTGTGTGTGTGTGTGTGTTCAATTCAAAGATGGCTCCAACATTCCACTCACCTCTGTCACTTCCTCTGCTCACATCTGCTGCTTTGCGTTTTGAAAACAGTGACACAGTAGTTAGAGCTACAGCTGCTGCACGGTCACAGCCAACACAACACATCCGTACACTGTGTGTGTGTGTGTGTGTGTGTGTGTGAGGGTGTGAGAGAGAAATAGAGAGGGCAGCAGCATGCTTTAACAAAACCACACTCAGTAGAAGGTGGCAGAACTGTGAGGGATGTAGCGCTAAAGTATTTCTTATCCTTCGGTTTTCACACGATCAAAACCGCCTCAGACGTGTTTCTGTGTGAGAGGGCACAATCTTTCAAACAAAAATTAAAAAGGAGAACTGGTGATAGTGTTAACCAACTGAAACTACTATTTACACCTCCTGTTCAGGTGACACTCTTCTCTTTCATGAGTGAACAATCACTAAAGATATTGTTGACAGGACACACGTTTGTTTGTGTAGATTTAACGCACCATTAAACAATCGCGCTATTTGGAGAAGCGCAATTAAATGAGCATGATGACAAGCCACAGCGATACCCTGTCTCTGAATAAAAGGGAGTTCTTTAAAGAGGGATGGAAATTAAGCTCACTGGATTTCAGCTAGACTGCCTTTATGGAAAGTTGTGCTACAAAGCTACTAATTTAGTCTTGATCTGAGAGAGTGCGGCCAAGTAGCTTTGTTGGGATACTGCCCGGTGTCCATCCTGACTGTGACATTACAACACGCTCTTTTAGTGACATTGCTTCTGTTGGTTGCAGAACATCAGCAGCTTAGTTCAGTACTTGTCTAATCTATTTTCTTACTGGCACACCCATCGTGTTCCTTTCTTGATTCAAGGAGGGGGGAGGGGGTGTTATGTTTTTCCAAAAGGATTTTGTTGTCAACGAGCCAAGTCATGGCTCTGCACTGAGGTCATTAGAGATATCATCTTCAGACATTGTTAACTGGAGGACAGTCTTGTCTGGACAGATATCTGCAACATTATGAGTTAGAATGAGAGTTTGGACACTTTCTGCAACTACACACTACAATGTAGGTCTGATTTTTCCCAAGAACACTGTGCATCAGGATATTTCAACACTACAACAGGACTCAGTCAGGGAATATATGACTGTCCTCATTGGACAAAGAAAGAGAGAAAATCACTGCAGATGTCATAAGAAAAGAAGACATCTTGGCAAGAAAACAACTGTCCAGAAAAAAGGGAAGTCTAAACTTCCCAAAGCTGCTCATGTGACTGTATGAAAGTCACAAGAGATAACTGGTCAGTTTCATGTTGTGAAATCTGGTGTATCAGTCATAACTTGTGTGACTTCAGATGGAAGGACAGCAGGACACACCCAAACAGCCCTTCTTCTTCAGAAAGGAAACTGGCTGATGATTTTAGAGAAAGCTGCCAAAACTTTTCACTAAATAAGCAATAAAGTGACCAAAAGACAATGAGAGGCAAAAAGATGACAGTGTTTTGTGTGTGTGTGTATGCGTGTACTTACTGCAGCTCTGGCATCAGCCATCCTGGCTTTCTTTAGCCTGGTTTTGGCTGCATCCAAATCCAAACGTTTGACCTGCAGTAGCTTTCTTTCTTTCTGGACACAAAACACAATAAGCCCCTCAAAAACAGAAACACAAAGTGTGTGCACCAAACACAGTCGCAAGACCATTAGTTTGCATTTGCTGTTGTCAATCAGTTTATGGTAAATGGAGAATAACAGAATAACAACATTGGGGTTCTTAGTAGAAACAGATTCAATGTGCAGGATATTTCCTGGCATTTAATCAGTGGTCTATAGGAACCTTGTACCTACACCGTCATGCTAACAGTTACATCAGCACCAGTGTCTTTATTTTCATCATTATTTTCTTCATTTACCAGATTACTAAATTGATGTGACAGTACAGAATTCATTTTTTAACTTCTTAACTGAACTTAGGACACTGGACAGAATTCAAAATGAATCCCCAGCAGCAGTATTAGCTCCAGCATTAAAATTGAGTTCCAGATTAAAGTTCAAAGTTCGGGGGAAAGTGAAAGTAATCTGTTGCCAGCAGTCCAACTCACCAGGATGGTTTTGAAGTCGCCCTCTAGAAAGTTTCTGAAAGGTGTCAGAAAGTTGATGGCAGCACTTTGGATTAACTCCCGCTCTGCTCCACCAATCTGCTTCTCCGTCTCGCCGCATTTTATGAGAGCATTTCCTGTAACGGTCAGCAGCACAAACACAGTTTCATTCCCAACACAACACTGGACAGGAGACTGCACAATGTGGCACCACAGTGAGCGAAGGCCTAAACGCTTCAGTCTTGAAGAGACACAGACACCTGTGGATACGTACAAAGTGCTGTTGTTCAAAGGTGTACAGGAACTGAGGCTGAGGATTGATGTGTTATACTGATCATGAAAGACTGTGGCAAGAAATGATACTGATGTTTAACATCATAACAGAGCAGCCTTTACTCAGTTTTACAAGCCTACACGGACAGAATACTAAACAACCATTACATACAAGCTTTCCCACCAACTAAATCTTAATGGTTAGAGGCCAAGAAGCTTTCAACCATTTTATTTGTTCTATAATTATGGAATATTATAGGGATGGATTGTGGTTGTCAACAAGCTGCAGGAATCAGTTAAATAAACTCAACAAAAAAGGAAAAAAGAAAAGAAATCTAGTAAGAGAGACAGCCAACTTGAATTAAACAAAGGCTAAATGTTCATTTAAGTCCCAGCACATCAGTGCATCACTCACCATATGCAGTGCCAGGACCAAATTCATTTCCTGAGTCAATCATAGACTGGCCCAGAAGCTCGTGGTTGTTCATTCTTGTAGGGGCTTTTTTCTCCAGCTTCTCATACACAAATTCTTCTAGCCGGACATCTGCAGATAGCAATGAGGAAACTCAATTACAAAGTCATAAGACTACAGTGCAGCAGCCAAACGTAGGCACTGATTTCAGGACAGGGAGTCCAAACAGCCTGCGTTACATTAATAAAATACAGAAGACTTCATAATGACAGCGGTGATAAGGAAAATCAGCAACTTTGTGTCATGTCAACACATCACGTGAATGGATGCTGGCAGTTGCAGTCAGCGTGTCGGTGATCTGTTGTATGTGATCACAGAAAGACTAGAGCAAATCCAGTTTTCCACATCCAAGACTGTTACACAAGCCTGTGACCAGAGCAGTTAGTCCCAGTGTGTGTGTGTGTGTGTGTTGTGGGTGTTTTGTGACACGCTGTGTTTGTTCTACAGCAACATGGCATCATGGTGTGAGCCGAGGAGGATGCACAGCTGAGCTTACAGACTTCACAGAGAGAGCTCATGTATGTCAAACACCATCTCAGAGATATATTTGCTTTTATGTGACTTCCAAGCAAGATGTTCATCTCTTACAATCTGACATTTACTAAAGCTACTCTTTCATATCTTTAGTCATAAAAAAACATATAGACAAGAAAATCAACTTGAAGAGCTTATTAGTACTGACAGTAGTATCATTAGTGTTTAAACTATTTGTTATGAAGCATTACTTGATGACTGACTGTCTCCCCATAAAGAGGGGGGCACATGCAGGATGGTTAACTGAGTTCATTACAGAGTGGTCTTACTTGGGTTGGGCTGTAGTAGCACTTCTGTCTGCTTCATAATCTTTTCTGTCCAGTGCTTGGTGGTCTCGGCTCGGACCAGAAGGTTTTCCAAATGGGCATCCAACTCTGTCTTTTCAGCCTGGCCAAACTTCTCCTCTGTGAACTGTGGGGGTAAAAACAAAAACAAACAAAAACATCATGTTCTGTAATGTCCATATGCCATACTGCCTGGATATTTAGACCTTTATGGAACAAGGAGAACTGGGGGTGGCTAAGCTGTCCTGCAAAGAGTTTTATGGAAGCCTCCAAAATAAAAGTTGTCTGCCTGCTAATGTTGTTAGCTCTCTGTAACAGGGTCTCTGAGGCCTACGTTTGATGATTTATGTTGTACAGCTGTGAAGTTTTAGTGGAAACAGAGGGCAGAATGTGGCTGCTGGTGGTTAAAAACATTCACATGGTGTAGATGCAACCACTTTAAATGAGGATACAGTTTTCTCTCAGATGCTAACGGGCTACTGAGCTGCGCCTTTAGCTCGCCTGCTACATGAGCTAACGCCTGCTAGCTGCTAACGTTGGCTAGCAACGACTCCCCCGAGCTCCGCCGTCAAACTCACCTGCACGGCGCGGCTCAGGAAAGTACCGGCGTCCGCGGCTAACCGCTTAACGTTGAAGTCCATGGCGCGGCGGGGAAAGAGACACTTCACACGACAACTGGCTGGCCTCACAGTCAGACTGCCATCACTGAATATGTCATTGAAGCAACTTTTTTGTCGGAGGTCCACCCAGCTGTTGATCCCGACAAAGATACTGTGCGGCCAAGATAGTTCACTCCCCGCACCGCTCTGACAGCTGTGAGCATGCGCACAAACTGCACACGACAACGAGTGGAAAGTCAACCATACAATCAAAAAACATTGTCAGATGTGTTTTTTTCAAGCAACAGCAGGTGGCAATAAACTGAAAGTACACGACACAAGGTTTTCCGCAAGTGGTGTTGATCGTTTCGACAGCCATGTAAACTACAATTTTGTGTCAAGAAACGACGCGCAAAACAATGTGATCTTAGGCTATAGAGCCAAGCAGATTGATGTTAATAGCAATTTATGAATCTTTGACACAGACTCACCGGACTCTGCTCTCAGAAATGTGATGAAGTCATGATGGTAGATTCAGTTAATCGCATGTTACATTGATATAAGGGAATCATAATACAAATAAATCGGGTAAAAAATTGACGAGAATATATGAAAAAAATCGAGATGCGACTTGCGTGAACAGAGAGACAGTTAATAATGGCCTGCATGTTTGCTTTGAATTGAATATGTTTTTGTTTACATGGCAATGATGATGATGATAAAAACAACAACAAACATAGCAACTCCATTCACATTCACAGAAAACCATCCCAGTTCATGTCCGCAAACCAGAAAGGTAAAAGACACAAAAAGGACAAGTTGGAAGATTTTGACAATATATCAGTAAAGAGTTATTGTAGGTCTCTTGTAGTTTTTTTTTTCTATTGGAAAAAGTTTCCCACTTACATCCTCAAAATCATGTGAGGCACAATCCCTGGTACAAAAATATAAATAATAATAGATTATAAATTCCAAACTATGGGGAATATTGTCACTCCTCACTGACACTTTACTGGTGATTTCTTCATGTATTATTTGCAGCTGAATGCGTCTGAAAGAGAACTGACCTCTGATTGTGCACATTTTGTGTGTGTCCAAGCTGCATACAAGATCCAAAAGCAAAACAAATTTAATTAATACAATAATTTTCCTGAATATCAACTTTTGGCACCCTCGATCATACTCCTTAACACCAAAAACAGGACCATCGCAAGATTTAATTTGATTATGGATTACTTGTATGCAGAGGAGGAGGAAGAGGATGATGAGTGGGAGAGAGGGAAGCTCATCTGGCCTCATAAGTTCTGCATTATATTTATTAGCCGCAGTCATGGCTGAACTCCAAACCCTGAAATTCTAATGAAAGTGGTGCACACTGTAAGTAAGGCTATTCTGAGAGTGAGGGAGAAATTATTCAGACCGTCTTCTTTATACTATATTTTCTATCTGACACCACCACGATGCAGGTTTGGTGCTGTGGGTCATTTGTTCAACTATAAAATTTTCCTATAGAACAATATGGCACTGCTTGTGTGATATTTCCACTTTTTTTTCCAAACAGCTGTGCACCACATCCCTCATAAAACTGCAACAACTTCTATTTGATCTGTCACATTATTTGGCTGACTGTGTATGCTTATGAGTTACACTGACACATCGAGGATAATGTTTCTACAACATAATATCTTCTGCAAACCTCTCCTCTTTCTCAGAAAATGTCAGGGAAGCGGACTTTGGCAGGTTTTGGGAAAACAAAAACACTCCTCAGGTCTGGATGTAATTATGCCAGACAGAGCCGGCTACCTGCTGCGTGGGAGGAAGTCAGGCAGGGAGAGAAATCAAATGACTTCCCCGCTGTAGGCTACCAACGCACCGTCGGCTACAGCCTTCCTACTCAGCTAAATGACATCTAAAAGCTTTCTTTCGTTCACACATTTGTTCCCATGTTGCATTTTGGTTACACAACTGAAAATGCTGTGGGTGTTTCCCATCACACGCTGTACAGTACTGTGTTATTGCACTGCCAAGATGACATCAAATGCCGGTTCACATAACTGTATTGATTTACAGTGTTAACCTTGAAATGTTGCAGATTTGAACAGGCCCAATCTATTTGTCATTTTGAACAAGTATAAGCTGTAAAACAGTGCATGAACTCCAACTGGAGCCTACACACTGCATTTTTTGTAACCGCACTATGTCAAAGATATTAAGGCTTTGGCTTTGCTGTCTACTTGGCTAACTTTCAGAATTGTTGGGGCGGGTGCTTTAAACATGTGAATATGGAAGTCAGAACTTTTAGGAAGGCAGAACAGCTCCTTTGAGAGAGAAATGGGTTGCAGTCTCTGGTTGTTCCAGTAGTAAATCTGTATCTATCTGCTTTTTTTCTTTCCATAAGAACAGAAACTACTCAAGGGTAAGAGAAAGCAAAAGTACTTCAGGGCAAAGCTTGTTTCCTGAGATTAGAAAGTCCCAGCTGTCACCGTCAAGCACTACAAAAGAAGATAATGGACAGACCTGTCGGTGAAATAAAAGTTCTTTATTTGAGATGAGATGCTTACAATGCAGTCACTGAGGATAAATGTATTTCATGTCCTCAACACAACACAAATACTACACAGACTCACTTTCTTGCATGATGCAGCTTTGACAGAGCAACTGGATTTCGAGTTGCATTCAGCATGAGACTTTCGAATGCGACTGTCATTGTTGGTCCTGTTAAAGTACATCAGCAACTTCAGAGAGTCTCCTAAAATAGGTTTGAAAGGCAAATATCCACACTCCATGAATGCTTGATGAGTGATAAAACTTCTGTATTCAGGGCAAAATCAAAGCTCGACTACACTTGTTGACTTTTTTTGACCACTTTTTCAGCCAGCTCCAACAGCAGAGGATATCTGAGTGTCCTCTTCCTCCAGGACTCTGGGATTCCCTGGTGACCGGTCTGAAAACACATCAAGATGGCAGCTGAAAGCACTGCAGGAAGCTCAGAGCTTTTAAAGTATCTCTCACTGTCAAACTCATCAGAGAGTCCACAATTACAGGCAACAATAATATGCAAAATGATATATTTCAAGGTCAATACTGCAGGACAAATCAAACAGCTCCTACAATATTCTGCTGCTACAACATGAGGAAAAGTTACATATTGTATTGTTCGGGGGTTAATGAAAAAGATGAATGATCTGGAATATAAAAAACAGCTGCTTGTGTGTCAACAACCACTCGTGCTGCTTTTAACATTTAATGCTGCAATGAAACTAGAGGCCTTTGAGTCTCATCTGAGTCCATCTGTGGTGGAAAGAGGACCAGCGCCTTTCTTAGAAATGTTGTAATTGGCTTAAAGCAGCTGATTATATTTTACACCTAACTTGTAGTGGCAAATACATTGAAACAAACACTTTCCACGTCTTTCCTGCAGTTTTTTAAAATGATTGTTGATTGATTTTGTGACAAAGCTAACCATAGTTTGCACTTCCATTACAGAGCTGCTCCACATTATCCGCTTGTGTGTATCTGCATATATATATATATATATTTTAATATCCAAACAAAAAATGAAAAACACTGTTTCCTCAAATGAAGCTTTAGTGACAGAGTAGTGTCATTAAAAATGCACGTCCCTCTGCTGATTTCCATAAACAGTATGTGTGACTAATGACTGTTTCATGTGCCTCAGAGCTACATTCCTGCAGTACCTGTGCCCCAAAACAGGCTCCTATGAAGGAGGATCTGCTGGCGGTGCATCCCCCGCAGCGCATGGTGTCCCTGACTGCTTCCTCCAGCTGGTTCAGCTTCAGGACTCCATGAAGCGCTCCCTGGAACGCACCAGGCAAGGCTGCACCACAGAAAAAAACAAGAGACAGATCTAGTAGCAGACTAAGACATGGTTCTTACATTACCAGCAGATTACTGATTTTTATTTGCTGTGCCTTGAAAACCACTTTTTAAAAAAAGATTGTGCAATATTGCTTATTTTGCTATTAAAGTATGAACTGATCTGGCAATAAGAGCCCTTCAGATGTACATTAAGCCCATCAACCTCTTAGCCCTGTAAAACCTGAGACTCTTGACTCAGCGGGAAGGGGAAAATGAAGAGGAAGGAGGAGGGAGACCATTAGTCAGGAGATCAAAGGGTGGAGGACCCGCTAACGGATATACTGACAGGGAGGGTATGCAGGCCCTGCCAAGTCAACAGACCCAGATCCTGCTGCTACCGACTGGCTTACCTCATGTGTTTGTGAACACAGCAGGTATGAGCTGTTGGGATGTCTTGGCTAAGTTGTCCTTCACCTGGTGGATGTGCGCTTCAGCAGAGATACAGGAAGAGAGATAAAACATTGTTTGGTGTTTAAACACTGGAGTCCATCTGCTGACTGTAACAACACATTTATGTATCTTATATTTCTTTGTTGTAACTTTATGTTTTGATTCAGAAAGTGCTGCTGTTCTGTCCATCCCTCCTTTTGTTTATTTTATCAGGAGGGATTAAAGAAGAACAAAGAAAAATAAAATACTTCTCTTTTATTCTGCAGATCTTTCCCTCCTAATCAACCATCAAGCGATACAGCAGATTTCACACCAGGGTGGATCCATGATTCAGATATATTGCACAATTTGGAGTGCACACTGCTTGCAGCTGTAGGTTGTCTTATAAAAAGCTCAAACATTACACTTACATAAAAGGTTTGATGCTTTGGGAATAATGGGTGTTCACCTTGCAGAGTGCGATAGATGAGCGTACTGACACTGTAGCCATCAAGTTTGGAGCTACAGCCTGTAGCCACCAAGCTTAATCTCACTTCTACTGCCATTTTTATCTGACTAATCATTGTCATGAAAGTTAGTTTAAAATTGTATTTGCAGTATTGCTTCCAGCTTTTATGCTAAGCTAAGCTAATCAACTCCCAGTTATAGCTTCATATTTAACAGACAGTTATCAAAGTGATCATCTTCACGTTGGAAAGATAGTGAATGTGCGTTTTTCCAAATAAGTGTGATATTATAATGTGTTATTCCTCTGAACCTGAAAATGCAGGAAGCTGTAAAGGCACATACCGATGACAGCCCGGTCCAGCTCCTGAGGGTTCTGTCTCTTTGGGTCGTTCAGCTGAGTCAGGACTGCGTCCAGAGCTTTGGGATCTGGGCCGTTAAGAATGAAATGCTCCAAAAACCTTACAAAGTCAGACGGACAAACACAAGTTAAGCCTCCCATCATTCCCTTTGAGACTGGTCACTGCATCACCCTCTTCTCTCATCATCACCTTCACCCATTCATCACCCTTTCTTACCTTGCTGCAGCCAGCGTCACAGCCACGCACATGTCATTGTTCTGGGTCACCCGTACGGCTTTCTCCACTTTCTCCAGCATCTCAGGTCGCCCCGCGTACATGGCCACCACCGGAGCCAGCTTAGTGACACCGTCCATCTGACAGTCCACATCGCAGCCTGAAAAACACACACATACACACACATATACATTACAACAAGCAAAAAAAAAAAAAATAGTGGAGCTCCTCATGTGCTTTTGACCTGTGATCCTTACCAGTTTCTTCTTTGCCAGCATCCACATTTCTCATGAAAGCCTTAATGCTCCCGTTTCTCCACGGCCCATCGATGGGGAGGATGGCTTTGGGACCTGATAAATGGAAGAAATTATGATTTCTTTTTTCTAAAACTCATAATTTGTTTGACAACTTCCTCAGATAGAATTAGAGAGGTACGTTTGAAAGACAGAACCAGCGGGAGATCAGAGGAAACATCTGCTTAAACTCTCTGCTGATGCAGTTCAAGTCTCTGTAGGTGGAGCTCTTTGTCTCCTCAGCCACGGCGGCTATCACTGGCCACGATGATGACACAGCTCTTCTTATGTTATTCTAAGGCATAAAGCCGTCTGCAGTTTACTGTACCCGGCGGTACCCTGCGCTGTGCTGCCGATTTACTGCAGCACTGTATTTTTAAATGATATCCCAACAGTGAAACAGCAGCAAATAACCAAAGCATTGGACACCAACCAAGAACAGGGAAGTCTGCATGGAATATTTTTATGTTGCGGGAATTCCCCATCAGAAGGGAGGGAAAACATTATGCACAGAGTTATCAGACAGTAACAGTGACTCTCACATCCTTTTAGGCCAGTTAAGTTGATGATTCACACATATGGACATAATATCGACATGTTTGGTAAAAGACAGGTGGGTGATGAAAACATGACGTACCTCCTTTCTTCCTGTAGGGATCATTGAGAGGCAGGTCGTACACTGTGCCCGGGCCAAAGAACTTGTAGTACCTCTTGGTCAGGTCATCCACGTTGACATCTGCAGACACATGGCATGCAGAGTCTTTAGAAATCAATCAGGTTCCTTTTTTATTTAATTTGAAGAGCTTTGTTTTTTATTGTTTGTTTGCTATTTGATGCACTAATGTTGAAACGTCTGAAGATGAAGTTACAGGTGGTTAGCCTAGCTTAGCACCAAGAGTTTCTTCACCTACAGTCATGTTAGCATAATGACATAATGATGGGAGCTGCCTGTTTGGGTGAACTTCAGTACCTCCACACTGGCTCAGTGACTCCAGCAGGACATAGGCCTGGTCTCCATAGCAGGTCTGCTCGCCGGTCGTCCTGCGGTAGAAAGGATTCGCAGACTGAGGCCGAAACTCAGGACAGGGCTCCAGATCAGAGAGAACTTCTTTGAGCCTGTCTGGATTGTAGATCCAGTGCATGGGCTGGGCTGTATGGGTGGGGGACACACCAACCAACGAAAGAGGGAGAAAGAAAAATAATGGAACGTTCAGCTGTTTTGTTTTTGTGTTTGACTTGACCTGCTGAATCTACAGTTTGCTGATTATATATTGTATAGAAAAGGAAGTGGATGTGTGTTATCTAAAGAAGAAATACACATTAGGCTTGCTTTAGTAAGCGTCATTAAACGGTGTGTAAATATTTGTTACATGTGGTTGTAAAAACAAATGGTAAATTTGACTGATTTAAGTGTATCAGTGCAGCTATTGCTGAAGGTTTCATAACATATTGTGTGAAGTCAACAAGACTTACACAAGTGGAGGAGCCGCCCCTCTACTTTATCAGCATGTACAGATGTTGCTCATGGACAGTGCCAATGATAATGCTTCTGTCCAGCATTTAAGGATGAAACACTGTTTCATATTGTGTAACCCCCAAAATAATGGACAACTCTGTCAAATTAAATTCTTGTGATTTACATACTCTCATGTATCATGTTTGCAACATGATAATTAAACATGTATATGAAACAGGAGAAGCATTATGAGAGTATCACACAGTTTATCTTACCTGCTGCATCTGCCACTGCCGCCCCAATTATGGCCCCAATGGCTCTGTCTGCCAAAGTCAAGGCCATCTGCTTTCATTTGAGACAGAATAACAGTATAAACAGGAAATAATGAGAGGGTTTGAGCCTATATTAAAACATAGAGCTTCAAAAGACTGTTGCCTGGACTGAACGTCTGTTATTTGAATTAATGAAACAGAAATACAACTCACTATTGTTGTTGGATCACCAGAGACTAAAATACTAAAACAAATTGAGTTTTAATTCAGAATTTGTATTGATTAATACAACATCCAGTATATCCAGATGCAGAAGTCATATTGTTTCTTTTGTTGGGATCAAGCTTGTCCAAAAGTAGCTTTCTACCATTTATTTTGATAGAGAAACAAAGTTACCATGTCATCTTAGGCAACACAGTATTAAATATATTTGATTACATAGCATCTGATAAAAAGATTAGCAATTTATTCTTAGAGATCAAGACTTAATATCATCTTAGAGAGTACGCAGTGTCATTTTATCAGTTATTTTGCTCTGTGATTACGGATGTGTATATCTTTTCATTTTTTAACCCAGAAGCCCTTGAAACAATATGGTGCATCACAATGAAGTGCATTATATTTTATGTTAATAACAAACTCGTATAATCTTACCTCAGGGTTCACCTTTCAGCATGCCACTTGAAGTGTTGTAAAACACTGTCGCTGTGTCAGTTTTCTGACAAGGGGAGGGCTTCATCTGTATAGTGATAAGCACACGCCAATGACAACGCAAAAGGTCTTATGTTGTTCTGAAGGGAGGCCAAGGAGGTGGAAAGATGGAGGTTTCAACTCTGAATAGGATTGTTCTGTCTGGTTTATAGATTTCAACTTAACAGTCAATGAGGAATCACTGGTACACAGAAAGAATGTTTTGCGCAGCATATGAGGGTCAGTTAGTTGATTCTAGTCATGAGACACTTTTGACATTTTTACTTTGAACATTCAGTCTTTTTGGTCTTCATTAGGAGATAATACCATCTGATGTTTTGTCTGTCCAACTCCAACCTTGGGAACTTAAGTGTTTATTTAATGTTCTGGCTGTTTTAGGGGGACTTATCATTGAGTCCGAAATGTTGCTGAGTTACAGCCTGTCAGTGACTGTGAGGGTGTACTTTCGTTTGTAATCTATTTGCAAATGTCAATACACTTCAATGTTACAACTGTGCAATGTTAACATGCTCACTGATGTTTAATAAGTAATGTTTTCCAAGTTCACATCCCAATTTTTATTTTTGATTTTTTTTGTGGAAATTTATTTTAAATTTGCCCTCTCGGGCATTTTGCTTTGTATAATTTAAAATAATCACTTCACACATTGTCTGTTTGTCCTGTGGTCGAAACAAGAGAGTAAAATGGACTGCGTTAAAATAGAAATAATAGAAAAATGTAATAGTTAACGCTATGAAAAGACAGCGTTACACCAGCATTGATCCATTGATTAAACAGCAATATACAGCTTATCCCTTCTGTGAGGGGCCTGTTATCTCCCTGCCACAGATGATGGTCATGTCATTTGTTTTGCATGAATTTGGTCGAGACAATGGCCATAAATGTTAAGCTATCTTGTGCCAAATTATATTAATCAATCCTGAAAGAAACTTGAATATCTGAACAAAATTTCATGACAGTCCATCCAATAGTGATGGAGATTTTCACTCAGACGGAACCTTACAGCACAAATGGTGGCCCTTGAGGAAAAGCCAAGTGATCACTAACGTCATTAGGATACATTTTCTGGGACCATAATGTTTTGCTAATCCATCCATTATATCCACGTTATTCATCTTCTGACTTGATGCCTAGATTCAAAATCAGAGGGATTCATCCCTTGAGGACCATGAATGACAATCCATCTAATGACTATGAGGGCCCCAAAAAAAGTTAGTTAGTAAAAAGGAAATGGATGTTTTAAGAGGAGGTCTACGGATTTAACTCAGCTCGTGTTGTATTTTTATATTCTCTGACTGACTGTATAATCAAAATGCTGTGTGAAGCTGGCAGCGACTGTTCTGCTCTGCTGGATTTTTGAAGCTGTCTTCAGACATAACACACTGGGGGTCATCCTCCTTCACCCACTGTGTTGGGTCTTCAGCCATATGGACCGTTTCTGCACGTGACCCCATGTGTATGAAGCAAAGGCAGTTTTAAGAAAACTGTTAATAGTTTCTTTAAATTCCTTAAAGGTTAAACACTTCATTCATCACGTATTTTGCACTGAGCGAATGACATCTATGTTGAAACGGCTCTCATAGACTCTCTGTCATTTTCATTTTCTATGCTCTCTGTATATCTTCCACTCCATTGCCTCCACCCTGATGGTTCCCCAGCTGATCTCTTCCACTGTTCCAACTCTGATGAAACCCTGCAAGGCCTGGCCAAGCTCCACTTATCCTGGGCCTCTCATGGGTATCCCAGACCATTGATTTCTCTTTTGGCTCCCTAAACCAGCAAAATAAAGTGCTATGGGTAGGGCCGTACAATCAATAGCAGTTAGAAAAGCAAGCAAAAACTGCTATGGTCGCCTTCAGTGTTACCTCAGTGTGACGTGTTGGACAGCTGTGAAACTGAAGATATTTATCCTACTGTACATAACTTTCTTTGTGTACCAAAATCCCACTTCGGATCTACAAACACGGGAAGTGTGAAGACCTGCATCTGTGGGCAGAAATTATGAATGAGAAGAGTGTAAAAGGCCAAAGTTCAAATGGCTTTTTAACAATATGAAAAGCATTCAGATGTATTTAAATCCATTAACTCTCAGGTATTGCCAAGAGATAAATCTTCATAGGGCCAATCTGCAGGAAATGGAGAGCATTTGCTTTCTGCGGCAGGGAGAAAACATGCCCTTCACAGAGGGGATAAAAGAGCTGCACAACTAGATCAGCCACTGTCACCAGATCAGGTGACACAATGAGCCGGGAGAAGCTCTATAAATTACAGCCTGGCAGAATTGCAAGAAGATATTGACGGAGCGCGGACAATGTGGCAGCGCCCTCATGTTCGAGGGGCTTCTGAGCTTTGGGGGCTTTGATCATCTGGCAGGACTGCGGGGAGTGGAGAGGATGCCACCGCGTTATATGATGCCAAAACTTGCCAAGGAACAATGTGCAGCAAGGAGGGCATGTGTGTTGACCTGGAGACAATGCTGTGGTTCATCTCACGGCCTCCGCTGTAGCACTCTGCTTTACCCCTTTTTGAGTTTGTTGTTTTGCTTGGGGCCTTTTAATCACTGTATTATTTACATTGTACAGCAGGTGTTGACTTCTTATGAAGTTTGACTGGAGTAACACCTGTGTAAAAGTTTCTTTGAGTGGATTGCAGTTCAGTAATTAGCTATCTTGTTTGATAAATTCATAATTCTCTTTAAGTGAACCTAAATTCTATATGAGTATAGTCATCCATAAATTCCAAACCATTAACATTTCTTTCATTTTCACATAATTCTGTTAGCGCTGAAGAAAATGTGCTTTACATCCAATATTGGAAGCTGAGGAGACACCTGAAAGAAGACAGACTTTGCAGTTTTTGGCCAGAGAGTAATGGTTGATGACACCCAGAGGAGGAATCCAACTGGCTTTTGTGACCGCACAACTTTCCCTCTTGCACCACCAGCAGGCTGGCATTGTTGACTTATAAAATATACCAACAGCTATTGGATGTATTGCCATGAAATTTGCTGCACACTTTCCTGTTGATTATGTAAGTGTTTATGACCAAATATTCACCAAACTAATGCCATTCCCATCAGCCTCAGCTGCTCTTTAAATGGCAAACATCAAACTCACCAGCTTAAAATAAGCATGTCAGCATTGTCATTATGAGTATGTTAGCACACTGCTGTCAAAACACCACTGTATCAAACTACAGGCTCACAAAGCTGGTAGCAAGGCTGTTGACTCCCCTCATAACTTTGTTCAATATACTTTTTTTAATGGGATGTCTTTTATTTTTGATATCTTCTATCAAATCCAATGCCCTCTTATCGTGTGCCATCTTCTTGTTTTTGCTTATCGTCAGTGACTCAGTTTTATCTCCTCTGTGATTGTGGAAGCACTTTAATTATTTAAAAAGAAAAAAAAGCCCTGGCAGTCAGATCACATCTGCCATATGTGCTCAGACATAATCATGCTGTTTCTTGGAAGCTCACGTGGTTAGTCATTACCTTCTAATTCTGGTCATATTCCAGGTGAAATAACCCAGAAATAGGCGAATAATTCATCTGTGTGTGTGTGTGATGGGAGATTTAAGGCAACAACAACATGTTCTGATGCAAATGCAATAGCGCTACAAAAGGCATTAGAAAACATGAGGATTTTTGGGTTACAGCAATTTTGTGTGATTATAGTCTCCCAAATGTACGAGTGTTCCCCTCAAAAGAGCTCCATATTTTGTGTTTGTGTTGATTTGTGATGCGTCTCCCCCTCAGTCCCTGCACAGCATTAATCAGAGGAATGCTGATAATTGCCCGGCCGCATGGCTGTCCTTCCAGTCTGGGAGAGGAAAGTGAAACAGGAGAAGGGTGCTGAGAGGTGGGGAGCATCCGGCCACTGGCCACCTCTCCTGTCATCTGTGCTATGTCAGCCATGGCATCCAGTGTGCGCGGCCGGTGGATGACAGAAGTGGACAGCTCACAGCTCAGCCGAGCACAAGCCACCCTCCTCTCTGGATCAGCCTTGATTTGAATACAATGTGGTCGAATGAGACATTTGTCCAAATCATCCGCCCAAGAAGTAGAAGTAGAAGAAGAAATGGAGGTGAGGAGCTGATGATGCAGAGGGAAAAATTTGAGCATTTGCAGCTGCAGATGCTGGCGATTAATCTTCACAGCATTGTTTGCGCGGGCCTGTGTTCAGCCATTGTGTGTAAATGCACTTGGTGTGAGTCGCTGACGTGCACTCTTCACGTGGTGCCATTTTTCTATAAGGTTCTTTCCTCTGCGATCCTGAACTCTGCGTGAATCTTATTTCTACATGCAAAAGGAAATGAATCTTGCAGGAGTGCAGTTCCTCTCCTCTTATCTTCCATCATTTCTGTGCATACTGTAAGAGTAACCTCTTATAGCGCCGTTAATGTGATTACCAGCACATTTCTCCACACCCTGAACTATACAGAGAGTCGGTTCAGGCTCCTCATATTGGATTTCTCATCCTCTTCCATTCCTGTCTTTGTTATGTAGTGACAAACGTAATAAATTTAGAATACTCTATTTCTATCATGTCTCTGAGTGATGTTATGCTTCTCTTGTGCCTACATCCCTTTTTGCACATCCTCATTCTGATGTTTATTTAACCCCGTTTACTCCACAGTCTTTATGTAGCCTCTTTTTTCTTTGCTAACAGCCCAACAGGGATCAATAAAAACTTGTAGCAATCTGAATTGCATTGCAGGTGCACTCTCATGCCTCGAGGCCGTCCACTACGTTGTTTGGCAGCTCTACTCGATCCGTCTGGATTTAATTGCTTTGCTCAAGAGCAACTTGACAGCGGCACAGGAACGAGTCCTGCTATTTCATACTCTTGGACAAACTCAGCCGGTCTGCGTGTTTGGGCACAATCTATACGTCTGCGTACTATACTGGCACCTGGTAAAGATGAAGGATGGAGCTGAGGCAGCTTGCGCTTTCTCTAATAGCTCACATCCTTTCCATTCCCATTACTGAGCAATTTAAAAGGTTTAATTTGATGCTTGTAAGTCAGCATGCAGCAGAAACCGAGGAGAGTTTCCTCACATACGCAGAAGCAATAAAAGATAAAGCCAGCTTCAGTTAGACTTAATATTGGCTCAGTCATGCCAAACATGCTCTTAAAGAGATGACAAGCTACACATTGGCAGGATGAATATGTTAGAAATGTTCATTCTTTGCGCTTGTTTCAGTATGCTTTATTTTTTCACAAACTAGCTCTACATGCCTCTTTTATTACAGTAAATAACATCTAGTTCTTTGTGTTTTAAATGTCAACTTTGTAAATGTGTGATAGTCGCATGGAAGTAGTGAAAACAGAAGTAGTAGTGTTTACTTTCTGCAAAACAGAGGAAACAAAGGCAGGGGTGATCTGAAACTGTAAATTCCTTTATTAGATGGGGGAAAGAGCCCTAACTGCTCTTTCATAGTATAAGAAGCAGCTACAGCTACAATTTCTTTGACACTGACTAATAAATTAGATTAAATGTCATTGTGTAGGTTTATTGAAAATCCGGTCAGTGAATGCAATTAGAAATGGCTCGTAGCAGTCCAGCACTTTTTTTTTCTCTCAAAGTAAGGTGCTCTCAAAAATTCCATTTCACTGAGGCTGAACGCCACAAACCCAAATAAAGAGGAGAATCGGAGGACAGGGCTCTTGCTGTTTATGTCTACAGAAGGAACATTATAACTCACATACTGCACAGTGGTTACACTTTCAAACAGCACGCTGGCTCCAGCGCCATTAAAGCCTTCTCTTTCAAAACCTCCTCAGTGTCCAGCAGATCTGCTTTTGCTAGTTGGAAAAAAAAACAACTCATGATTCACTCATGCAAATGAAAAATTCAGACAGTTCTGGTAAAATAAACACCATGCATGACCGAGCTCCAATCTGCAGCAGCTCATTGATATATAAAATAAAAAACACTAAGTAATACTGCACAGTATAGTAAATATGCACATGTTGTATTGATACTGTACTTCCATTTGACAACATATAAATGAATATATACTTTTTGGTAAAACTTGCATAGCCATCACACACACACACACACACCTTCAGCACACTTTATAAAGTTAATGTCAGCTCAGCTCGTTGTGTCTGATGTCTAATAGAGGCTCAGAAGGAGTTTCAGTGGGTTGACGAGTCAGAGAGCATGACCACAGCTGACACAGATGCCATAATATTTTTGGCACATAACATAATAGTGAATTGATGAACACAAGAGAGCCTGCATCTCATGAAGGAGAACTTATTTACATAGTTTAATGATTAATTGAAAACATTGCACCCATTGTATCAGCCTGGAAAAAAAACCCCAAAGATTTGCACACAGGAGGACGACGGGTCATGATGCAGACTGACTGCTGATCTGATGAAGCGCGTCTCGCTCTCTGTCTCCACACAGCGCGCTGCGAGCCTGCGAGTGGCAAGCGGAAGAGGTGAGGAGCTGGGTGAGGGGGAGGGAAGAGAGACAGAGAGGACCGGAGAGAGAGAGAGAGAGAGAGAGAGAGAGAGAGAGAGAGAGGAGGAGTGCAGGGTGCGCTCCATCCACAGCCTCACTTCATCCTCGGAGCGTCTCCCTGCATCTCTCCGCTCGCTCCTGTCGGTTTTTTTTTTTTTTTTGCAGCTGGCACTTCGAGCATGGATGAGATCTGAGACGCAGCACCGAACCAGTCAGCAAGAAGAAGAAGAAAAAAAAAGAGAAGACGACCAAAGCGTGTGTCGGAGCAGAGAGCCTGATGGAGTACTGGAGGCAGTGCGCGCTGTGGCTCATTAACTGCAAGGTGCTCCCGGCCAACCACCGGGTGACATGGGAGTCCGCTCAGGTCTTCGACCTGGCCCAGACCCTCCGGGATGGGGTCCTCCTCTGCCACCTGCTCAACAACCTGAGGCCCCAGTCCATCAACCTCAAGGAGATCAACCTCCGGCCGCAGATGTCACAGGTAAGAGGCGACCGCGGTCGGTGAACTGCAACTTCGCCCCGCCGGTGAGCGCGACCGGACTTCGTGAGAATTAGGCCGCTTTAAAGTTTGCTCGCTTATCCGCAGGGTAAAGACGTGTGCCAGAGCATGTCTGCGGGGTTTTCTACATGTAAATAATTTAGTCTCAAATTCGGCTGTATATAATCCATAAATTAACACTTGATTGTAGGAGAATTTCAACTTTTTAAAATCTTGGTAGAGCCTCTCGCCACCGCCCCCCACAGGATATTTTAGTAGCGGAAAACGGTGCAAATAAGGACGCAACTGATTATACAAGTTGGTATTTTAATCACTGTGCTGAATATCTGTATGTAATATATATGCCGAAGGATAAATATGACCCTTGCCACTGTAAAGGGCTATTAAATGTTGCTTTTGAAGGTGACAGCCTTCGACATCGAGCGAGGAAACACTAAATTAGAAATGAATCAGACGGAGTTTGGTGGCAATCAATTGGGGACAACTTAGTGGTTCATGAAAGTCATCCAGTGGTGGAAAATGCCATAAAACTGACTTTCTTTGACTTTCTAACTTCACTTTGTATTATGAGTTACTTGCAGTGACCTACAAACAGTGTTGGTCAACACTGATCCGTTATGTACTCAGAGCTCCTCAATCTGCCCTCTGCAGGTGATGCAGATGTACAGGGGATAAAGGTTAAGTGGTGATGAGGCTTTGTTGTGGGTTATCCTGATCAGAGAAGTGGGATTTTCTCACAGGATCAACAACACGTATAAACAGTCAGGGGCTTGATCATGATACCTTTTTTTAAAAAAAATATTATTATTGAGAATCCGAGCTAATAAGTGTTTTGTTTGGTTTGATGTAAGAACAAAGGCAATCAAGATCTCCTGATGGGCATATTTCTTTTGTTTGTCTTTATTTTGTTTTTAAAAAGCAATACTAACTAAATAAGTAACTCATGTAATTACTGTACCACAAATAACTCAATCATCATCATTACCACTGCTTAAAATCCCATAAAGATAGACAGATAGATAGACGGACAGACAGATAGAGAGACAGAGATGTGTCCACGTGGCTCCTGTTTGTCAGATACCATCTGCTTCAATAACAGGACAGCCGGAGCCACGACCAGATTAATATTCGCCTCCATAAGAGTGAATCTGGGCGTCTGGCTCGGTGACAGCGCACAGTGAGGTAGACACTCACCTACTGAGCCCGCAGACCTGCTGTAGGAATATTAGGCCGCACCAGCAGCACACACACACACACACACACACACACACTACAGTATATCACATTGTAATCATAAGAAATAACGCTCTCATCCGATGCAAAACAGGTGATTATGGTTTTTGAGTACCAGTACTGTGGATGTACCGTGCAGCTGATGGGGATGGTGGATTATACTCGTTTCCTGGAAAAAGCACTCCAAACTCAGTGTCACAGTGGGGCGGTCAATATGATATGCAGTTACTGTTCTTTCGCAATCTAATTGGGCATGAGGTGGACAATTTTTTGAAAAAGCATAGGGGATTTTAATGTCATCGGTGGAGAGCGGCTGTCTAAGGATCTGTTTACTCGGGAGGTTTCAGGGAAAACTGGATTGGGACTGTAAGGGGAGAAGCCGATTGGTCCATTTACTGTTAGAGGTTGTTCTTGCACCATCACAATTACTGATGGAGAGACATCAATAGGTCAGCGTTTGCTGTCACTCATGACATAATGACATGCACCGGCGCTGCCTCTCACTGCAGGGTTGTGATCATACTTATGCTCAGTGCCTGGCTGGGTCTGGCCTGGCCTGGTCCAGACTGTGTTATTTATAGGCAGAGTTTGTTTTATGCATGGCTGGGTGGCTTGCTCACACTGAGGCGGTGATGAAGCTCCATTCAGAGTTAAATAAGCGTTAGTAGTGGGCTTAGGCACAGTCCCATACGTTTCCAGAGCGCATGTGCAAGTTCACGCGTGTGTGAGCACATACTCTGCACATATACTACTTTTGGTGCTCAGGGCCTGTTACTACTGTGTTTTCAACTGCATTTCAGGGCATCTGCCAATTAAATAGTGAGCCTAGTGTGAAATATTTTTCTTGCAAAGTCTGATGCTTTGTGGAGCTTCTGCTATTAAATCGCTCATTTAAATCTCCTGTTGGTGCATTTGTTCTGGGACTTTACTGATTCATATGTATGTCAGTAGATCAGGACTCGTAGCTCCCCCTTTTACATTCACCGCCCATGATGCTGGATACCAACTCCCGTGAGCTCATCACTGTTCAACCAAAGAGGGGCGTCAACAAACCTAAACCCCCCCCCCAGCAACTTTCCACCCCCTGTCTCCTCAAAGTTAAATTTACATAACTGAGGGTGGAGTTGCTTCCCTTTCGCCTTGCATAATTCATGAGGCCCGTGGCAGCTACTTTATCATTGGCCAGTAATAACACATGGGACGCCACCGTGGCCTCACCCACGGGACCCATGAGATGGAAAGACAAAGGCGGGGAAGGGACAGGGCTACAAAGAGCCTGTCTGGCCTCCATAGATGAATCTCGGAGGACAAAAAGGGCCCTGAAGGGCTAACCCGCTGTGGTATGTTAGCTGCGTTATCAAGGCACAATGCATCAGAAACTCCAGAGAGTTCCCATGTGAGATGTTGGTACTGTATCAGGACGGGGAACTTCTCATTCTCCAACATTAATTGTGTTTTTGGAGAATTGCATGGGCTATATAAGTCACCCCTGTTTAGAAATGGGCTCACGTAAGGGCATGAAAGAGGAAAAAAAAAAACGACTTCTGTAGGAAAATAAAGTAAATTTGGGACATAGAAAGGCTTGGTCTACTCACTGATTAAGTGAGTTGATCTGTGCTGGAGCCTCTCTTATGGGGGAAAATGAAGAATGATGCATGGGTTGCGTACTAAATTGTGTAGTATACCAAGTTTGCTAAAACAGTTTAGAATGAAGAGCTCAAAGATGCAGTCAAAGGCTCAAGGTCAGTGTAAAGCAAAGCACTCACCCTCTTTGATCATTGTTTTATGAGGCTGTAATGAACCAATTACACAGTCTAGACACAGCACAGCCACAGCCACGGCAGCATTTTGCTTTTCTACCAGAGAAAACACCACATAATCAGTAGTTGTTTTTTGTCTTGCTCAGTGAAAATCAGCGGTTTAGCATTTAAGAGGAACTATGGATTGCTTGTTGTGGCGCAACGAGCTGGCCATGTGGTCAAACATGCAGCATGCAGTCTTTCCAGCACTGTGTGTCTTCAGACATTTGGGTCAGTGTTCTGCTGAATCTCAGTTTTCACTGAGAAGACTGCAAATATATTCCAAACGCTGCTTGTATAAGTTGGTAGCGAGGACATTAACCTCCTTGTATAGTGCACGCTAAAAAACAAGCAGCTGGCAGGACAGCAGAGTGCAGCAGAGAATGAGCAAGCCATTGATGCATTCACTTCAAACACACAAACAAGTGCCTGCATACATACAGCAGGTTGTGTTGGGGTTCACATGTCAAACATTATTTGTCATTTGATTGACTTTTTTATCTTGAAATTTGCCCCGGCATCTAACTTGTTAAGCCTTCTGTTGCTTTGCTTGCCATGACACAGGATTATAAACTGCAGATTCAGTATGAGAAAAATTGTCACGAACCCACCGGCAGGCTGAAAAGCTTTTCTCACACAGGCCAGCCGCGAGCCTCAACAAGCACAGGAAATCAGGAAATGGAATAGAGGAAGGAAGTGAAACCAAACATGCCCTCGATCAAGCTTACACTAAAGCACAGAGATGTCAGACACAATGAGGAGAAAAGCCGCCTCTCTCTTCACACAGCAAAAAAAACCCACTTTGCTCTTCATAGAGCCGTCTTCAAAGGCTTCAAGGCCCGTTCTTCACTTTTGGAAAGTGAAAGTGAGAAAGACAGAGTACGAGTAAGAGTCAGGTCTAATTTTAACGAGCATCAGGCGGCAGAAAGCGTCTCACAGAGCAACAAAGTACATCGAGAAGCAGGGAAACAAAGGAGAAAGTGCTACATTTTACACAGACTCAACGGAGAGATGCCATGAAGACTTAATCAACACATTCATGAGTGAATTATGAGCTTATTTTGATGTCAGGCAGAGGATAGTAATGTTAAGCTCCAAGCTCGCAACCAGGCTGAGCTTGGAGCATATATACATACAGAGATGTTGCTGACGGATATGTTTGATTTGAAAGCTGTTGTAAAGCACCTATATGAAAAACTTTCATCATGTAACACAATTACAGCAACATCAACGCCATGTAACTCACACCTTCACTATGCTCAAAGGTAAACGCAAAGATTTTGATTTTATGATTTCACTTTGACTTTGTGCTGCAGATGAATTTCACCATTTTGCAGGCGTATTACATTTATACTGCTGCACAATATGTGCAGTACATGTGTACACTTTATCAAGCTGAGAACAAAATTCTTTGTCAAACAATGACGAGAGAAGCCGGTTTCACACAGTGAACGCTCCAAACGGCAGGCTTCAAAGGCTCAGAGGCACGCTCTCCACTCGCAGAGACAAAAGTTAGAGAGAGATGGCGTGGGAGAATGAGGGAGGCAGAGAGAGAAACGTCTTCATTTGGCTCTTTGGTTCCTGCAGAATAAGCCTGCTGCAAGTCACAGGGGCTCATGAGACAGGAGTTCAAACTTGCAGCTACGCAACAGATTGGGATTCTTTGCAAAAAGGATAAAATGAGATGAACATGTAAACCAACATTTCAGGTGGAAATCTGTCTCAGATTAGACATTACATTAGAGCCATTGTGGATGTTTTTACCAGAGCCCGAGCTGGCAAGCCAAAATCTTTGCTGTGAAAAATGTAAAACTTTTCCAAAGAAATAAAGTCCAGAATGTTACAAATAGAATGATAAAAAATGGTGATTTTACAATTTCAGGGCATTTCCCCTTTTGAGGAGATGAAACCTTTGCTCTGCTGTTCATCTGTTTTATAGTGAAGTGAAACTGATTAATATCAGAAATATTCCCTTTTGTGCTGGTGCCAAACCAAAAGTTGTACCCCACAACTGAACTTTTTAACTGAAGCTACGTACCAGAGTGCAGTCAGTAGTTGTTTCTGCATGCAGCCAGACTTTCATGAACATTGACATTAAGAGAATCTTCAGATGTGGTTATTTAATGCCTCAGAAATAATTTATTGTATCATGAAATAAAAAATAATTGCACTGAAGCGTAACTTTGCTGCTGCTCCTTTCCCTTTGTTGTTTGTCATCTTGTGTCTTCTTCTGGGTTGTTTCTATGGGAACAATAAGGCATAATACATCAGACTTCTGTGACCATACTTCACATGCTCATCTATATTGTATGCATACTCATCTTCTAAATTTGCATACCAATTTTGCACAATGTGCAATCCTACAAATTGCATGCCATTAGAATGCAGTGTGTGAGCGTTCGGACACAGCGAGCGAGTCCCTCGATGACTGCCCCTGAGTTACTGTGGCCTGGCTGCCGTCGTTGATTCATTTTGAAGAAAGGATTGCACCTGTCAGTGTGTAAACACCACATTACTGCAGCCATGCATGCCGTGTCGAAACAAAGCACAACAGCCTCCCCATTTACAGTTCCAGTGCGGCGTAATGCAGTATGGCTGGTTTGTTCCGCCGTGTCATCACAATGACATGCATATTCATGTGCTGCTTTATGTACAGCGACATGGACGCAGATATTGTTAAGACAAGATTATATTGCACCTCCCTCGTGCACGCACACGCGCGCAGAGCTAACTGACCTTTCATACCGTCACCAAGGTAACAAGCCTGTACCACAGCCAGCCGGTAAAGGCTATGCTCAAATGCACATTAAAGTATAGATAATGTATGTGGTGATTTTATTAGGAGATATTCAGTGGTGGAGAATGCACCTGGAATCAATGTTTATTATGTTACTTAATTCTAGCGTGGACGGTTCAGTTAATCACTGCTGAGTGCTCTGAGAGCTCTTGAGAAAGTCAATACTGTCTATTGTCTTTACTGGCAAACAATCTTCATCGTAAGTGACATTTTAAGTGTAGTCAGGAGCCTGCTCACATCATTAGTATAATTATGGAAACTTAAATAGAAGTATTGAAAAATGACAATAGCTGTTTTCTTCCTGGATGGAAATGTCACAATGTCCTCTGGAAGACGGGGAGCAGCCAGGAATTGTGGATTTAGATCCAGATGCTACCACCCTCCAACCACGGTCATAGCCAGCAGCAGTCTGTCTGCAACCTTTTACTGTCAGGTTCACTGTAGTGGAAACCTGAAGGCAAGTCACTCAAATCTTTCTATACATGAATGAATTTCTGTATACCCTCAGTGTGTATAACATGTGCATTTTTGTGTGTTTGCAGTTGTGTAGACCCAGTATGGGTATAACTCTTGCTGCGGATTATTGACCCCCACGTCTTTTGCAGCGGGGACAGTTATGTATCAGCAGTCCCGCTCCCAACGACTCAGGCTGGAAGTGATGGATGGCTCTTGTCTATTGGAAATGGGGACGTCCTCATTTGTGTAATAGAGACAGAGCGGGAAAGAGTGAGAATCCCCAGAAGGAACAGTATTGACTACTTACATATGTGCCACAGCACACACATGGGATAAGAATAAGGGACAGGGCTTTGTTGTTATCACCAATACAGTATATATAATTGAATGATGGATAGCTACTATAGAGTCTCTTGCTTTACAGGAATAAAACTCTGTGGAAGCACTAAGCTCAAATGTTAAACCCAAATTATCCCCACTGACCATGTAGCAGCCATCACAAGCTCATATCGGTCAACGCCACACCTGAATGGGCACAGACGCACACAGCTCGCACACGTGGGTCAGACACTCAGTTGACCGGGCTCTATTCACACTTTTTTAACACAATCTTCCAAGAGGCAGAAAATCAGTGGGAGGAGGAGGAGGAGGAGGAGGAGGTTGGGGGATGCTGTCATCCCACCATTCACTGTTCATGCGGTCAGTGCGTACATTTCATTTAGTGCGCCGCACAGTTCACACGGCGTTCAGCTCCCCAATCTTCACCAAGCTTACTCTTTATAAACCGTGTTTGAACTAACTGCACACAGCTGGGCTAAAAGTGCTTGACCTGGGTCGCTGTAGCTTAGAGGGCTCACATCTCACACAGTAACATTAATTCAATTCCCTTATCTGGAGGGGGGATGGAGCAAGCTTTGTGTATATGTGGGAGGTCACCGGGGTTAAAACCAGGATTTAATGGAAAATGGCTTCTGAGACACTGTTGGTGTTGTGGGGGAGGCACAGAGGTGAAAGATTGGGGGGGTTGGGTTTCGCCTCCATCTCCTTGTTGCCGTCACATGAAAGAATCTGTGAAGCATGGGGAGCTGTTTGCCTTTGTCTATCATCTGCGGAGTGATTATGCTGGTCCAGCAGTGTGGACGGGGAAATCAAAGCTTTTCCAAAACCCGGTCGCACGTGCCCGAGCGCCGTGTTGCAGAAATGTCACGGGGCCGGTTTCCCGTCATCCTCAATTCCTTCTGTGATCCTTCATTCTAAACGTCTTCGCGGCCGATCACGCAAAGTTGGATGCCATTAACCTTTATTTATGTTAATGCTGTCATACGACTTTGTGAACATAAAGAAGTTCATTGATTGACACGGTGCAACTGCACAGTGATTATCAAATTATGTCAGTGACAACATTTATTTTGATGACAGCATCAGTGATCAGCAGGTGCAGAAAGCAGAGTGAGACCACGCAGGATGTGTCTGTCCTCCTGCCAGACGATGGCTTTGGTCAGTTTCGTTTTTTGGTGTTTTACCTATTGTTGTGCTGCCTCAGTGTCGACAGTTATGTTTCTAAAACCGTGTTTGGGCATCATGACAAACTCGGTGTTGGTTTTTGATGGTACTGGTCTTTATTAACAACTAATGCAACTAATGATTACTTTCATTATTGAATCTGTTGACCGTTTTCTTGATAAATCATCAATTTGTTCGGTCTTTAAAATATCAGATGATTGTGAAAAATGTTAATCACTGTTCCTGAAAGTGTTACAGTCTTTAAATGTTTTATTTTGTTCACAAATTAAATTTGTTTGGTTTACTTTCACAGAGGAATAAAGTAAAAATATATTAAAATCAGACCACGTGGACACTTAAAAAAAAAGACAAAAAAATATTAAATAATAAAATAGCCATTAATTAATCAAATAGTTCAAAATGAATCAATTCATTCATCCAAAAGATATAAATTCCTACCAGTGGCATCACACCTTTTCAACTGATATACCAGTGGCAAAACATACAATAATGTGTGAGCAAAGACAGGGTAAGAAGAAGACAGTAAACACAGCTGAATTTAAAATTCTTAATAAGTCGCCTTGGTAAATTATTTTGTAAGGACTCAAGGATGTGCTCAATGTTTTTTGATGAGCAAAACTGAATGGAAGCATGTATGAGAAACATCCACACATTTAACACATTTTTGCTGAAAGTAGTAGAAAGCTGTGCTCTGTTAAACCAAAACTAGGAGCTAAAAAAGTGCTAAATGCTCACAAAACTGAGGGGAAGTGCAGAGTCAGGTGGTCACTGTTTGTGGGTTTGTTACTTTCACATTACTCATCATCATGTGATCCATTGTTAATACAAATGTTTGGGTTTTTTTAGTACAGCTTTCACATTTAGTCATCGAAAAGGCTACAAGTAGTCATGCAAGGGTTAGGAGGAGAGCCACAGATGAACCTGGAAACACAGATGACCTTCATGCTGATCCTCCCCTCACCTAAAGGTGGAGGCGAGCAGTGAGCCAACCCCCTGAAAAAACAGGACAGTCACTTACAGGAAATGTGATAAGGTATAGAGGTGATAAAGAGGCTGTCACCATCCAGACGGGGATATTCAGAGTCACGAAAATGACTGGAAAAAGTGACTGAGAAGACCATCTGCATGCTCAGTCGGCGTTTTTCAGCCCTGTGCCGTTGTAAACCAAGAGCCCGAGAGTTTTCATTCCAAGCAAACAGGCGTCTCATTTCACACCTTAAAGCAGAGAGGAGGAAGTACGAAAACAGTTACCACAGCTTATTGCTTGAATTAAAAGCGACTGACCACTGCGTTATGTTAACAGTAGATATAAAGCCGGGGGATGTCTGCTGGTCTGCTGCGATGACCCCCGACTTCGGGGGGTGCAGCGATTTCATCAGCGCCGGCAGACCTTCGCCTACGTTCCACCTCCCATTTCCTGGTTACACAGCTGACAAAAGCTCCGACAGGACATGGATGTGACCTGATCTCTTGGATTGCAATTTGTCACCCACTGGTTATGACTTGGAGAGAAAAAGAGCCCCACAGATCAGGCCTGTGCACATTATGTCATCCACTCTGGAGGCAACATCACAGTACTGTAATCCAGCAGGAGTCTGACAGACATGCAACTTAGTGTCATTTTTTATTTACATCGCTTAAGTGTGGTTTCCTCTTGATCATTCTCCTCTTTACTCTCACACACTGATGTTAACATATAAGAGAGTCAGACAGAGAGAGAGAGCTTTTAACTATTGAATTCTATTCTTTGCACACCCTCGATCACCTCTGCAAAACACTCATTCGTTTGGTCGCCACGAATTGATGGTCACCGAGGTTTAAGCAGCGAGATGTCCAAACTCTGGCTGTCTCTCATTGCGTTGATCTATGAGAGAACAAGAGCAGGATTTCATTAAGCCCCACAATACGCACGGGGGCCATAAAAAGGCTCCAGCTTGTTGCTATGGAGCTTTGACTTGTACCAAGGAATACATAAGCAGAAACTGGATACTTATTGTGGATACAGAGCACGGCCTGGCTCATATCAAAAGCACAGAGGCGAGATGGCTTGTCTTACAGGAATATTTTTTCCCCCCTTGTATTCCAGATGGTTGGTCTTAGAGATGAGATGCCCTGTTGGGATTTTAAGGTCTCCGTCTTGTATAAGCTATGCATTTTCATCCAAACTGAGGCAACGTGTGTTTGGAGCCTCCTGCTGAGATGTTGCAGCTTAATCTGTCTTTAATGCTCATACTCTGCACAATGAGGGTATTTGCAGGTTTCATTGATATGCAGAAATAGGTATATGAACGTCGTTGGTTATATTTGCCCTGGATTTGGTTCCGTTTCACTCGAGTGCATTTGAGAATGCCAGGATTATAATTAGAGCCCAAACATTACTGTTTCTGAGGCTGATATTGATATCAATATATAAGAGTTTAAAAGGACCACCAGATCAATATTTTTTAAGGAACTGTGACCAAGTTATTTATTGAGTGGTTGTTAATGCTGTTGGATAAACTATATAACGGTGACAGTGTCGCTCAGTGACTTTAAACCCATCTTTCGTATTTATGTGCAGCAATACATCATTTATTATCCGTCGTCAAATTCCTGTTTATATCTGTGCTGAGATATACACCTCTACACATAACGTGATATCTTGTTTTTTTATCTGCACAACCAAGAAATAGAGAAGATAGCAGAGAAAAATATTTACTAACTTACTAAACGTCCCTGTCCGAGTGAAGATGAATTAAAAACAAGTGTCAAACAACAAATTGTCATGATTACACTTTGAACAAGGATACATGGTGTTAATTCGTGAACCTTAACAGTGGGTAAACGGAAAACTACCTTTCAGTTAAAGCCAGGGTAGCTGTTTCCCGTCTTTAAGCAGAGCTAGCTCAACATTTACTGTACAGACAACTAACTCTTCACAGGAAAGTGACTCTGTGTATTGTGAATTTTGCAAAATGGCATTGTAATACTTCAAATGATACATTCTAACGTCAAAATTCAACATGGATTCCCATCTATAACCCACAGCCGTGAATGAAATGGCGTTTAAACATACGTTTTTCTCTTGATTTTGGATGACTTTGACACTGGACCATACATGCTCGACATATGCATGCAGATTCACACATTCACACACACACACACACACACACGCTCACACACATATCAGGCCTTCCACTTCCTGAGCCCCAGAGAGTCACTAATGCAGAAAAGAAGCTGCCAGTGGAACAGTTACTGGTTGCCTCATGCTGCCACACTCTTGTTAATACAATTCCCCCTCTACTGTTTTCAGCACCGTGCAGCAGAGACACTGTCTTTCATACGCGCTTCTGTGAATCTGCTTCCCTCAGATAATATACTGAGGTCCTTCGGGACTCTCCAGAGACTCCAGGCAGACAAGATGTGCTTGTCTGATAAAAGAAAGTGATGTGTACAAGTGTAAACATTCAATATTATTCACTCACTGCTCGCTTGCTGCTTTACGCTGCCTCTTATCTGCAGCTCACTGGCTGGGGGCTTTTCTCTCTTGTGAAGCCATCTGTAAAGCCTAATTCAATTGGAGTGGAGGAGCATTTCATATTTGATGCACGGACATGCGCCGTGCAGACAAATCTGATTTCGCTTTGTGCCACAAGGGCGAAGGTGCGTTGTGAATAGCAGAATAAGTCCGGCCGCTCTGCTCCCTCTCCTGAGCCCTTTTGTTTTTTTCAAGACGACACCGACCGAATTATTTTCTCCAAAGGTTGTCAAACGCGATTACAGTCATTCCAGTATCAGCTGCACAGCGCGGGGTTGTGCTTCTTTTAAGAAACAGGAACGGGCTAATGAAATTCACTTCCTGTAAACCTGTTACCCAAGAAGAAAAAGAAGAAGGACGTGATGATAATGATGCTGAAGCAACGTATCTCTGGAGAATTTGAAATGAGGTTAGATAGAAAGTCGAATGGATGCTCAGATGTCCTCTCGAGTGGACAAAACTTGACAACAAAAAGATGTTTAGAGCAGCTGCATTTCTCCTGTGGTGCTGCCATGCAACTAAAGCTGACTCACTTTAAATAATTTAGCATGTTTTCATGATTCAAGTAATATTTGGAAGCTGACATAGACGTCATAGACGTTCAAATAATAATATAAAAACTCCAATTGAACTTCAGCTTTGAAGCTTCAAGTTCATTTTTTATGCTTGAGTTATTTGTTTTACTTTGTACATACCACATAACAGTGTTTTCACTCGTCTTTGTTCAGTTTACATGCTGGTCCTTTGTTACTGGTGCTGCCATAACGCCTCACCGCTCAAATGCAAAACAACCACACGGTCGGTCTTGCACTGTGCCTTTGTGTTGGCCGCATTATTTTGTCATCTTTGCACTCTTCATGTCAATATTGTTTCTCCATCGTGCCAGCGTCACTTTGCATGAAGCCACATTACTCCTGTGTCATGATTTGCGTGCGACAGATGAACACTGAACACAAATTGGGGTTAAAACAAGAACTAAAAAAAAATACTCCTACAGTTTTACAAAAATAAAAAGTAAAGTAAAATGCACTTGATGATTAGGTCATCTACTAAACATGATTCCAGCAGTGAGGTGGACGGTCAGGCGGCAAAAAAGAACAAAAGAAAACAACTTTGCTTCCTCAGACGTCTCTTTCATCAGCATCCTTTTCTGTGTGTGTTTCGTCCTGTATCAGCTACAGGAAGGCTCATAGGCGTAAGTCACTGATCTGGCTGTTGGCTAACTGCAGTATGTTGACACCTTCCCCTCTGCTTTCCGCCCGCCGCTCTGTGCTTTTCGTGAAGAGACTCAGAAAGCGTTGCTTAACACTGTCCCCCCCTGTTTTCATTGGTGCAGCGTTCAGGGCCAATTGCTGCGTAATTTGGATAAATAGTTTGTGGATGAAGCCCCATTTACATCATTAACACGAGATTTAGGTTGCAGACGAGGCAGAAAACACTTGCGTCCACGGTAAATGACCTTGTTTGTTCGAAGAGTTCCTTATTGATTGTTTGATTCCATTTTCTTGGGTCAAGGTGCAGCCTCAGCTGTAATTAAGCTCACAGTCTATAAAAATTAGCTGAGGAAGAATTTCCTGCCCTTTTGTTTTCCTCCACCTTTCAGTGCTTTCATTGTGGGGAACAGCCTTGTTACTCCCTTGTTACTGGAAATGAGAAATACTCACATTAGACTGTCACAGTGTATCATAATGATAATTATGATGATAATTATGCGCCTAGATTCGTCCTGCTGATGAATTTAGATGCATAAATCACCTGAGAAGACATCATAATTGGCTTAATGTATTTATAAAGCTTTTACATTTGTTGTTCTGATTTAGTAGCTTCGGCCTCTCAAAAACGAACTCAGGTCAGATATCACCCACCAGATGTGTTGGCGGATAATCCACAAAAAAATACCACACAGAATAACAAAAAGACGTATTTGAGATGATTTAGGCTCTGTGAGTCTGTGCAAAACGATTATTTCAGCTTAATGCTTACGTCAACACGCTCACAATGCGTAGAACTGGACAGCATTGAGGCCACAAGTCATAAAAGAATAAAGCAAAAGTAAATAACTAGTCCTTCACTGTCAACTGTAAATATAAGGGGTGGGGTGTTGGGTGGGTAATCTCAAAAAGGGATGTTTTACATGAAAAACAGTCATTTGATGTTTTTGGTGTACAATATCTTAGTGGTTACCTCATAGTGTATCAGCAGGAGTAAATCTCCTCCTTTCTCTCCCTGCACTGTTGAATGATCTCTTTCTAATTATGCACCACTCTACTGCCCCATTTCAACAGGAAATACATCATATTAATGAAACAAGATGCTCTCATGGCGCCTATAAACACTGATTCATCTATCTTTTAGAGCCGTGGTCCTCTGGTGGGTCTCGCAGGTCCTCGGCTGCACGCCCTGATTACTCAGCCAGAGTGAAGGCTGGCAGGCAGAATAGAAAAGCAGCTCCAGAAAACACATGTGCAGCTCTTTGACAATGAAAATGAAAGATAATCAGACGTTGTATATTTTGTGCATGTCGCACTGCCTCACCCATGAACCCTTTCTTCCTGTCCTCTTGTCACAGTTCCTGTGCCTGAAGAATATCAGGACCTTCCTGGCAGCGTGCAGCGAAGTATTCGGCATGAAGAAAAGCGAGCTGTTCGAGGCCTTTGACCTTTTTGACGTCAGGGACTTTGGAAAGGTAAGGCAGCGTTGCTCAGTGACGCAGAAAGAGACGGAGGCTCGCGGTTCTTGGGAGACGACAGCCTGCACCCACCCCGTCTGTGTTTGCCAGCTGTCCCCAAGGACTGAACTGAATTAACCGGACGCGCTTTTACGCCCACTCTCATCTTTGCATGGAAGTTATGGATCTTAGTCAAAATTATTTATAAGCGAGTGAGCTCGTTTATCTAGGACTTGGATTTACATTATAATGAGGGTCTTGGTGCATGCATCCAGTGTCTGTGCTGCTCTTTTGCAAAGATTTATACAAGCCTGGACTTTGATGAAGACTTTCACTGAGTTCATGGCAATACAGAAATTTCTGTGGCCTCTGGGCCATTAGTAGATGTTCTTACTGGCATAGCAGGTGCTAATAAAGGCAGTATTAGGCCATATTGTGACATTCCCTAAACTCTGAGCCGAAGCTGAAGTCAGCAACATGACCCAGCAGTTTAATCACTTCCTCTCATTAGAGTGAAAATGCCTCAGCGTGCAGACTTTATGAGGGGTTAAAAGTCTGGCCTCGGGTTCATTACTTTGATAGGCCTCTCACTCTCTGCTAGTACTGCTGTGAAACTGTCTGCGGCTCTTCGGCTCTTTGACAGCCCTGCTGCTGCCGTCGAGAAGTCCCCAGGAGGTTTAATTAGAAATCGCAATCTTGGGGGGAGAGATAGAGAGAGAGAGAGAGAGAGAGAGAGAGAGAGAGAGAGAGAGCACCACCGGACACTGATGCAAATGATGTCAGCCGTGTAGGAGACCACAGAGTGATGTATCAGTGCTTGTGTCAGTGGGAGGATCATACAAAGATGCAGAGACATATAAACTGACGAGTTGTCACCGTTCGCTCTTTCATCATGATAAGAATCTGTGAAGAAGTGATATTTAGAGCCGCATGGGAGACTAAAAATCCTCCAGTAACACCACCAATTATGATAACATCAGAGTTTACACTATAATCAACAGAGATAAAGAAACCTAGAGTACAGTGCGTGTATTTAAACAGTGCCACTCTAAAGCACATACCAGTATCATATCCACCAAATCAGAAGTGAAACACCCACTGTCACAGACTGATTTCTAATAAAAAGGAACAGTCGTCTCGTTTTGGTTTCCATTTTAATGTCATTTATTAGCAGTTTTTTTAATGTGGCTACTACATTTTGAGAGAACAAAACCATCAGAACAAAACCACATCCTACACTGTGATTAAAAGAAACAACCATCACTTCCAGGAGCAGTGTGTGTGTGTGTGTGTGTGTGAATCACTGGCCATTCTAGGCTACTGTAGATTTATGGCAATGGAACATGACGGGCTCGGTGGAAAAAATCCCAGTGTAGATATGAAGAGTTCAGTCTAAACAAAAAAAAAACACATTTTCAGGTGATTATGCAAACAAAAGCATCATTTTGTAAAAGATATTGCATTTCCGGTAAGCGATCCTTCTAAATTTATATGATATATCTACATATCTATGATCTAAATCTATACACGACGCCTTAATGAGAAACCGACTCTTAAAAAAAATTCTCTCGAACTTCCCTTTCTCGTGAATACACGCGTCAATGAGCACTTGTCTGCAAGAGAAAAGTTCACAAAAGGCGACCACTTGTGAAATGAAGGCGTATAAAATAGCCACAGCACTCGGCGTGGAAAACTTTGGTTCACTCATCTGTTAATTCAAGATATTTGGCTAAACTGCCTCCCCCAGAAAACTTTGTATTCCCAGAAAAGGTTTACTCTTACTCATTTTGGTGTTTGTCATAACAGAAAACGTGGGATGACTAATTGGCCAATATTAACTGAAAAATACACCCGCAATGAAGGCTTTGACTTACAAATGATATGTTAACACTGCCTCCCAGATGAACTGCTAATGATGTAATATGTATGAAAACGACGTCTCTAAGAATAGAGATTGGAAAATGAGAAGAGCTTTAGATATGGTCAACAGCACCTTTTTTATTCCTGCTCGAACGTTTCTTTTGCTGCCGTGCTGAGCTGATTTAAGTGGCTGTGAAAATTAAGTCATCTATTCATTAAGTCGTCTATAATTAAAACACATTTGGACCGCTGGCAAGTTTCTTTCTTCACCCTCACAGGGAAATATATTTTTATTTTTTTTACAGAAAATCTACAGAAGACCCAGCAGTGGCTCAGTGAATTAAGATATGCAAATACAAATCTGTATCCGTACTCCTGAAATGTTGCTTTTAGGGGCTTTGTAGATTTGCTCATCCTTGTGATTTTGCACTCATGTGCCTTGCTATACAAATTTTAGCCGTTGTATGTATTTTAAAGAAACTCTGAAAAATGGAGCTGCCAGTGTAAAGGCCCATATACAAGAAATATTTAGTCACCAGCCTTTAGAATTTTCCAAATTCAATAAACAACAACAAGCATTTTCATTAAAAAAAGGGTAGCAAATCTCCCATCCACTGGTCTGTTGCATTCAAGTTCAAAATCTTTATAAATATGTCACTTTTCTTGCTCTCAGGTCTGTGTGCCAGACTTAATTAAGAGTAAAAACAGCAATTAGTGGTTTTTATGTGGCGGTTCTCTGCAAAGACTGTATTTTGGCTGCTTGGCTTTAGTGCAGATTAAAAATGTCACGTGTATAGTAACTTCATATTTAGTGCGCAGAAATGGCAGTTATCAATATACCAATCTAATTCTCAGAAAAAAAACAAAACATTATGTTAAAATGTTAAACTGCTTTTGTTTAAGCAGTTGGAGTTCTTCCAAAAATATCTGTTTGAGAATAATACATTTAAAAATCTCATCACAACTTGCCAGTAAACGTCTCAGTGTCAGTACTTGAGAGTTTGGTTTCTCTCTGAGCAGATTCAGACGAGCTCGTAAACCTTTTTGTTGGGCGCAACTTTCAGTTTTTATGACATCCGATTTCATTCTACACTCCCCTGAGTGATCTCAGCGCAGCACTTTGATGACCCTCCTGAGTGAATCCCACAGTGCCCTGAGTGAATTTAACATCTCTGAAATTAGACAGCAAACCGGCCCCGTGCTCCCCTCGGTCGGCTGGCTCTGTGGAGGCTAATGGAGTGTGGAGAGGAGGGAATGGGCAAAGCTGCCACTCACCTGCGGTTCCAGTTTTTTTTATTTGTTTTAAAAATAGCTGCCGGACCTGCTGCTGAATAAAACATCAATCCGTGTTTGTGTGGTAGTCTTGATAGTCTGTGCGAGGAAACATGCGCTGCCTCTCTCTCTGGACTTCAACAGTTGTAATCTTGAGGTATTTTCCTGCCTGCTGTTACACCGCACATGTTTTCGACTGAGCTATACTTTTACCGTACGGCCTGAAAACTCTCCTTCACTGCTTTACCTTAAATGCTGGGAAGGAATCCAGCATTGAGCCAACTCGTAAAAAAACATGACCAGGCTCAAAAGGAGATGTGAAAACTTGTGTTTTTGAATTTGTGATAACCCCGACACGTCTGACAAACAGCTCTTGACTTGTTGGAGATTCAAACTGTGGCCGCACGACACTGCGATACCAGGAAACCTAACAAATACAGCAGGTCTGTCTGTGGAAGCCCTTTCCCCTCGGTGCAGGAACATCTGGTTTGCACATCTGTCTTGTAGACACATGGAGGGTTGTGTGGGCTCTGTAGGGAGAAGAGAAACTTGGCTGCATAGAGCATGCACTCGCCCTGATACACACCTGGTAGAAAGAAAGAGAGAGTGAGGAGGGTTGAGAGAGTGCCACAGTATTTAGAATAGGATATCAGGAGCCGCAATTTCCTCCGGCTGTTTCAGGTGTAATTTTTAATCTGTGCAGGCATTTAGTACCTTTTTGATTAATGTAATGAAACGTAAAACCGTGAATTTCACCATTTCTGCATCACTACCTTTGCTGCATCGCAGCGAACAGAGTATATAGCATCGCCGGCACAAACACCCTCAGATCTCGTGTAAAAACGTCATGTATCCTTGGTTGTGACATGATTGAAAACACGTGCTGCCATCAGGATCTCAGTTCGAGTGACTAACTGTCTCACTTCTATTTCATTTCTAATTCCAGTCTTCTTGTATCAGCTCAAAAATAGAATAAAAGTGCTGACGGGAGCTTTCCATTCTCAAAGTCACATGATGGACAGTTGCTCAGTACTTGGAAAAAATGAGTGTCATGGACTGACCTACTGAATAATGCAGCATTCAGGAACATCATCGTCTCTCTTTCTCTCGCTCTCTCTCTATCTATCTAGATAGAGAGATATAAACATATTTACATTATAACATATATACATA
>JBAJHX010000046.1:5917638-5931052 GCA_037176925.1 Amniataba percoides | reverse complement strand
TGTATATATATATGTATATATATATGTTGGGTTTTGTTTTTTGTTTTTTTTTACATAGCCGAATCTCAAGAGACTAAATACATCTTGATGATTGATGAACCTTGTGGGTGACATGTGGGCTGAAGTTACTGCAGATCATCTGTGACGTTCCATTCTGTACATCATGCAAATTTCGCTGCACCACAGCTTCCTTTAAATGGACCTGGCGCTGCCACACCTGCATGTGTTTAGCCATATAATGTGTAAATATCCTGCCAACAAGAGACTGATGTGGGATTAGCTTGTTTTTGCAGCTGCACCCTGTTCGTCCATCTGTAATGAGATCACACCATGTTCACTGTAATGTGTGGTTAATCACACTCAGATAGGTTTAAATGCTCCTCCCACCACTCGTCTACACTCGTTTTGAGGTTTGTTACGCTAAAACCTCACCCAGCTCATGAGTAAAGTCAAACACGATAGGGAGATCCTTGAATAAAATCAGATGTTTATATTTTTTGCAAGACCTTGGCTGTACTTACCAAAAAACATTTTCAGTCATCTAAATGAGTGGAATACTGTCAACACAATTACTCATTACTGAGAGAAGTTTGGCACAGCAAGCTTTAGACCAAGACATCACGTATCACTCTTTTTAGGAGCTTAAAATGACAGTGTCAACTCTATTACTATTACCATTTCCTACCACTGGCTTTCATTTCTAGGTGGATGAAGATGCTGATATTGTTGTTTTTGTGCTGGGGGTGGAGGATAACACGGGGGAGGGTAAAGGAAAGATGCAAAGGAAGAGGGAGACAGACAGAGTGGGTTTATTGATTAGTGTCTTCCTGCTCAGTTGACTGTGATAAATTTATCAGTGGAAACCCACTAAAGGCTGATGCGTCTCCCGACCAGCCCCCAATCATCTCTCCCTCTTTCCTTTGTCCTTCAGCTGTGCTCTCTCCAGCGGATCTGTGTGGTCAGATATCATGTGTCTGCTTCGTGCTAATGGATACTCGGGGTGCATCTTTGTGCTGCATCGCTAAGCTGTAGTAACAGTGCTTCCACAGATGCTATGGGGGCAGGTTTTAATAGCTGCTATTAGAACTGGATAAGTGTGGTGGATGATCAATATCTTGAGTTGGTATTGGTCTTTTATTAAGAATCAGATACTGATCTGTGAGTGTCCCGCTCCTCTGAATGTGACGGCGGTTCCTCGCAGACCAGTGCTATCGTCAAGTGCATTACCAGTGAAGTCTTTCTAGTGTGGTGTAGGAGGTTTTACTTTATGGCTTTGTAGGTGTCAGCCAGTTAAACCTGCAATTAAACCGTCAGCCTTAAAGAGCTGTGAGCCCACCTAGAACACATTCATTAGTCTGACTTAGGGTGTAGAGCCTGACTTTCCCATCATCGTCTAAATGCTGTTTCTAAATGCTCTTCTATGGTGAAAGACCAGAGCAGCAGATACAAATACACAGGCAAAACTGACATTTTTGACATGGGTGGTCTTATAGGCACAAAAATGAGGCCTTCAGACAGCCATGCTGGTCAAAACATCTTTAGCTGCACACAGCAGGCTTGTTTACTTGGCTTAACAAATAAAAGAGCAATTAATTTGACAACCGTAGTAGATATTTCTCTGGCAGACATTTAGATTTTTCAAATGGAGGTGTACTTTTATTGTGCATTATATTTTGTCTACCATTGTGTCTATCTAAGCAGTAATAGAAAGGTGTCATCTACAAACAGGTGTAGCACGTATGATGGACTGTATGTGGAAAGTTCAGGTACGACTAACAGACTCTCACATTTATACCTCTGGCTGTTTTGAGAATCTGTAATCAACCTTGACAAGAAGTTTTTTGGACTGTAGGAAAAAAGTTAAAAAGAAGAGTCAAAGCTTGGAATCAGACCTGAACTCATCTTACTGTGACTCAGCATGAACTGTAATATCTCCTGAGTTCAGCTGGCATGTGAGAGAAGTTGTGATCGTCTGGTCAAAACGTGTTTGTCTGCTCGAAGCGTTTCCTCTACAATCACACTGTGCTTTTACCTTGAGTACCAGTGTTCGTGCTATGTCTGAAAAAGCTCCCATGCTTCACTTACTTCCACTGACAATGAATTTGGCGTTTCTCCCCAAAACAATTTGATGGAGCCTGCTGTAAAGCTGCTGCACTCAAAGCCCCGTCGATAATTCATGGACGCCCGGTGACTGACTACACCGACTTCCACTGGAATCACACTCTTCATTTCAACTAGCTTTCCTCGAGCATGAATGCACGCACACATGAGCAAAAACACACACACCAGCCCCTTATTCGCTGAAGATTGCTCGGCCACAGAGCTCTGCGCCTCCCTGCCTGCCAGCTGCAGAGATGGATTGTCTCTCTGATTGTTTCAGGGTGTCGGAGAGAAACTCCTTTGATGATTGCAGACATCTGTTTGATGCCTGTGTGAGCGCACTGGATGTCTTAGCTAGGCTGCTGCAGTTGTAGGGCTATTTCATCTAGAAGCCAAAGGCCTTTCTGCTCTGTGTACACACATAAATACACACTTGTACAAATAGAGCCTGTCATGGGGAGCGTGTGTGTTTGGTTATGAGTGAGGATGGGATTTTTTTTTTTTTTTGACAGTCGACACATGCTCACCTCGACAAAAAAAATTGAGTTGAAATGTCAGGGGCGGGGCTTGTGAGATTTCCATGTGTATTTGTGAATTACATTTTATCTTTCAAGTTATTACATTGCCTACTCAAATAAACATTATAAAGTGCTGCTTTTCCTCTAATGAAATAAGATAAAGTATTTTAAATAAAACAAAACCAGTGTTTTTCTAAATGGGATACTTGACCCTCACACAAGCTCACTGATGGGAGTGCGTGCGTGCTTGAAGACAGGCGACAGAGAGTCGACATGGGGGAGGCAGCGGCTCTGAATAACAGGAACAAAGTGTGGGATAGTTTCACCAAACTGAATGAGAAAGCAGTGCGGTGCAAATTATGTGGCAAGGAGTATGCTTTTCATACATCCACATCAGGGATGCAGGTTCATCTCAACAAAAAACATACCACGGCTTCATCATCACAGGGCAGCATGGAAGTGCAACCCTAATCGTGAAAAAAGAAAAAAAAGAAAAAAAGGCTGACCATTCGAAAATTCAAAGATTCGACACGTGGACCTCAACAATCGATTCTCAAAATCCTGTGTCGTTCCCATCCCTAGTTATGTGCGTAATAGCTGATTCTTCTCCAACACAGCAGACATAATCCTGAAGGCATTTCTTTAACACATCCTTACATTGTACGCTGTTTACCATTTGGTCAAATGTCTCCAACAATCTCTACTTGAGCACCAAGGTGAGCAAAAATGAGCATCCATCATCCAGCAACAACAGAACTTCAGGTTTTTTTAATTTTCTATATTTGTTTGTCCTGAGTTTTATCGTCCCTCCATCCTCTGACTTTGATGTGCTTGTTTATTGTCCTGATCCACGGTACGTTGGTGAACAGAATCTTGTAAAACGATGCAAATGTTTGTGGTTGAGATCAACTCAGGGTCATTTTTGGAATGGTCACTCATCAAATAGTCAATTTTCAATTAACCTTGCCTAGTGTTTTTTTTTCCAAATTAAGAATTTATGCATTATTTAATAAGATGCTATAGAAGAAGCATGTCAGCAGATGTTTCCTCAGGTGACCTTCGCCACAGATTCAGACTAAAATCCCTTTTTTGTGATGTTAAATAGTGAACTGAAAGTCCCTAGAATAAGATTAGATTAAAGGTTTATAGGAAATGAGGTGAAATTGGAGAATTATTGTCACTAGTGTGGCTGGATGAGGAAGAGGCTACCAACATATGTTTAGAGTTGACACACAAAAGATATGAAAGTTCCTCAGTCAAGAATTCTCTGACATTTAAAATGCCACAAGGACCTTTCAAAATTGAAAGACGAGATAAGATGTTTGTATCAGAGTGTGTCTGTGGGTGTCTGCGCGCTAATGTTTGCCTCTGTGTGTGTGTGTGTGTGTGTGTGTGTGAGCGAGCGAGCGAGCGAGGAGTAACTCCCCAGAGAACTGACTCATCTCAAGTTTCAGTAAGCAGCAGGAAACAGGAAGAGGAAACGGTCACCACAGAGCCCCTCTGGAGCTGCTTCTTTCTGTATGAGTGTGTGGACATATTCAAATGTAGCTTCAGGGTGTAATGTATGTTTACATGGGTGTAATCAGAGTGTGTGTACACGATGGCAGATGCGGCCCACTCTTCCTCACGCCATCAAAATCAAAACTTCCTCCCCTGGTGTGTTGTATTTCTCACTAAGGCCTCATGGGGCCAACAAGTCTGTCAAGATCTATATTTTGTGTGCACACTTGCAAGTGTGTGTGTGTGTCTGTATGTGACCAAGACAATTGCACTTCCCCTAGTTTCCAGCTTGTCTTCATGCTGTCCTGTCAGAGGCTCTATCAAGTACACACTCTTCCTGTGACTGGGCCCCGGCCCCTGGAAGTGGAAATGTGTGTGAATATAACACAGAGGGGAGAAAAATAGAAAAGGCAAAAGGTTGGTCCAACTGGGAAAAAGTGGAGGGGGGAAATTTATATCCTTGCCTCTATTTTGGTCCGTAGTGAGTGTGTGCGAGAGGGAGTGTGTTGTACATCCTTGCCCCATACCAGTTCAAAGAGGGCCTCCCATCGAGTGTGTAACACATAAACACTGCAGGTTGTCCTCCGGTGAAAAGACTCGAAAGGGAATATGTTCCTTTTTAATTGCAAATAAAAGAGGAAACAAAACCAGAATATAGCACAAATATTAGTTTTCCTTTCATTTGCGCCATTGTAACCTTCATGGTTCTTCATCTGACGTTTCCTGTGCTTTACTCAACAAATGCGTGCACGGTTGACCATAATTCTGCTGGCAGGGTGTGAAGGCTTTGCATCTCAGGGTCGCTATTGGGTATTGAGGTTACCTGACCGCGCAGACTTGCCAGGTATTTATAGGCCACTGCTGAGTCTGGGCCAGCCAGAGCGCATGTGGTGCTAAGCCACCGTGGTCAGGATCAAAGACTACAAAGACTGAAGAGCAGGTCTACAAACCAGCCCTCCTCCCCTCACTGTCCTACTTTCTGACAGCTTTTTTTCCCCCAGCTTCAACACTGAGTGCTTTGCTACCTGGAACTACAGACCTACATCTCACTGTAACTAAATCATACAGAATTAGGGTTAGACTGATGGATCGGTCTGCAAGGCTGATGCTGGCCTGATGTGCTCTAATCTGTCCGGTTGTTATGTTTTGACACATACAGTGCTGTTTTATCCACATAAAAGGAAACACACCAAATTATCCATCAAGTAATTATAGCATTTCTCACTCCTACAGTATGGGGTGGCTTAAAATCTTTCAAATACAACAGCAAATTGGATTCCTCAGAATTATACACCAATTTAGTGAAGTATATTATCACCTTTATTTTTAGTAGCCTTATACTGGGTTTCAGTGCACAGCTTTATCATCGTCTATGGACAAAATGTTATTTTTGAGGTTTTTCCAGCCTGATAAAGGAAATGGCTTAACATTTATTTCCAGTATCTTCACTCATAGCCTTGACCCAGGACTATAGAGGTGTCAGAACTCAGACATTACAGTGAAAGATCCACCGTACCTTTAGGCTTAAAAGTAACATGAGGTGGCACTCGAGCCTATAACAAAAAGCAAATTTATTCCAACAGAAGAAGATCTCTGACAGGAAAGTCACTACAAACCATCCAAACCAACAATGCCCAAAGTGTGAAAACGGCATGTTGTAGGTCTTTGGGGCTTGTGTGTTATTTCTTGACCATGTGCAGGGACTTCCCAGAACCTTGTTGTTTCTGTGGTTTACAAGCAGCAATGTCCGCTGTACCACTGCAACACATCGTTTTACTCTTTGGTATGGATGAAACACACATTAAAATGAGTGAGGTGCTATGAGGCAGAACTCTCTGCAACGAAGCGAATAAGTGTATTAACCAAACTATTCCTTTAAGAGGGGACCCTCCTCTGCTGGAGTAAATCATATTTAGTGTTACCTCACAGCCGTGTGATGTCAGTTTTCGCACCATGCAGCGAGGTTCTGTGTTCAGCATACCATCACTGACCATGATGGGTAGTAGCCCTGGGTCAGGACTACTTCAATCCAAAAGTAAGCATTGGAATTTCACATAAAAAAGGCACCAGACAAACATCACTGTGTATTTAAAGGGTGGAGCTGTAAAACTTTGATCCTGCTTACAGAAGCTGTATGAGATGCATTTACATTCAGAGCATGAATTGCCCACAGTCAGTGTTCTCTTCCAGATGGGCAACCATGCGCAGAGATGGAGTAATGTTTAGATTCTGCATGTTTATCGCTCTCCTGTCCACTATCTCCTCGCTGCAGGGCAAGTCTCTGTGGGAACCTGCCGGCTTCATCTGACAGAAGGGGAATGAGAGATCTTTTATTTTCAACAAGTGCAATCCGTGTCTCTGACACATCTTTAAAACTTTCTTCTAAATCTTTCATGAGGTGCCGGAGGCATCATCTGCCATCTCTCCATCATGTCTGAGCTAACAGCAGCGAATGGGATTTCACAGAGTCGTTTATGTTCTTCTGATCTCACTGAGATGTTTTTCTGTAATATAAAGATCCTGCTGAAGCCACGCAGAGCACTGTATGTATGTCAGTGATGCTTTTTCCAGATGCTTAAGGCTCCAGCTTTATGGGGGAGGGGGGGTTGGGGTCTTTTCTTCATTGCAATGCTTCACAGAGGTGGAGTGGGTGGATGCGCTGTCATTCAAAGTGGGGGCGTTTCTAAAAGCTAATCTCCATCCTCCGCATTCTGCCCAGAAAATCTGATCCAATCTCACAATATACCAACTGTTACGTGTTATATAATATCCCCAAAAATCAGTTTTGATGAAATCACATGGGTGGTTGGGAAAAAAAGAAGTCTGAATTCATGCAGCAGATGGAATAATACATGGTGGATGAATCCATGTTATTCATTTTACATTAAGAGCTGTGGACGAATGTGAGAAACATACTGATTGCAGCCCTGCAGTATTTATCATCGTCTTATTTAATTAATGAGAAATAATCCGCAATCACTGTATTTTTTAACAAGAGAAACAGATAAAATTAGATCAGTCTGCTTTTTGTCAGTGTTGATGTGCATTTAAGTCACAGTGAGACATTTTAACATCATTTGGGCACAAAGACAGACAGAGGTGAGCTCCAGTGCTGCTAATTCTGCTAAATAGTTTTAAATCAGATCTCCTTTCAGAATAGCCTTGATCAGTGGTTAACAACAAAACAAGTACACAAATTGATGTGATTGGTAAATGGACACAGCAGCCTTAATAGTAAAGCACTGATTACAGACCAGAGTGGACAGCTTGTAATGAGTTTCATGGGCAGACACAGGATGTCATGGACCTTATGAAATGCCTTCTAATGTGTCTCTTAATACACTCTTTAATGGAAGATAATGTGGGCTGGCCCTAACAGCTCACATCTTCAGGAGGGTGTTAATCAATACTAATCTCTTCATCTAGTCTGGAGTGTAACACTGAACGTGAGGTTTATCTGGCAGCACTGTTCTGCGCTGCTCTCCAGGTATCTTCATGTCTGTGTCATGGTCACGTTCTGATCCTAAACTGAGTGTTAACATGTAAAGGTTTTTTGATCAGACAAAGTTGTAATTGTTATGCTTCGTCTCAGGCAAGGCAGGAGGACCCAAATGCAGGACACCAAGGCAGGCAGAGAGTCTTATTAAATGAAGAAGTCCAAAAAGGCAAAGCAAAATCCTTGGCTTGAAAACCAAATTCGCTATGAAAAAACTCTAGAACTCAAAAGGTCACTTGCAGACTAAACCCAAAACCATGAAACATGAACGTAAAATCAGGAACATGAAGAACTCATGAGACAAGAGGCTAAATCACAAAGCACAAGATGCATGACACTCAAAACATGACTTGACAATCTGGCAACAAGACAAGGGAAGACACAGACTATATATACACGAGATAACAAGGAACAGGTGGACACAATCAGGGTGGGGCAGACAATCAAACAGGCGGGAAACACACTGAGGCAGGAAGTAAAGGGACCTGAAACATGAGGGAGAGTAGATTTCAAAATAAAACATGACATGCCAGAACAAGGGAACCAGAAACATGACAAACATGAAACTTGACAAGACGAGACGTAACCGAAACCAGACAGACGTGAAAACTATGCATGACAAGACATAAACAACATGACACATGAAAACTTAAAGAGAAGTAAAAACAGGACAGACATGAAAACCACACACACACAGGACAGATCCTGACAGTAATACAAATTTCAAATTTCAGAGCATTTCAACGGCTAGGAACAGTGAGAATTTTTCACTAAAACACAAACTAGAAATAGATGTAAAAGATGATGCAAGGATTCATCCAATATGAAATTATAAGAGACTCTGGGCTACATGATGAGATAAGTCATGGAGAGGCAAGAACACGAGGCCTGAGAAAGACTATAAAGAGGAGATTTTGGGATGAATCGAAGAGATCAAGTCTGCATTTCGCACACATGACTGAAGACATGTGGAGTCCAGGCTAACCCTTAAGTTAAAAAGCAAGCAGAACACAATCGACAATCTTTTTGCCTTACGTTCTCCTAAGTTTTTGTTGTGAATACAGGAAAATGTGACACTCAAGAAACATTTTGTTTCTTGAGCGTCTCATTTTCCTCTGCGCTATTAAATCATCGAAGTGAAAGAGAAAACACCGTAATGAGATTGCACACAGCCGCATGACTAATGCGCAGAATCTTCACAGGGAGATTGAAACAGTGCATATTTAATTGTTCATGATTATACTGGGAACTCCTCGGGGTATGCTAAGTGACGCTAACCCACTTATGCCATATAGATGTGACACGCTGGCTATTTGTGGCCCGAGCTTTAGCGGCGCAGACCCGGAACTGGCAAACACATTTGTTGCATTACAGCTGGATGAGAGCGTTCGTCCGACTTTTTCTGAGCCGAGCGCTTGTTCTCTGCTGTCTTCTGAGCCAGTTTGGGATTTCATCACTTAGTTTTTGATGTGTCATGTTCATGTACATCAAGAAGATTTCACACACTTACCATGACTTGCATCAGAATTTTAAAATCGAGCAAACGAGATGAACATCAATGAGTGGACGCTCTCCTACTGTTTGACTGATTAGATGAGTAGTTTTTTTGCATCTTTAATACATTAAGCCAGATAATAAAAACAAGGGCTAATAAAGATGATCTGAAATTTAAAGCAGCACACTCGACCCACAGCCAGAATTTAAGGGATTAGGAGGATGTGGGAGTTCATCATTTACTTCCCAGGCTTTTAATGTCTTGGGCCAATAACACAGTTGTCACCATGTTTACCTTTGTCTGTAGAGATTTGGATTTATGGCGCCGTCTCATCTCAGTGAGCGTTCGCCTGTTATGGCTCCGGTCAACACCGTAATCCAGCATAGACGGAGGGAGGCTATAAAATGGCTGACATGTAAACTACCAGGATGAATTGCGGTGCGAGGTGCAACAAGATGGATAACCCTGCTTCAGCCTTTTGTTTACCTACAGCCAGTGTGGTTGTAAATCAGACGCAGCAGAGTGTCTTTTGTTGGCCAGAAAAACTATGTTTTAGCCGCTGGAGCTCATAAATGGTGAAGCACTCTGCTACCTGAAAGGGTTTTATCTGAATGTGCGAGATAAGTTTGTTTATCTCTAATTTAAGCCACAAATCTAATTGATAAAGATTGTCTTTCGCTTTCATTTATTTCATGTGAAACCCACTTCAGCATTTTTATCTTCGCCCTAGCTCCAGTGCTCCTGAGTCTTGGGTCTCTTGGGTGCCACAGACCTCTCAGCTTGCCTGTTCCTCCAACAAGTTAATTACATTCACCTAGAGTCCCAGGTGTAAATCACTTCCTGATTAGATGGCGGCAGTGAAAGCAAAAAAAAAAACAGCAGAGTCCTGAAGACATACACGTCCACTGTTAGAAAGAAGAAATACCCGTTAATGTAATATAACACAAAAGGTTTATCTAATTAAAGGTTCTGTGACTTTAATGTGGCTGGTAGCTGAACTTCACAAGGACAAATTGAGAAGTTTCTCCAAAAACGTAAAAATTCATTCTGTATGTTTCTTGCTCTCATTGGAGATTTAACACTTGCCTGTATTTCCTTTATGTGGCAAAATGCAATACACTCATAAATCAAGTGGGCCCATGACTCGTATTGACACTTTTGAACATGCTTTGATTTTCCTGTGTGAACACGCAACGTACTCAGCGCCTGCCTCCAATCACTTAGCACAGCCAGAGCTGCTGGATTTGCTCTGTATTGTAGTGGAGCGGCAAATCCTTGTGACTGATTTCAGGATTTGCTTGTCCCCTCTTGTGAATCATGAGGTCCCATGGGGTGACACGGGGCCCACTAAAACTGAAGCGTAGGGGGTCCATGACTGACACAGCTGGATCAAAGGCTCAGGCAAGAAAAAAGGAGAAGAAAGAATCCTAAGGAATGTCCATATGGATTTTCACTGACCGCCTCAGGACATCGTTTACAACGCAGACAACCCACTCAAACTTGCTCTTACACTTGGTTACGGTTTTGGCGAGGCTTTCAAGTCTTGGCTCCCCCAAATGAGTCCGCAAGGAGCTGAGATCTGCAGCTTTTAAACAGTATCTCGATAACTTCACTGCACTGGCGGTTTGAGGGACTCTTAAAAACAGAGTTGATATTTTCGACTGAAACGCCCCTCGGGGAGAAAGCTTTCCCCCCATTTGCTTCATTTCATCCACAGTTAGCTGCAGGATAGTTTTTCAGCGGCGAGGGAATGAGATAGTCGTGTCAGCGTGATGAAACAATGGAGATTGTGTTGTAGATTGGTTTGGGAGTGGGTGGAGAGATGAGGTTATGTCTTTAGAGCGGCTGCCACGGTGGATTCAATGGTAATAACAGCAGTGAACACGACACCAAGAAGCTCTGGGATCCCTCATGCTATCTCTGAGAGGAGGATCCTCTCAGAGATCTGCAGGATGAACTAACTCGCTCGGTCTGTGACGATTATATGATGCTGAGGCTCACATGCACAGATGTCTTCTCCTGCCTTGTGCTGTGAAGTTGTAATTGTTTTCAGGTTTTCAATGTGTGAATGATGTTGCTCTATATATTCCAATAATCCACTAATCTGAATGGAATTTGCATTAGAAAAGTAGCATCTATGGCACAACCAGCATTTCACTCATTCTAGAGTAATAATTATTTAGAGTGGCTGATCTGCAGCCCTCTGCATCTTCTTCCAGTTTTTCTCTTCACATTTTATTGTACTCCCCTGACAGCATGTTATAAAAGCTGCTTGCCATGTGAAGATCTTCCCATGAGGCCCTCCTTTGATTTTACCAAGATCAGTTGTATCACCATAAGGATTGTTTAACCTGTGAAAATGGCTATATAATGATCTGCATGGCTCTAAAGTTTTTTCAGGTAATTCAGTTATGTCATGGTGATGTCATCTTCAGCTTGAGATTTCAAACTTATGACATAAAGCCTGCGTTATAAACTCCAGATGTGGATTTGACAGATGGAGGAATTTATCAGGCAGGGAGGAGCTAATGAAAGGCAATGGAGGGGCATTATGGGAATTGTAGGATCAAGTGTTTTTTGGGTTACACCTATGCTTCAATCTTCATCTGTTTTTTTTTTTTTTTTTTTTTAGAGCTGCAACAAAATATTATCTCTATTAATAGATCAACACCATTCCTGAAAACAAGTGAAAAATATCATCCCAATTCCCTAAAGCCCAGGATGAAGTGAAATGTTTTGTCTGATCAACAAAACAAATGGATCCAGTTTGTCCTCATATAAGACATAAAAAAGATGGAACCAGGCAGTGTTTTGAATTTTTGCTTTAAAAATCACTTTAACGACTAATTGATTATCAAAACAGCTGCAATTGAATTTCTCTCATGAATCTACCAACAAGCAAGCAGAGTACCTCGTTTAAAACGATGCATATACTATATAAAAACTGAATATGGTATATAGTAATAGTTAAAGTAGTAGTAGTAGTAGTTAAACAAATGATTGCGTTGTTGTCAACTGTGCATTTTTGGTTGATTAATACAAACAAAATGAACAGAAACAGCCCTCTGAGCCACAGTGGTTATTTCTGTCATTGCTGTATATTTGTCACATCTGCAGTACACTCTGTTTCTCGTGTGCTGAGGCTCGGGTTTGCGTTTTTTTGTGTGTGCGTTGGTTTCCGTACGACTGCTGGTCAGCTGTGAGCAGCCTGCTGATTCAGACAGTGCGAAATTCAGCTGCGGTTACCTCACCTGTCAGCAAAGTGAGGATTTGGCAGATCAGACGTGTTTGCGCGTCGTGGCCTCGAGCTGCGTGGGAACATCAGTATGCTCGCTCCGTGTTTGTCCGCGTGTGAAAACCATGCAAATGCGCCATCACTTGGGTTGGTGTGCTCCCTTATTAATGGGAACATAAAACATTCAGGAGGAGTGAACGCTTTGATTGCTGGGAAGAGTGTGTGTGTGTGTGTGTATGTATGTGTGTGTGTGTCCTGGGGGGCTGCGGTGTGTGGAGGCTGATGTGATTCACCTGGACAGCAATGATGCCCTCACTCCTGACCTTGGGCTGTTTAGATGTAGTTATTAGGAAGGAGAGAGATAGTGGATCATGAAGCTTATACTGAGGTGGACTTCCAGTGGAGCACCCAGCTGACCTGAACAGGGCTGAAGTTCAGTTAAGAGCTCGAGTCAGAGTGTGACATAGTTAGCAGTGTGAGTGTCTTTAGCTTCTTCTGATACAGATTCTATTTCGAGGTTTGTGCTGAAATGCAAGTTTTTGAATATTAGTGTGGAGTCATTGGCATTGATTGACCTTTCCAAACTTACTGTATTTTGTGGTGATTTTGGCCTACTTGTGGTAATTTGTGGTCATTTATCACTTAGTTTATCACAGTTAGTTTGACACACATTTAACTGTAAATATGTGAGTGCTGCAGTGTCTACTCTATAGCTGCAACCATCCATGGACAGTGGTGATCACAACATTACTGCAGAAGAAAACGTTTCATTTGAATACCAAATGGATATTAGCTGAGGTCACCAGCTGAAAGATGCCAAAGTAATTGCTGCTCCTATAGCAGTAATCATACTGTCAGTCACTATGGAGCTGACCCCCTTAGTTACCGTTGCTAGGCCCATCAAGCTATCCTTTCTATTTAACTACTTAAAACAACATGTATGTTATATAGTAGTAAAAAGTGCTTTTTTTCATGCCAAAACCTGGAGAAAAAGGCAAAGTGTGGACACATCAGAGGTAAACCGCCTTCTGTCTTCACCATGATGGCGGTTTAGAGTGAATGTCAGTGAG
>JBAJHX010000046.1:5901243-5917538 GCA_037176925.1 Amniataba percoides | reverse complement strand
GGCAAAGTGTGGACACATCAGAGGTAAACCGCCTTCTGTCTTCACCATGATGGCGGTTTAGAGTGAATGTCAGTGAGGCGGTGTTTGATGAGGAAAACGGCCGACTAAATGATGTCGGCAATGAGGGCTGAGAAGAAATGGCAAACGTGCGATGCATTCCAATCAGCTGCGTGTCTTTATATCCAAACACACTAATTATGTATTATGGGCGTTAATGAGCCATGGCACTGATTGCCAAACATTAGCTAGTCTCTCTCTCCGAGCCAATCAGGCTTTTATTGGCTCCTCTCTATGTGGATTGAATTTTACACACCGGCTGCATCTGTCAAGCTGATATGCTCACACACACACGCACAAACACACAAAATGTACACTTGTATTTATGAATGCATATACGCACAGCAATCAATCTCACGTGCAGCAACAGATGCACGCGAAACACAGGAAACAAGCTAAAGTCAATAAGTGCACGCAGTGACACACACACCCACACACACACACACGTCACACCAACATGCATCGTACTTACTCACTCCATTGTGTATTTTTTTGTAAAACACTGTGCTTTTTTTTTAATGTCTCAGTGAATTTGATTTCCATTGTTTGTTGCTAAGCACAATAACAGAGGGAGAGAGGAGGCTGTTAAACATTCACACTTTGTTTGTTATTTTCAACCCTCACACACCTGTACAGTTCCCTGTAATCTTTAGAAAGTAGAATTACAGTATATTAGTTTGTAACATTTATTTCCATCTCTGGTGCAGCTCGAACTTCCTTTCAGTGTGAAAATGGCATTAAACACCCTTAAGCTCATCCTCTTAGAGATACGTATTTGTGCAGAAATCTGAAGCAGTAAAGGCCGTTCCAATCACAGTATGTTAGTGTGAGGACTCCCCGCGACAGGAAGTACTGCAGTCTTTGAAATAACCCCTCTGTAGCCATCAGGTGGGAAACTCCCCTGAAATAACTGCCAGTGGGTGCTGCAGATGGTAACAGGAGCTGAAGGTGTTTTCGCACCTGCTTGTTTAGTGTGGTCAACCACCCCCCCCCCTCACCCACCCACAGTGTTTCTCTCTTGGTTTATCTCATAGGTGGTGGTGAGAAAAACCCTGATCAGCTGATCCCTGGTCAGTCTCAGTTAGGTAATCAAGGGTTGCTTTCATGTGGATGGTTTGTTTTCACAATGTATGTGGAGAGATGCAGGGATCCAATATAGTTTAGCTGACATGGGTCATGATGGGAAGTCACATGGTTCAAACATGGTGTGACTTAATATCATGCTGCAGTGTAACCTGGCCTATGAAACAAAATCCTCTTTAAACAAAATTTAGTGTTATTTTTTGGCAAATTAGCCAAGGTTATATTTTTAAATGACACATGGGGTTCACAAAATCCCCAAAACAATGCCTTTATGTAATTTTGGTGGTTCATTTTGTTTCAAGAACCAATCTGTGAATCCATTTTGGGTATTAAACGAGTCTGAATCTGTAAGTGGTTAGGTGACCTCAATTATAACGTCTAAACAGGAAAAGAATGCTCTTTTTCTTGACTTGGAAAGAAACAAACAAAACAAAACAAAAAATAATTATTATCAACTGGATTACCTAACTGCTCTCTATTTTTAGACGGTAATCTGTGATTTAAAGAAAAAAGGAAAAGGAAAAGAGCTACAGAAAGGAGGAGTGAAAGCCGAGTGCAGAAAAGTGGGACAGCGCGCTGGGTAGTGTGTGAAACCAATAAAGCTCCTGGCACGTTGTACATCTAAAATGCATCGGCCGTTTTCTCGAGGTGCCCTCTATCATGAGAAATGGCGAAGGACGCTGCAGAATAAATAAAGAGCAGGTGATCAGTGGGTTTCACGTCAGTAGCAGATAAAAGAAAGTGGCTTCGTTCGCTGCTCGGGCATAACATTTTCCAGCTGCTCTGCGTGGACAGATATATGAGGCCAACATTGATCTCTGCATGAAACCAGTCGACGTCATCCATGTTTGATGCAGCCCCATTTAAAATCCAATGGGTGGCATTGTAGTGTGAGAGTGTCTGAGAGCTCATTGATTTCAAAATGAACCGTGAATGAACATTTCATGTACAGTACATTATCTGGGACTGCAGTGGAGAGTTTAAGTATTCTACAGTGTAATTACTGTGCCTAAGCTGTTTCCACTTGCCAAGCTATGATGATATGAAACTAAACAGCTGCAGTTTTTGACTTTAACATGGACTGTCTTTCAACGCATGAGCAAATTCACTGAATGTAGATTGCTACTGACATGCACCTGCACACACACACACACACACACACACACACACACACACACACACACACACACACACTGTCCACTCATCTCCCTTTCATCCGGGGAGACACAGCTCTCATCCTGCTTTAATTGCTGTGGTGTGAATCATTAGCTCTGGCGGTGCAGCCGTGGTCAGACAGGGCAGGTTTAATAACCTCCATCAAAGGGCCGGCCCACCTGCACCACCGCACGCTTGCTGCACGGCCGCTGAGCCTGCCAATGCTGCTGTATCTGCACACACACTGGATGACAAAACCTAATGCATGACCCTTTGCACTCGCTGCACAGGAAGGCTTTTTGCAGTTTCAGCCTTAGTTTGGCCCCTAACACAATTTCCCAATGTTAAAGAACAGAAACTGTACCAGTGTTTCATTGGGGTCCTTGTGACAACTGAATCATGATGTATTTTTAAGTCTTACATAATGCAGCTCTACAGTACAGATGAACAGTAGTAATCATCTGTATTTTTGTTTCGCTTACAGGAGCTAAAATTAATTATATTGCCTGTTGAATTTAAATTTCTCATTTCCTTTGTGGACGTTTTCTTGACATTTTATTTATTAGCGGTGCGACCGCTGACGGCTGTAATACTCGTGAGCCCTCAGAAACTTCTCTTGGCTGTGTGCAGATGGTCAGTTTTGTTGCGAATGAGTGTGACTCATGTTTTCAGTGAAGCCAAAAAGCACAACAGCACACGCCTCGATCCCCCAAAAACCGCCTGCCAGCTAAAACTGGAAAGCCTCCAGAGCTCTGTTCAGCACGCCGTGGATCTTCAGCTTTTGGACAAGCTGTACCTGCCAACTGGCCTCCGGATGTCGTGCCCTTCATTCATTATTGGAGAGAGAACTCTTATCATCTCGGCCTGATAGTTGTGTGAGGAAGTAGAATGAGGAGGATTCTCTGAGTTTTTTAGAGGACGCTCTCAGACGCGTGTCACTCTCGCTCCTTTGTGTCAGCGTCGAGACTGCAACACGATGTCAACATTCGTTTGAGTTTTTTTTTAGTTCTTGAGAGCAAACTGTTTGTTGAATGCAAAGAGCTGACGTGTTGCAGAAGCATTTTCAAATCAAGGAAACCAAAACTAACACCTATAGAGTTAGAAAAAAGGTTTCCATGTTATGTAGCAGTACTCATGTTGTTATTGTACTTTGTGCTTATGTCAGCTTAGAAAATAATCCTGAATGAGGTGTTAGTTTTGTTTTAGGTTTGGAAGTTTAATGCAAAAAACAAACATAAATAAGTGGAAAATGAATCATACTTGAAGTGGCATAATTTCCACTGTGTATGTGTGTGTGTTTGTGTGTGTGTGTAGGTGTGTGTGTGTGTGTGTGTGTATGTGTGTAGGGAGGGGCTTGTCTCTCTGATTTTCCAACTAACATCTCTCTGAACGTTGTCCTCTCACTGTCTGGCCACCATGCTCAGGATAAGAGAAGAGAGAAGGGCTGTTGGCATCATGCTCCTGTAACACTGTCGGACACAGTGCCTACATTACCCACAATGCACTACCATCAGATCAGAGCATGCAGAGTGCTGTTTATAACTGGTGGAGTTTTTTTGGATTTGCTGTTAGAAAGGAGGACTTGCAGACACCACTCAGGACTGATCCATCCATTTATGATGGTCCATCACAAAGTATCCATCCTCTATCAGGAAAAATTCAAATGGTTCTTTTTAGTGGGCTAAGTGAGTTTTTACTAAAGCAGATCCGGTTTTCTGTGTTTTCTCATTGTAGATTCAGATCTGAAACACCAGCTCACTTCTCCATCCTCCTCGTAGTGTAATCACCCGCCGAAGCTGAGCTCCGTGCACCTCTGTCACCAACACGGCTCTGCACCCTCCCACTGTTCAGCTGCTCGCGACTAATAGTTCCCTTTGATCAGAGCTCCAGCTAATGAACTCGGCTTGAACGTGTGCTTCATGACGTTATTAATGCGCCTCTGCCTCCGATGGGTCTGATGTATGTGATGATAAAAGGCTTGGTCCGAGTCAGACTTTAGCAATATGTGTTGGCAGTCGGTGTCATCCACCTTCTGTCTGATGGACCCAGGTTGATTGATTTTATGCAATTGATCAACTCCAGTCTGCTTATCCATCAGAGATGCTTAAATAGGGGACCCTTCTGGTTAAAAACACTAAATACTCATACTTACATCTTCCAATCCATCAATCGTCGGCACCCTACAGTGGATGGACAGTAATTTTACATCAGTGACACAAGATCTGTCACCCCACTAGTTCCACTGGCGTACGCTGATGTCAGCAGAAGCTTGTTTGTGTCTTTCTCTGTCCTTTGTGTGCTGTTCATTGTAGTTGCTAGTGGGGGAAGGGAAGGGCCAGTTGTGTGATCAGTATTGATCTCTGAGAGCTCCAGGCCAAATGGATCTACGTTACATCTGCGAGCAGCGAGAGCGTGCGGGCATGTTTTCATCGGCATGTAGGCCCGTTATGTCAGATGACCCACAAAAAGGGGTCTGAAGGCCGTTTGACAGCCTGCCAAAGCGTGAATGGACAGCAGCTCCCCGCTGAGCATCCACACGGATGATAAAGCTGCATCGTACATGCAGCAGGTGATTATTAGTCGAGCAGGTCACCCTACAAACACACACAGGGTCAAGGGCACTGGCAGGACTGAGCACAGCAGCGTGAAATTACACGTCATACTAATAGCAATCACATCAGCCCACAAGAGCACACTTCACAGCGCGATCAATTACCGATCAGTTCATGGGACTCCGCTCTGCTAAATGTTGACTGCGTGTCGAATGAGTCTGTCTTTCTGAGCAGCAGCAACAGTCTTCCTCCCTCATGCAACTCCTCTTCACCAAGTCTAAATATACACTACATGAATCTGTTGTGTGTGTGTGTGTGTGATGATTTTAAATGTAGCTTGGCACAAAATCTGCCCTTTGGGATTGTTAAAACGCACCAGACGACTGCTGTATCACTTTATGTTTTAATTCACAATCAAGCTTCATTAACTCTCGCGGAGCTAATGAAGCAGAGAGTCTGCCTTTTATTGCACAGAAGCAACTGGCACGGTTCGTCGACAGCAGAGTGTTTGAAAATGTCGCCCTCATGTGTTTGTTTTTAGAAATGCAGCCACAGCAAGAGAGACCCAAGACAGGAAGTCAGGCTGCGTGCATGCTTTGAAGCACAAATGATATTAATAAATATGAAAAAATTAACACACTCTTATTTCTATTGCAGGTTATGGACACACTAGCTAAGCTTTCCCACACACTGATTGCACAACAAACTGGAATCAGGTACGTTGAAGTGGAATGAATCTTTTAAATATATGAAACTTCATTGTGTTTTGTGATATTGTTTAATTTTTTAGGCTTTAAGCCTAACGCAGAATTCTCTCTGTTTCCTCTCGAAGGCCTTTTCCATCTGAGGAGAGCGTTGAAGACGAGGACATCTACAACCACCTGGAGGACCTCATAGAGTACGTTTGCTCTCCTCCAGACACCCACGTGCACAGCAACTTTCTCTTTCACACGCTTCAGAGCATTTTCACAAGAACTTGATTTAAATAAAACGTCCTAATTTAGTTTCTAGTTTCCCTATGACTTAGAAATCTACAGACTGCTGTGGGCGCGGGCAACATTTGTTCCCTGAATGTTGACTGGAAGGCTGCCACCTCCTCTAAGGCTTTCCGCACGAGCTCGCCAGACTCTTTTCTTAGTCGAGCACCAGCCGTGTGGGCTTGTGGCTCCATCGTTTATTCAGGCCTCGCACTCCACATATGATAAAAGCCTACGCTCCATTGATTGATGTTTTTGGAAATTTTAATCTAAAGTACCTATCAACAACAAATAAGGCATTTTTCACTTGTGAAAGTGAGCGAGTGGGGAAAAAAATCACAACATTATATAATCCTCCCACACTGCAAACAGGACACCTGGCACAATGCCCTGCACAGCCCTTTATCTAAATGCAATGCAGCAATAAGAACTGAATCTGAAATATTATAAAAGACTTCACTGCTGCTGGGTTAACATGGTTTTTGAAGGCATAGTGCAGAATTTCTTTTAGACTGAAGCTGTTAGTTGCCAATTTATGCACATATTTTTGCCAATTCTTTTCTTTCATCATTTTTTCTCTTCATAGCCTGCACTTATCAAAACACTGCACTGAAGTTCAACTAACCGTAATGTCCTTTTATGATTTATAAGGCTTTAATCATGCACCTTCCTTTAATATATATAAAACAATGTATGTGCTTGGTTATCAGCCGCATTCAAAGGGCAGAGCCACTGTTAACTTGTGTGCTAATGTAAGTCAGCACAGGCAGATAATCTTACAGTAAAAATGCTGTTGGGAGGCCCCGCGCTGACACGGCGCTCTGGTCTATGTTTAGCGCTGACAGCTCCTGGAGTAGGAAGCAGCCCGTTAGTCAGTAGTGACGGAGGAAAACAGCAGCCTGACAGGAGCCAGCCGTGGATGTGAGGTGAAAGTGGCAGCCCGGATCACAGCGAACAGAGTACCGCGCACGGCCCTCAGCCCCCATCTGCTCGGTGTTCAGTCAGCTATCAGGCGAACACAACACGCTCCGAAACACACGTACACACAGACACATGCCCAGGTGCTGATGTTAGAGCTTCGCCGCCACTTTTCACTTTCATTTATCGTCCTCTCGACCCTATAGAGTTAACGCAGACTCGCGCAAACACCTTCAAAAGTCTAAATCTTCATACCGGGATGGTGAATTGCACTTATTGGTTGTAAAGATTAAATTGGAAAACATCCAGCATATGACTGGAAGAGGTGTATGGGGGACATTTTATTAAATGTAAGTAACACACAACATTAAATATTAATGACTACATGAGCAACAAGCAGTGTATAAAAACATGCAGTTATTATTTGTTAACTGTTAACAGTTTAACAGTCAAAATCTAATCTGCTTCATCAGTACTGTGCGAGTGCGGTTTGATCATCAGATACGACGAACAAGCAAACCCACCAACCGTCATCACTTCTGATTGGTACAAGAACATGATGCCACGTTTTTACAAATGACTCTCCGGACCTGAGAGATGGGCAGAGCGAAAAACAGAAATACAGAAATGTGTCACTCGAAATAACCAAAACAGTTCTAATCTTGACCCAAAAAAGTCAGTACAGTCATGTTGGATACCCTCACTAACAGCCTTTAAGCTCAGTTGAACAGTGAGAGCGTGCTTATCTTCTGTTACATCTATATCTAAGTGGTTATGTCAATCTAAATTCCTTCAATCTGCACAAAACATACTCATATATCATTTAAATCCACTAACAAAAGAGTTGGTGAAGCTGGGTTTTTTTTATATCTCATGTTCCACTTGACAATTTTAGCAGTCTGCACAAAGAACAGTTTTCTTTGCCTTTGCAGTCCATATTTAAACCTTACTCCTTCTGCTCTTCACCATAATATACCTGCACGCTGCACCTATAAGTCTGAGGCCCTCATGTGCTCTGTGTCAATCTCCCTGTTTGAGAGCTTTCCCTCATTTTTCTTTCTTCTTAAAGACATTCGGTTCTTTGGTACATATAGAAAAAGGACACACACACACACACGCGGAGGCACTGAGTCATGTCATGTTAGCCCTGTTGCTAAGGTACAGTAATTGGCTCACTTCAGAGCAGTCAGAACAGGCCTGTGGCGACACACATAAAAGCCTTTGCTTGCATGTGCGTGTGTGTGCGCGTGTGTGCGCGTGTGTGCGTTTCTGAGCCACTTTCACAGCCACGGATTAAGTGTTTTCCCTGACTAACAAGATTTGTAGTATAGAATTTAAATCCACTTCTGTAAAACCAGAACTGTGCGAGTTTTTGTGTGAAGCCGTCATGAGGAGTGAAGAGCGGTGAAAGTGCGGATCAAACAGCAGTGTGATGCAACGTAATGTCAGTGCCTCCTTCTGTCATGTGTGTTGCAGCGAGAAGGGGGTGGAGGACGAGGAGGACCTGTACGACTGCGTGTATGACGACGAAGATGGAGGAGAGATCTATGAGGACCTGATGAAGACAGAAGCCATCCCTCCTCCGGTCAGTCCCCTCTCTCTCTCTCTCTCTCTTACGTCACTCACGTCAGCTCAACTCATAAGCACAGATTAACCCAGGCACACCGAGACACCACCTGAAAAACATTTGGTCAAATATGTTTATTTACTTTCTTGCAAGAAAGTGGTTTAGACATCAGGTCATTAGGAAAATGTCTCCAGAGGGAACACATCTATGGAAATGTAGGGTCATTTTTCTCGTAATCTACCGCCCTCTATTGGACATTAGAAAGAAAGCAGGCTTAAGGCACTTCTGCACTGACTTCACTTTTCCCAGAAGCTTCGTCGACTTCTTTTAAAACGTCCATGGCGGGAGCCAGCAACTCATTACCTTAGCTTAGCATAAAGGCCAAAATCTAGTCTGCCAATCACTCGCGACTCTGAATCACTCTGAAGCTCACTAACTTTAACAGTACAGTATTTCTCATTTGGCTCCTTTTGTCTGCACCAAAACTCAAAAACGTTAGATGTTTTATGGTGTTTATGTTGGACTATTTTTTGACCGGATGCAGTGACTTCCTGGAGTCTTGTCGTTCATGTTCAGTTTCAGGGAACCAGTGGAGATAACCACACATAAAACTGCAACTTCAAGATTTAAATCTTTAGTTTCTGCACAGTTTAAAAAAACAGATATATTATGTGTTAATTATAAAGCTGTGGAGGTGCTGGTTGGTGGATTTGTCTGAACGGCTTTTTCTCCTCGTTCCAACCTTTGTGTCGAGCAAACTAACAATTGGCTGCTTCCATTGTATTGAACACAGTCAGTATGCTAAATCTGGGAATTGAAGTCTCAAAAATGCTCTCTTGTTGCCTCTTTGGGGGATAATAGTCCATGAAATTAGCTTTTGGAGCTTTAACATACAAGCTTAATGAACTCTTACTATTTTAGAGAAAGTGAACAAGAAAGAAAACAGAAGGATCAATCAAAGTATCTGTGTGACTTTGAACAGAGTCTTAAAATGTAGGTTGAAGACTGAATTCATATTTTTCAGATTAAACATGATGTAATTCCACATTTGATGGGTTTTTTTGCTGTATTTTTTTGGTCCAGATTTCTTTTCTCCATCCAAATTCACTATTGAAACTTGCAAATGTTCTGAATTTTGAAACTGACAAATGCATGAAGTTAACCTTATTGCCTCACACTCATATTGGAACTGTCAGACAACCTGTGTGGATCTCTGACCTTGTTCAAAGGGTTGTACAGTCGACATCTGTTTGAAGACTTAACGGTTTGTCAGCCCACAGCACTGACACGTAGTAACAGTCCTCTGTGTGTGTGTGTGTGTGTGTGTGTGTGTGTGTGTGTGTGTGTGTGTGCAGGCGTTCCAGAAGCAGGCAGAGACTGACATCAGGAGCTGCTGTTTAACAGAGATCAAGCAGACAGAGGAGAAATACACAGAGACCCTGGAGTCAATAGAGAAGGTACTGACTAACAGGACTTGTTATTGTCAAGGACGTCGTCAAATCACTTTACCACGACGCTGTGGCTCTACTTTGTGGTGAATATTTTTCCTCAAAATTACACTCATACAACACAGAGGATTCACACTTCTGAGAGCTCTTATCCGCTGTAGTTGATGATATATCATAGAATAAAACAATATTTGCACACAATCCCTCATTATAGGCTGAATATAAAGGAGTTTCCACCATTTTTTTAAATATTGGAAAAAATCTCAAAATATCACAAAAAGAATTTGCACTTGTAAAGTTCTAATATTATCATGACGCTTATTTAAAATGGTAATGTGCAATGATTTCAAATTTCTTCTGCCAGTTTCCTTGAAATTCTGTCCAAATCTGCAGAAAGTCTGGAAGCCCATCTTATGTCAATGAGTTGTAAACAGTCCAACTAAAGGGTGAAGGAAGGCTCAACTTTGAGAAGAGTCTGGAAAAACATTCTAACAAAGCTCCTCTTTCCTGTCACATTAATAATCACGCAACGCTCACATGTCTCTCCTGAATCCAGTGACAGATTCTGAACTTCAGCGTGGGAAATTCTGGTTTAAATCGTCAGCCTCACACTAATTTAACTAGTTAGACCATGTAGGTCTTCTGAAGTTGTGTGAAAATACAGCACACTGAATAACTACAGTGTGAACGTGGTGTGTTTCAAAACATAAAAGCATCCTTTTCCTCTTAAATTAACTTTAATTATTTAAAGGCATGTTGTGTAACTTGTACAATCATCAAAACTTACAAAAACTATTTTAAATGAGAAAAGCTTTGTTCTGCAGATTTTTTCTCCCAACTCTCCTGGCAGAGTTAATTATATCCAAACTGAGGGCATATCACGATAATAACTACATAGCAAATAAAAAAAATGATTTCACTCTAAATATCTACCATAAAAAACAAACAAACAAAAAAAATCATTCTTTAAGTGAATGTGTGCCCACTCTCAACAACAGGGGGTCAAGAGTGAGAGTAAAGTTAACTCTCTTGAGGTACAACTTCATAGACTGTGTGCTGTAAAAGGACGACAGCAGCACTAGAAATCAATTTGCCCCCCTTATCACTCGCAGTATGAGGAACTGACTGGCTATAATGACCTGTTTGGGGGTATAATGGAAAAAATAATGAGTTGTGTAACAAATCTGTGCTCCCAGAGAGAAATGAGTGAAAAAAAATTATGTTTTTAGTTTTGAAATTAGTAGTGGGTAATGAGTAATCCCAGCACTGTTTAGAACAAACTGCACCGCAGGACCACGGCTGTGAGAAAAGCCCTTTTGTTGTGGGGGTTTTTCCACTTTGCTCTGCACTTTTGCAGGACTGTGGGAGGCCTGCCGTCTCTTGCCCCCCTCTCCCCTCATGCACAGCTACTTGTCTTCTCCCTCTTGTGTGCGTTCACGTCTGGAAAAAGACCTCGGCAGATTTCCCAGCGGAGTATCTCAGTAGATGACTTTCGATATGAAGTGGATGGTTGGAGTTTAGTTTGTGCTCGCCCGCTCCTTTGAGATGTAGAGGTGACTATGCGGCGGGAGTTTTTCTGAGAGGAAATCATTAAATTGCAAACTCTGAAAATGAGATTATTGTCGTGACCCAGACAGTCCTCCCTTGTTTTTTTGCTGACTGCAGCTCTTCGCGACGTGGCCCCATAATATAATAGCTTCTCACAAAATGACTTCCCCACTCCTACTCCAGAGAGGACGAGCCTCATTCCCCTGTATTCTCTCTCTCTCTCTCTCTCTGCTGCAGCACTTTATGACGCCCCTCACCGTGTATTTATCCATGGCCGAGATGGAAAAGATGTTTGTGAATATCCCGGTAAGTCATTGTCTGTACTTACAGTGTAATAATCCAACTGGGTGGTCAAACAGGGGTCACAGAGCTCTTTATGTGCAGGGGCAGATGTGGCATTATTTTGACATGTTGCAGTAGGAAAAGCACAGGTGTAGAAAATGAACGAGGTCTGAATTCAACTCTATCAATTTGCCACACTGTCATGGGTATTTGTGTGTTCTAAATGGAAACACACGTCTTTATACGACATTAAATGTGTATTAAATACACAGTGATAGCAGCTCTGTTAGCCTGTACTGTGTTGCTCAGTGGGGCTTTGAGCTAAATCAGTATATTTGGGTTTTGGTCACGAAAAACTTAAAAGAAATTTGTGTCACTTATTATTATTTATATTTGGAATATGTATGGGGAACTTCAATTATTTCATTATTTTCTTTCTTTTCATGCACCTGATGATCAGTGAATTAAAAAAAGTAGTTGAAATTTGAAATAATCATTGATCACCTGACGTGTTAAAGATATATGCTGTTGTGTTGCAGGATCTGGTTAAAGTACATAAAAGTTTACTGCTGGACATCCAAGACTCAATCCACCACAGAAGTGCCCAGAACCTTTACCAGATCTTCATCACTTTCAAAGAGAGGTAGGCTATGAACTCTGCGTCCTCTCCTCTTTATCTCTTCTCTACTCTAATGATGCCCTTAACATTTCTATAAAAGTGATGTGGTGTCTCTGTTCTCTGTGTTCACATTAACCATCGGTATCCAATTCAGTCACATTTGTTTGTTTATCTCAGTTATTAAGTAGGCCTCAACTCCCTCGATTTAAAAGGCCTTCAAAGTATATTTTCAGAAGTGCCCCAATCATCTTCCTCTGCTCTCATCTGTCCCAGGTTGTTGATCTATGGGAAATACTGCAGCCACGTGGAGAACGCCATCGCCACCCTGGACTCCATCTGCAAAGACAGAGAGGACGTTCGCATGAAGCTGGAGGTAAAAGCTCTGAAGTGTCGGTAAACGATCATTTCGAGCCAGGGTGACAGGGCGTTCATGTCTCAACGTCTCAGGATGGGCAGAGAATGCCCTCAAGTGTGTGCCTGGGGCATTGCAGGCGGTGACATCATGGCATGAATTATTGGGAAGTTTTCTATCAGGCTCTATCATAGCTTGTCCCTCGAGACGCCTGCTGTCACTGTACCCATTTCTAGAGAGTGAAAAAAGTACAATTAGGCTCTATGTGTAATTGTGAGCCCCTGAGAAATAACAGTCCTGACCCGTTCAGATAAACACTGCACCGTCACCGCCCGGTTTCCTTTAGAAGGTCTATAAATATCATTTAAAAGATCCTCTATTGATTCTCCTCTCCCGTTGCTGTCGTCTCACAGGAATGTTCAAAGAGAGCCAACTACGGCAAGTTCACGCTGAGGGACCTGCTGGTGGTTCCTATGCAGCGAGTCTTAAAGTATCACCTCCTGCTGCAGGTACAGTACACCAAACCATCCTCGACCATTTCTGTTCTGCTGTGGTCACAAAGGTGCCTCGTAATATTGTGTGGATAAAACTTTTTAATCTGCTTTCTTTATCTGCATTTTCCTGTAGTCTGGGTTTATGGCATCTTCGTATTTGTGTGCTTATTAACTGACAAAATGATAAGTCAGACTTGTAGCTGAGTTTGTGCAGCTGACGGGAAAAAGGGACTCCATGCATGTGGAGTGAAGAAACATTGTGCTGAGCAACCCATATAAAGTTAACTAAAATGAACTTGCATTAATCAAGACTCTAGATTAATGCAGATGTTATGTTCTTATTAATGACAGTGAGTATTCTGTTATATTTTGGTACCCTCTCAAAACATTTTAGTGAGAGCGTACATGTAGAAACATGGTGAAAAGTAACTCAAATACTGCGTGTGTGTGTGTAGTAATATGTCACTTTAAAATGTGATTCAGCATGTGTTTACTTATTTTTTTACTTTTAGTATATTTTTCTGATGAAACTAAAATTTTGTCTGACTATAACTTATAGCAGTACTCTGACCTTCGCTTGAGTAAAGCATGTCATCAGTACGTCTTCCACCACTGCGCATAAGCAGCTGTGTGATAAGCATAATCAAAGATGGACACAAACTTAAAGTTAAATATCTTCAGTGACTTTATGGATGGCTCTTAGTGACAGATCCTCATCAGGGAGCTGTTGGTTCACCGAAGGCTCCGTCCCTGCCAGTCAGACTTTATGAGCAGGAGGACTCGCTGTCACAAGGTGGTGCTATTGATCGTGTTTCGTCCTCCTTCCCCTGCCTGCGTCCTTCAGGCTCTGAGACTCCTCTCGTCTATTTCTGTAGCTTCTTTATGACTCTCAGTCTGAAATGACCCGCACATAATTGTCATCTGATCGAGACAATCAAGAAGCAGGAGAGAGAAAATAGATAAAGTGCAGCGAGGACTGAAAGTCGCAGACGGAACAAGACAAACAACTAAAGAGAGACAGACAGAGGGAGGTGAAGTATTTTTGAAGTGGTGAGAATCTGAATGTGATGCTGAAGAGAAGCTGTGGAAACTCAGGACAAAGTCAGTGAGAAGTTGCTAATGTGCCACTGAGAATGGAAACGTTCCCTATTTAGACATTCAGATGATCCAAAACGCCTGCAGGGACCCGATTCTGTGATAAACGTTGAATTGAACTCATAGGTGTTTCCATTATTAACAGAAGTGCTGACATGTGTTTGCAATGTAGTGCGAGATATAAATCATTGTTTTATGAAGCGGGGCAAATATCCTCAATTTATTTCCTTACAGTAATTGATGTATGTGTGTGTGTGTGTGTGTGCGTGTGTGTGTGTGTGAGAGAGAGAGAGAGCACGGCCCACCCTTTTAGTCTAACATACACACCGAACACTTATCCCACAGGATAACTCAGGGGTTGAAGCAGGTCTGTGCATAATGTATATGTGGGTTTGCTGTGATGTACGGTAATGAAAAAATGTGTGTGTATGTGTGTGTGAGTCTGGGTGGGTGACAGGTCCCTGAAGGATACATTGGGTGAGATGGAGGTCTCTGTATGCTTTATGTTATTTGATCTTTTTGTTAATTGTGTATGTAAATGTTGAACCTCAGAGGAGCAATGACTGCCTGATGGTCAGATTTAGGAGAAAAAAGTAGGATTTGTATCTTAAAACCAAATGAACTCCTACTTACGTAATTTGACTACTGAATACTTGATATTAAACTTTTAATTATTGAAATATTTCACTTAGAGGGCCACCTGGCTGAATTTACTTTGCATTCCTCTCTTTTGATTCTCTAACAGGTAATTTCAAGCTGTGCAATGTTAAAGAGTCAAAGTGTTTCTTTTTATGCTTCACTAATTGAGTCATCCAACATTCAAATAGCTTTACTAAAGTTTTTACAGGTTGAATGAGTCATTTTCAGATGCAACATTTCAGGATGAAAAACTCCAAATTGAACATTTGCCCTCTCATGATCGCACCCCCTCATATTTGCATGCAACGCTAATATTTGTCCATGACAAGGAAAAAAAGCACAAAAAAAAGCTGTAGGTACAAAGTGATTGCGTTGTGTCAACATGGGCCGAGATCCCCGCGGAGCAGCTGGGTAATAGCCAGCTGCACCGAATAAAGCATCCGCTGGGTTACTTTCCCACATGGTGACAGCCAGAATCTGTACAACTAATGTCTTGTCACTTCCTCTCGCTCCCCGTGTTCCTCTCTCTTGCCGTTTCTTTCCTTCTCCCTTTTTTTGTCATCAATCTCTCACCTCTTTCTCCTCCGCTGCCTCTGCTCATCATTTCTCCCCCCGCCCCTCCACACACCCTCCCCCTTGAACACACCGCGACGCGATTCCCTCAATGAGTCCATCATGTATGGCCCCGGCTATCAGCGTGACCACTCCCTTCCTCTGTATCTCTGTGGATGTGTGGAGGTGGGAGCAGGTCTTGATAAATGGGACTCTGCCGTCTTGCTACTGATAATAATGCCCAGGTTGAGCTTGACTGACACCGGGGATTTGAGCAGTGCCAAGCAGACATATATATCTCCCTTAGCGGCTCAGTGTGTATCTGTGTATCCGTGTGTGTGTGTGTGTGTGTGTGTGCGTTGACACAGTTTGTATGGGCCTGTGTGAAGGACATGCATGGCATCCTTCCTTATCCTCCACTGCTGAGGTCTAGATGTCTTGTTTACGCTGCAACCAGGCACTGGCAAGCAATTTCAGATACACACACGCACGCACACACGCTCACACACAGACACAATATCTGATTTATTCCAGGACAGGATTCTTTTTTCGCAGTAACCCTTTTTTCATTTCATATCTGGAGCCAAAGCATTACATTCTCACGTGTGAGATGTGGCTGTAGAGTATGTGAGCGGAACAATGTTGGTGCATTTGTACTTTTTTTTTTGTTCGTTTTATGATTGACAGTCTTGCTTTTCTACTCTTGAGTAGGAAACAATCTTAGCTAGTTGTTAATTCTTCAAATGATATTTTCACTTACTCTGATTTGCGTACCAACAGGAGCTGGTGAAGCACACTCACGATGCCACTGACAAGACTAATCTGCGAACGGCACTGGATGCCATGAAGGTGCGTCATCAGTCTGTCCAGTGCATGTTCACACACTCTGACCCCAGCATGCACTGAGTGGAAGACCCATCTCAAATGCACATACACAAACATACTCACAGTCACTCT
>JBAJHX010000046.1:5886214-5901143 GCA_037176925.1 Amniataba percoides | reverse complement strand
TTTCTCTTAAAACGTAGACCCAAGTGCAAAGTGTTTGTCTGTAAGATTAAATATTCATTACTATGTTAAAAACTATTAAAATTTAACAAAAAGTCCACCATTATTAGTCATGAAAAGTTCAACTCTCAAAAGCAGCTAATTGTCTTCATTTGGACTGTGTGGGTGTGTTTCATCCAGTTTGATTGATGTTGGACCACAACTGTCCTCACTGAAGCACAAAAGTCTGTAAACTAATGAAGAAAAAAAGAAATTCTTCCATGAAACAACAACAACAACAATGATAAAAGTTCTAACATTTGCAGAAAGAAAATGCATTTTCAGGGCCTTTAAAAGGATATATTACTGCCTGTTTGACTGTTGGTTAACTTAGTGAAGTAATTCATTTATTTCGGCTCTGTTTATCATTAACCACTATTGCCAGCATCTTTAATATAATCTTATTTTCCCTCTACCTGGTGACATGTCCTCAGCCTGCTGAAAGCCGGTGTTGGATCACAAACTAACATGATCACTTCTGAGAGGAGACTGCAAGATGTTGCACTGCATTGCAAGTCATTGCATGTCCGCAACGTTTGACTGCACATAAATAAATGAGTCTTCCACTAAATGCAGCATTTATAAGTCCTGCTCCCTCTTTTAACCCTCAAAGGCGGCTGGGTTGAAAGCCGAGAGCCCCGTCCTTACTGAAGTCCAGATAGTTTGTAGAGCTCAGTATCACATACAGGAGTTTATAAGACAGTCAGCACTGGTTGAAGGGAAAAAATAAACACAAATAGGACACAATTTTTAACTTTTAGTCTAAATGGAAGTGAATGAAAGGGAGATGCTTTAATGTTTTCTGATCTGTGTGCAGGACTTGGCTCAGTATGTCAACGAAGTCAAGAGGGACAATGAGACGCTGCGGGAAATAGATCAGTATCAGAAATCCATCGAAAACCTGGTAAGCCACCTATTTCCTCCAAGTAACGAGGAGCTGACCTTACCCTCACAATGCTTTGGAAGTGCTCCTATCAGATAGCAACCCATCTTTCTTTCCACTCCTGCAGAATCAGCCTCTGAGTAACTACGGGAGACCAAAAGGTGACGGGGAGGTACGGGTGGCCTCGGTGGACAAACGAGCTAAACAGGACAGGTGAGGTGTCAGACTGACACGCTGCTTGACTGAAACACTGACAGACTGATTGCAGCTTTTCAAGAATCAGGTTTTGTGGTTGGAAAACTGCCAGAATATATTTTTCTCTGAGCCAAAGTGCTGTTAGTAGCTAAACCTGTGTGTCTCGTGCATATAAGTGAAGAACACCACATCCATCATCACATGTCCCAGGTCGCTTTTTGGCCATTTAGTCGGCTCTTATCTCCTGAAGGATGTCCTTTTTTTTCTCACCAGAACTGCATTTGCAAACAGCGTTGTGCGTCAGGTACAATTTTATCTTGTCGGGAGCTACGACGTGCAGCTTTCATCAGACGGAAATTGCCTTGTTAGTTTTGCCCTTCTCCTCCAGCGTTGCGTTCGGCAAACACTTGTCACGTACCTTGATGAGTCTACTGTAGCTTAAAATAACAGGTAGCCTGAGTTTGAGACAGTCCATATCTGTAGAGCCATCACAGTAACAGGAGAAGACTTTTCTGACACAGAGATTACACCTTAAACATGCCCGCTGTTTAGTTTGTTTTTGTATATATCGTATTTATTTATAGGATTATGTGAGAAATTATGCATACTGTAGCTTTAAGTCAGAGCATGCCCCTCAAATTATGTAAGTGACACATGGATTTCCTCAAATGCAGCTGGCAGAGTAACATTGAAGTATAAACTGGAACATTAAGTTTGCTCTCAGTGACAGTGACTCATGCTCCTCTTTGACCTGCAGGCACATCTTCCTGTTCGATGCTGCGGTGATCGTATGCAAGCGGCGAGGAGACAACTACGAGATGAAAGAGGTGATCGACCTGCACCTCTTCAAGATCACCAACAACCCCACGTCGGACAAGGAGAACCGAAAGGTCACACACACAGATACACACACACACAGATACACACACACACTTGGCATGGTGTGCCATCCCAAGGTGTTGGTCTAAATGTTGCTTCAGGAACTGTCTTTCTGTCGTGACAAGAGCGTACAATCTGGTGTTTTAGTGCATTAAACAGACTTTAAAGCACAGATTTGAATAACAACATTAAGAATGGCTCTGTAATAATGAATCTCATTGTACAAATAAAAGCCATTAATTGCAGCCACTATCAAATGTCCTCTGTGAGACATTTGTTCAGTTTGAGAAAGGAAAAGTCAAGAAGTTTATGTATGACAGTATTCAGTCAGGAAAAGAAAGTAAAACACACTCGGAGTCATGGAGCTGTTCTGATTGTGTTAAAGAAGGCCATGTAAAATTCATTGTACCGTACAACATGGCCAAGTTTCTCCAGCCTGCCCATGTGTAGGCCTCCCAGGTGAATTCAAGTTTCAGATCTGGCCGTCACCTTGAAAAAGATATTGGCACATCTTTCAGTCACTTCAGGTTTTTTTTTTTTTTTGGCAGCAATACATCTCTTTGTGAACATTTCCTTTTCGCTTCCAAGAGAGTAACTCAATTCCAGTTTTGGCGAGGCCACAGAGATGATGTTTACCACAGACACAGAGGAGCATTAGCCTCAGTCATGTCAAGCTGGAATCAGAAGAAACAAATCAGGTGGCTTCCTTCCCGCCAGACTCGCATGCATTGCTCATGTTTGCACAACATATTGAAACGCATATTTCCACTTCTTCTTTATTGTGCTGCAAAAAAAATGAGGCCTTTCAATAATGAAAACATGTGCTTTGAATTTAAATCCAATGAAGAAATGTCCCAGTGATGCTTACAGCCAAATAGTTTACTCCCACAGATCACACTTTTTAATCCAGACACATCGCAGCTGAGGGGAAAGTATGAATCACACGTCTAATTTTATTGGTTTTACCTTAATAAGCTTTGATTTCTGAGGCCTGATTGGTGGCCCCACTTTGAATCACACTGTAAAAGAAAATGTGTCTTAAGACTTTAGATTTTTATTTTATGGTGTGTTATTACCATTTTCAAAAAGCAATAAGCCACTTTGAGCTGTGATTTACCATGATTTAATAACAGCTAAAACAGCTTTGATGACATTTAATTTTTACCCAGGGCTGTATGCCATGTTCATCCTAATAGAGCGAGAACGATGTAGTGAGTTTATTCTGCTTTCTACTTTCACTCTCTCTCCCTCTCTGTTGATACACAGTGAAAAAAATAATAGCAGAACATACTTCTTAACATGCTGTAAAATAAAAAGAAAAAAACAAGCATCTCATATAACAACCAATCAGCTATAATGGAGGGAAGTCGTGCACCGTTGAGTCCATTATTGCCTCTTTATGACTGAGTCAGCAAATTTCGGAAACCATGTTGGACTCCAGACAAACCAATTAACAGCGCTACTTCAGCATAATGAGCAGCCATAACAATTTATCAGATAAACGCAGCCCCATAAAGCTGAGTAAAAATTGAGTTGACTTGCTTCATGACAGTATTTTATAAGCACCTGTACGCACCTCTACGCCCCGCCGCCGCGTCGGGTGCTCTGAATCCCCTAATGGGCTGCTAAAATGAGCTACATGCAAAAATCTTTCCAGCTCACAACACAAACAACAATATAATCAACAGAAAGGAGTCTTAAATAATTTGGTGCACACTGGTTGCAGCACATGTTTTACATTGTCTTGTTCATTTACCAGCATAATACTGAAACAGTGTCAGACTAGAACAGTCTGCCTCCTCCCAGATGGTGTTATCATTAAACCTCGCTTTGGGCCCGACTACGCACACACACACACAGACAAACACACTCACATACACACAGCGAATACCAAGTGCCAAGTGGTGAAAAATATTGCCAATCATAATGAGGAATGATATTGAAGGCGTGCCAGGAAACAATGATTTGGGCAATAATGATGTTGTAAATAGCAGACATTAGTAGGCTTAGACCCATATGGGCTTATAGAGGGTTTTTTTCAGCTACCTCAGCGTCATTCACCTCTGACATGATGGATGTGATGCAGTTTGTTTGATTACATATTTATTATGGAAATGCAAAAAATGACAGTGGCTGTCTGAGGGAAGCAGCAATAAGAGCCACAGAAGCAAAACAATCACATTTACCTTCAAGTCATAACCTGAAAGTCTAACTGTTTCTAAACTGATGTAAACAGCAGTAGGAAACTTTTGTGCAATTGTTGGACTGACACCATTTTTCATGCTAAAGCAGGAAGTGATGGCATGAAAGCTTGACCTGTATATTTTTATGTGTTTTTTTATAGTAACAAAATATCAGTTTTCTATTTGTAATGTGTGAGGGGTCTCTCATAGTGGCGAACCAACAGATAATCATCACCCTGCTTTGCACTTTAAGCAGCTTCCAGCTCATTGTTTTTGTTTCCAGCCTGCAACTTCATTTTTACTTTCTGTTCTGCAGCCTCATAATGCTGTAAAAACACAGCGTACACCACCTTCTCAGCACCAAATGGCAGACAGACAAAGCTTGTGACTGTGCAGAGAAGTAAACAGCTAAAGAGCATGATACTTTGGCTGAGGCCAAGAAAGAGCTGAAGGGGGCCATCAGCATTAGATGTGCCAGGTGGAAGAAAAAAGAGCAACTCCAAATGAATGCTGCGCAGTGCATATTGAATGTGTAAACAGCCAGCTGTAACGCAAACGACACATCAATTTCAAATTTCAAAACTTCTGCTGTTATATGTCGGTAATGTATGTGAAATGAGTTCACACTTGCAGAAGCTGAATGACTTGGGCAAGGGTCAGATTAATTACATTTGAGAAAGAGTAACAAATAAATACAACACGTTATCCATCTGGATGTGTAATCCTTTTAAATTCCAAAGGTAAACCAAGCAAAAAAAAAAAAAAAACATGAAAAAAAAGACCCAAGCTGACAGAAAGACAGACAAACACCTCCTCCCTCTCTTTACAAATTGGTAGCTAGAGATATCTTTGCTGAGCGTAAGTCTCGGTGTCCACTGGGAATGCCTCTGTAGAGCGCCGCTTTCCTTTTCTCTTTCCCTTCAATAGAAAAGATGAGCCTCCCTGACAGTGCTGTGAGCCTGGCATGTTTTTAGCCTTCAGAGCTGAGTGCTAGAAGTTCAAAACCACAACCAGGAGCCATGAAAAGTGCGCGTCACAAGCATCTGTTTAGTGATGCTATCGGAAAAAAACAACAACAAAAAAAAAACAGGCATGTGTTGACACAGAGGCTAATAGACTAATATTTTGTGTTTGAAGTGAGTAATGGCAGATGATTACAGGCCCACTCACTATTTGGTCTGTGCACGCTGTCAGATGCCCAGCAGTTATATGGCACAGCTACCTCACACTCTCTTCCTCCTCTCCTTCATGCTCTCCCTCTCTGTTTTGTCTCTGTCTGTCAGTTCTGCCGCCCTCCAACCCTTCAGCCTTTGTGTTTGCTCTCCCCGAGGCATCCCTCTTTCATTTTAGCATCTCTTTGTCTCCATCTGTCTCCCTGCATCCTGTCTCCTTCAGCTCCTGCCCCCCTTCCACCCCTCTTCCCTACGCTCCATTTGTCTTGCGCTCAAACCCTCAATTTATTTATTTACCATCGTTTTATTTTCTGTCTCAACCTGTGTGTGTGTGTTTTTTTTCTTCCCTGTTGCAGTGGTCCTACGGATTCTACCTCACTCATAACCAGGGCCAGAGCGGCTTTGAATTCTTCTTCAAGACCAAAGAGCTGAAAAAGAAGTGGCTGGACCAGTTTGGCATGGCCATGTGAGTACATTTTTCCTTGGTGTGTGTGCGTGTCTGTGTGTGTTCATATGCGACAGAGTGATGAGAGCGTGTCTCATTTTGTCCCCGCTGCATTTTGTCGCAGCATCAAAGCGCACACACCGCCCGTCCTGTTATTCAAGTTGTGCCACTCGATGATTTACGAGTGACACACCACAGCGACCAAAAAAAGATAAGACGATTAGAAGTCGCAGTCTTACTTCTGAAACCAAAACCCGGATGAAAATGCTTTAAAAATGACATCTAGAGTAGCGTTAATAAACGTTTAACACTTCATACTCAGGGAGCACAGGTGGTTAAATTTGATTCCATCAGGTGTTTGTCGTCAAACTGCATCAACCAGACCACAACCTGAATTGAATCCAGATTCACTTAAACTGACTGATGCCAAGAATGACAAATAGAACTATAGTATTTCACTTACAGAGCCAAGGAGGATGAATGACTGACTGTCTCAAAGACACTCCACCTACCATTCTGCCTTTCACAGTGTTGACACACACAGGAAGGTTTTAGTAGGCACACAATAACTGCAGTGTTAGATAGACATCAATATACCTTCAGTTATTTAAGGCACACTGCATGCAATATTGGACAAAGGTGTGTAAACAGATGTGGTTTTAATGCGTTTAACAGTAAAGATCTTAAAATGCATGGAGGTTTATGAGGATGTGGCTTGTTAGCTGAATATTTGTATGAAACCACAGTTTGATCTAACATGTGGGGGCCACGAGTCAGGCAGAACTCCATTCCCTCATTTCAAACCATGAAATAAAGCTGCAATTTGATGAGATTAGAAATCGCTTTACTCATCATGACCAAGAAGCGTGCAGGAATTAGTCGTATGAAATTGGCACCAGCTTGTACAGTATACAAACAGTACAGCAGGTGCAGCAGGAGACAGTTGAATAATATCGTCTGTGGCTCTGGAGAAGATGTTTCAAGTGTAAAGAAGTGACCCTGATGATGTCATAGTGATGCTGTCAGGGTAACATTGCCTTTCTCATGCAGACTGCAGATACACTTCTAGCAGGAATCCATCACCATGAACTGAAGATGGGGATTTTGAAAGAATATAATTATATTATATTTATATATAAATATTTTGAAAGTGTGCGCTTACCAAGCATAGATTGTCTCATAAATGATGCTGTCAAGTTGCATTAAGGGAAATGTAGGATCAAATATTTTACTCTGAGAGTCAGGGTATCTTCTCCTCAGCTGCTTTGATCTTGAAGTTTTTTAATGTATCTTTATCAAGTCCTGCAATTTCATTGAGGTATCAAATTATTTTCAGTATCAGTTCATCTGTTTAAGATGATGATGTTTTCAAATTTCTCACATAACTTCCAGCGATACCAGTTACAATTAGTAATTAATTAGACTGTCACCAAAGCAGGCGCAGTTACAATGAAGATATAAAAATAAAAGCTGACAACAAAAAAAAGAATAATGAAATGAAAAGAAAACCTGTGAAATAACATTGTCAAGCTACAAAGGAAATCAACAGGCCCTAACAGGAAGTGAAGAGGAGGATTAGGAGAATGAGCCGAGGCGCGATGTGAGAAAACAGGGGCTGTGGATGATTAACTTTTGGGACTGAATTAACGAGCTGAGAGAATTGAAAGGAGTTGCCAGACAATCACATGCTCCCCGAACGACGCTTGATAGCTGATCTGTGAACAGTTGTTTTCTCACGTGCCGCATTTATTTCCAAACCACCCACTGCTCGCCGCTTGACTAAGGCTCTGCAGCCGCCAGGGGCTCGGCAGACACGCTGCTCCACATATACAGAACGCGAGAAACTGAAAGAGAGAATAGACAGACTGTTGCTAAAACAGCAGTGAGTCCTTGAGTGTCGGAAGAAATTAAGTCATTTTGTGTTTCTGAGTTTTCTTCAGATTCATGCGGCTACATCTGAGAACAAGTTTGGAACATAAAAAAGTTGAACTGGCCAGTTCAAAAGCCTCAGTGCACGAAGAGGAGATGAACAGGAAGAAGTTGGTCATACTCTCAAAGTCAAACTGAAAGAAAAAGGAAGCTCGGGGGGTTCGTTAGGGATTTTTTTTATTGGAAACATGGCATAGCAACATATTCAGGAACTTTTAATGGGGTTAGGTATATGGTAGAAGTGTTAGTTGTATGCAGTTTATTTTTATAGACAATCTTCACCCTGCAGCCTGTCAATTTATTACTATTTGACTTTCAAAAGTAGTGCCTGTGCAAATTAAGCAAAAAGCTAAAAGCTGATGCAATAATGTCTTCATGTCTGTCTATTGTAACACTGGAAAACAAAAGGAAGACCTGTTAAATTTCAAATAAACAGGCGTTTGTGCTACAGGCAAACTTCTGGGGCGCAAATCCTGTCTTTTTTTTTTTCTCGTACACTCAACCACCCACCTACACACGCATACACACATCCATGTCCCAAGGGGCCAAGAACACTTCTGTGTTCACTTCAAGCAGACCTTGCCTGTCTACTTGCAATTCTCTCCTTCCCACTTCAAAGAACTGTATCAGTGAAATGTTACTGTTGCCATGGAAGAGAGTTTGTTGGCTCCAATTATGAGCGAAAAATATATTTTTTAGTTTGAAACTGACGTTTCATCAAAGACCAAAGCTGTCTAGAAAACTGTAACAAAGTGGACAACAAGCAAAGCTCATTTTCATTCATTGATTTAGACTCATGTCTAACTTAGAACAAGCTGACCACCATACTGCAGGTTGAGTCTGTGAGTGTGTGTCTTTATCTGTTCAGTCATTTTTAATGTGTGTTCAAGGCCACTTTTAAAGTGCACCGATGTAAAGATCAGTGCATAGTGTACAGTATTGTCAGTGTACAACTATATATGGTAAAGGAACCTTTAAGTATTTTTTAATATTTAAAGTAAACCCTATACATTGTTTTTTGATTTACTGAGGGAAACTCTGAAACTGCAAACACAGCAAGGTGCAGATTACTGCGTCCATCAAAAAGAAAATACGTCACAAAACTCCTCCCCACTACGCCGAGCTTTATTCACCTCACCAGATATGTTGATATTCAGTTGTTTATCTATATACAGAACAACATAATCCCTTTTTAAAATATTTTTTTTACAAAATGCTCAAGTTACCTGTGTTGGATACATAACATTTTTTGTGAGAAATGTAAGTGACCATAAATAAACCAAAGTGTCAAATGTGTCTTATTTAGATCCAACATTCGTCCTGAGAACGCCACTAACAACTTCCATGAGTTTCGCATGCACACCTTTGAAAGGATCACCTCCTGCAACTCTTGCCACATGCTGCTGAGGTAAGAGGCCAATTATTATTCATCCACACAGACACACACACACACATACACACACACACACAGTGGAAACAGCACAAAAATCTCTTCAAGGCCACCGTCAAACATAAAGACTGAGGACGAGACGCGAACCCTCTCCCTTCAAACAACTGTCAGGACTCCTTTGAAAGACCTCCGCTCCTCCTATTCCTCTCCAGTGTACCCTAACAATCTATTCGTCACTTTCCTTTTAGTCCTCTCTTCCTCTGCACATGTGCCTTAGTTACACAAAGTTTCTTTTGAATTTGCTGAATGGTATCGGCACCCAGAGGACCGTGCCTCATGGTCTTTCTCACAGCGGGAACGACTGAGTGGTTTCACCTACCGAGGACGGCGAAGAAAAATGTCTGTCACACTTCAGCACTTCTTCAAGGCGATGGATGGGGAAAGGGGACAAGGTTATTGCGCTGTGAATATACAGAGCCGCGCGCTGAATTCACCAGCATTTCTGAGAATAATATGGGAGAAAAAACAAGAATAAAGCAGGGAAGGTATCAGGAAGCACCTGAAGTGGCTGCTGCCACTTGTGTTATTTTCCTGGACTTGGCTGTTTTCTTGAGTATTTCTAAAGTTAGTATTCAAATGATAATTGGTCCTTTGGCCTCTTTCATCATGACTATTGTCCCGCAGCTCTTCACTGGCGGTGGAAATAAGAGGAACTTTTGATTACCTTGAAAAGACACAACAGGAATTTCACCTCTTTTTATTTAACAGGCGCCAGATGTCGGATGACCTCTTGAATCATGAGTCTAATGAGTCAAGTGTTATTATGTGATTTTATGATATTATTTTACAAATACCTATTGCAAAAAAAGGAATGACATTATTCTTACTGTGGCGCTTTTTGCGAGACAGTTGTGAAAAAATTATGTCTGATCTCATCGAATATCCAGTGTGCTATACTGTGAAACTAGTGAAAAATAAAACACGCAGAAAGTCTTATGAAACCTTCACAGTTCCTATGAAATCACATGAAAGCAAATCTTTTCCCATTTGCCTACATGTAAGCCCAGTGTCCTAATGGTTTGAAGTCACCTTTCCCTCTAATGCAACACACACACACACACACACACACTCCCTGTAGTTTTAAAATGTGCAAAAAAAAAAAAAAAAACATAATAGTATACCTGCAGGTTAACTCCATGCTAGTTTTCTCAAAGAGGTTAAACAGTCTATTAGCTGGAGAGCAGAGAAAAGCAGCCTTTACTTTCATGTCATTTTAATTAGGGCCTCTGAGATGGTTATGTAAATGAAAACAGAGCTACACACTGCGCCGACACCATTTAACCAAGAGTCTGAGTGTCCTCCTTTCAATATTTGTTAGCCATGAGCTGCTGCATGTTTCTGAGCTGAAATAAAGCTTAAATTATCATGTTACTCTGTGCGCTTCCTACCTACCACACGTTTGTTTTCTACTGTCGTATTACCCAGAACTCCATGCCATGACATTTCCCGTTCGTCTGTCTGCAGGGGCATCTTTTACCAGGGCTACCTCTGCTCCAAGTGTGGTTTAGGCGCCCATAAAGAATGTCTGGCTCGCTTTGGCTGCTGTGGAAAAACAGGTAACACACCACGGCTGCACGCATGCATACACACACACATATGTATAACACACAAACTTTATTACATAGCACAGCCTCATATCCGTCACATCTAGCTTGCTACAATTGTGCACTTAACAGTTTGTCACTCAGCAAAATGTTTTCAGGGGACACATTAAATCTAATTGTATGAACCAAACTGTACTTTTATAGCAGTATGAACATGATGACAGATGACACAAAGCGGCGCATAAAACCTGATGTATGAGTGTCTCGTGTGACTAATTATGGGTATGGGGGCGATTTGTTGCACAGCGATTAAAGAAAGCTGCACAGTGACACTCTCAAAAGAGTTGCGCCAAGTGGAATTGTGGGAATAAGTCAGAACTTTACACTTGCCCTTGTTTCTACCAAGAAAGGTCATCCAAGCATTCGATCAGTATTGCAGATATTCATTTGAAAACTCCCCTGCTTCCCTGGGTGGTTTTTGACACTTCAGAGCACTTTAAAGGCAATGTCACCGCGCATCATTGTTCCGATCCCCAAAGCTTAATAGTAGTTTTACTGAGGAGTTTTAAGAAACTCCTGACTTTTTTATTATGCTCCTGTTGTGTATCTGTCACTCAGCTCCCTGTGCAGGAGCACTGACAGCTCTGAAAGAAATGGAGTAAAAACTTCAGACATATGGAATGAAAAGAAGGCCTTCAGAAGCCAGCTTAGCATGTCCTCTGCATGTGTGCGAGTGTGTGTGTGTGTGTGTGTGAGAGAGAGAGAGAGAGAGAGAGAGAGGGAGAAAGTGCATGGAGGTGACAAAAACTAAATTCACACTTTTTGTTTGTGGAAGTTCTTTGAGGTGTCGGAAATGCGTGCTTGTGTTTTCTGCACAATATCTTTTAAAAACAAGCGGCCAAGTTTAACTTTTACAACCTGCACACACTGCACCCTGAACCCACGCAATTGCATGTGTGTGTTTGTGCTCCCCGTGGCAAGCTGCCAGCTCCTGTTGGACCTGGCATCTGTCATGGTGCTATCAGGTCGCAGAGGCAATAACGCCACTGCCAGGCCCACCTGGGCACAGCGTGTACCTGAGTAGATTTGGGCGACACCAGCCGCGGGAGAGCCGGTGAAGACTGGGATGTCGGGTTGAATTCCCACTCTCATTACTCCACACAGTATTCACCCTCTGCTGGTGCAGGGAGATGTGCAGGACTTAGAACCAGTGCTTCAGCATTGGTTTACAGTAAAAGGTATTTATTGAAACTTCAGAAACTCAAACACAGTAATGAGAAATGTTACTTCTTTTTTCCCTTCCATTTGGTTGCATCACTATTTTCTGACATTCATTCGACCTCAACATCGAACATGTTCACTCTAACGATCAGAGAGCTGCACTAACATGAACAGATTTCGTTAATACACCTGCAGTGCTGCACAAACACACAATCACTGCATCGCAATAGAGGGTTATGTTCTTGTGTGCGTGTGTGTCACAGATAAGCCATTGTTTACCTACATTTGTCTCTTTTATCAGCTCCCTCACTAGATGTTTGCATAACAGGTCAAAGTTCACTTGAGTAACAACAGGCCTGCTGAGAGAAGCATGTATGTGTGTGTGTGTGTGTTTGTGTATTCAGTCACTGTAGGCACAGTACATATATTTGTGGCTTCCCGCCAGCTAGTGTGCGTCTGAGTGTGGAGGTATGCAGGTGTTTATGCAACCGCTGTGTTTGCACAGGTTCAGGAGTTCTGAGTGTGTGTGTGTGCAAAGGTGTGTGTTTGTGTGCGTCTAGGGGGTGTAACCCGTCCCTCAGGGAGCCAATGAAAGAAACTGGTGGAGCAAAAACCTCAGGTCTGCTTGCTCCCCCCCCACATCACCACCAACCTTCCTCTCCTCCCCCTGCCTCGTTACCTCCTCTATCCAGCTGTCAGGTAGTGGCAGCGCAGCAAAACAAAGCGAACCACGGTCAGACACCAGCGTCCGCCTTCTCCACTAATGAGGGAGTGTTGCCTTGTACCTACGAGTGTGTGCAAGTGTTTGCGTGCACCCGCTAACCCGTCATTCACTATGCCTGTTCTCAAACTCCTTTCAGATCCCGGCTCCGTCAGAACTCAGGTGAGCTGCTGCTGTGTGTGTGTGTGTGTATGTGTGTGTGTGTTGATGTGTACACTGTCTGTCTGTGTCTGCTGTTCGCCTCCTCTCCAAAGCTTTGCTGCACTTTGAAGACTGCTCTCTCCTGCAGCTATTTGCCAAGGAGACTCCAATTGACTTAAGTTGCTGCAGCCTTCCTGACGCGAGAAATGAGAATGTTTTTGCAGATTTACCCTGAGTTGTCTCGGCAGTTTTCTGAGACCACTGTGTGCTTTGCTGCTACAACGCTCGCACGTCTCCCCAAGCAGGAAATTAGACTGGGCTTACAGCAGTTTACTTAGGTAGTGTGTCAATAACTGTGACCAAAACAGCACTGTGAAGTTAAGATTCTTCTGCAAAAGTGATCCCATCTCATAGGCAGAAACTCAAAACTGAGTTGATTTCTGGTGTCAGGTGCTGTATAGTGTTTATTTTTTGTGCACACAAGCGCTAAACAAAAATTCAAACGGCAAAATACAAACTTAAAAAAAAAAAACAGCAGAAGCTCTGCAGCACTGATGCACACATGCAAAGTATGCATACTTTATGGTTATTATTGGTAGAAGCGGTAGCAGCAGTAGTAGTCAGTGCAGTGGAAATACAGTAAAATGTCTCACTGGCCACATGCCATTTTCCCCTAATCAAAATAATAAAATAGAAAAATATAAAATCAGTCAGAAATTTGGAATTACTCTTACATTGTCAAAGGACAAAATACGATTAACAGCAGAAATATCTTTACTTGCTCATGAAAAATCACATCACTTTCAGTGCCCTCTGCGACTTTGAAATATTTCCACTGCGGCCTGACACAGTAGTTTGCCCGTGGCATCAGTGCATGCGATCTGGGCTTTAATATGTTCTGTAGTGTGGCCCGTGCCAGGCCTGCTGCATGTGGTGTGTATAGGGGAGATAGCAGACTGGGTTCAAATAATAATTCTGTGTGTGCAGCTATGGGGGAAGGTGGGAGAGGTGGGTGAACCTACAGTATCCACCTCACTGCAATAACACCGTAGCTAATAATTGATGTAGGAGGGTGTAAGGTAGATGGGCTGATTTTGGATTACTTTAGATGTTTAGTATCACTCCCATTGTGAATCAACTTGTGTGTAAATGTGCACTTGTTTTGTCCGTCACTGTGCGTGCCTGTGCCTGTTTCAGTGTTCTGACTCTCACTGTATGTTTATTTCAGGGCAAAGATCGAGATCCAGGTGAGAAATTAAGAGCACACGAACACGACACCAGACATCCACCCACACACTCCCTCCTCTCCCTCCACCGTCTTCTGATTTTCTTTACTGCCAACATTTATGTGCTCCTAAGACAAAAATAATCCGATTTTGGCATGTAATCCAGGCACCTCTCTGCAAGTATCACCTGATATCAGCCTTAAAAATATTGCTTTTTCCTAAAAAACAAAACAAAACAAAAGACTGGTTAAGCTTTTCTTGTCATGTTACTTTCTATATGTTTCTCAACACAAGCAGCCAACTGGCTTTACGTTACAATTATCAGGACCTTAAAAGACACAGTTTACGCTGCCACATGTTTTTAGGGCTGCAACTATCACATGGTGTAAGACATCATTTTCAGATAGTTGAAGCAGGAAACTGTCACTGCTCATTAGGATCAACCTGGAAACATGTTAGACAAGTTGTTTGTCAGGACTGGCCATGAGTTTGCATTTAATGCTATTTGGCGTCTTAATTTTTTCTCACTTTGAGTCCCAGCTGAGGTGATATTATTACAGCTGACTGCAGAAGGCTCCTGTAAACAGTTTAGCTTGAATAAAACCAAAACCAGGGTGCATTTAATCTCATGTTACTGGGTGTGTACAGTAAATGCAGTAAATATAGCCATTGTATTTCTACCTCCCTCCATCTGCAGCTGTCAGCCTCTCAGTCTCTCTCCAACAGAATATGAATAACATACAGCATCCTTTCAGTCGTGTGTGTGTGTGTGTGTGTGTGTCTACACTACACTGAGGGCCTTTAATCTCTCATAAACCTGGCTTCAACACTCATTTTTCCACCCCTCCATCCATTATGCTGCAGAAAATCATTTCTGACTGAAGACGCATTAAAATCAATAGGC
>JBAJHX010000046.1:5866353-5886114 GCA_037176925.1 Amniataba percoides | reverse complement strand
TGGCCATTGTGCAGAATCAAATAATGCTGACTGAGGTCATCGCAAGCAAACAAATTCAGCTGGTTTAAAATGTGCTTCTTTTGGTGCCATTGCAGAACTGTGCCACTATGTGATAAATCACCTGTGGAGCGATGTGCTCCAGTTAGTCCCCCCACTTACAATTTTAAAGGGTGAGGCAAAGGTATGGGCATTGTGAGCTTGAATAAGGCCAAGAAAAAAGGAGGGAGATGGCGACAGGCAGCACAGCTTCTCCAGAGACAATACCCTCACCACGCATACTAAACTGAAAAACAACACAGTGAATTCCTGTGTCTATCTATATATAAGTCTCTATTGTGCACATGCTGAGAACTTTCATCAAATGACAATAATGGGAAAATATTTCTTTTCTTCCTTCCTGCTCCCACGAGGCCAGAAAATACAAAACTTGTTCCTGCTTATCTTTTATCTGTGAGCCTGATAAGCAGCCGTGCACCAGAGTGCACGGTTGCTTATCTGTAATATGATAATGGATAATGGGTCCAAATGATTTGCAAGGGCAGTGCACTGGTGACAAGGGGTGTGTTTGTGTTGTGTACACATGTATACTCCTTCTCATTACCACCTATATTGGGGCCATGAATAGGTTAGCAGCCCAAAGATGCACCTTTAGAATGGTAAACATGCCCTTATTACACCTGAGGTCACACACACACACACACACACGCAGACACACTCAGGTGATCTCATCAGCATTTAATCAGCATTTATGATGGAAGAGAAGCAGAAGAAGCCTAAGAGTCTTATTTTTCGCACAGTTTGAGGTGTAGTTTTAAAAGACGATGTTTGTTTAAATCACAGGTTCACATTATGATTACAGTGTGAATAAAAAGATGTCTTCAGTTAAATCAGATTAATCTATTTCAAACCCATCATTCATAGAAAAAAAAAAGAAAATATAGATTTTTTTCTATTTGACCAATCTTGCCATACCATAAATTATCTTTTGCTATTCAGTAGTGTTCATGCCGCTCTTTTGCAAACAGCACACAGAGACTAACTGTATCCCTCCTGCAGGTCTGCCCAAGATGCTGGTAATCAGGAACTACTATGGTGTACCGAGCCCTGCCTCTGGTCCAGCGCTCAACATCCAGACGGGTGACATCATCGAATTAATCTGCGCCGACCTTCACAGCCCCTGGTGGCAGGTCAGAGGTCACACCATCTCTAAATCACGTATTTCAAAATGCTCAAAACTGGACCAGCTGTATTTAAATCTCTCCTCACTGTCAGTCCATCTAACCTTTATCCTGACCTCATGTTCTGTAATACGGTTACAACGATGTAGCGGTTAGTCGCTTGTGCCTTTTATCAAGTTAGATTTGGTACATTCAGCAAGATGCACTTTTTATCAAATGGATTTCACACTAACAGCCTGTGTGAGATATGTTTATATAGACATCATACTGTAAGTTAGACATGTTACACCTGCGACTGTGCCCGGTCCAGCTAGCATTACAGTCTCATTGCTGGTGAAAGGAAGCAAAAGTCATCCGGATAGTTCCCGCTAACAAGAAAATAAAATTTTCATTAACACGCCCACAGACTGAGCACAGCACATGTTAAGAAGAAGCAAAGGACTCACATGCTGGAAATGTTTGTTTTATGCAAGCAATTACTGTCAACACGTGTGATTTAAACCTCACCGGAGGAGCTGAGATAAGCTTTTTTTTTTGTGCTAATTTGAGGCACTGTTGTGTGGTAGTCACTTACTGTGTGTTTGAAGCGGAAGAATTAAAGTCATAACAACAATAATCATTATCAGATTTTACCCGAGGCCTGAAAAGAAAGGACACTGTATTAAGATGAAGTGCTGCATTATTGTGTTATAATCAGACACGTAATGAGGAAACCAACAAATCTCACAATACTTAATACAAAAACAGATAAAAGAATTCAATTAACCCTGTGTAAAAGCTTAACCGGAGGCAGCCGCAGTACAGCAAACATTCGATATCCATCACCTTTGTGGCCGGCCGACCGTAATCATTTCTGTTCCGGGGGTGCGTGACAAATAGAATCGATCACTGTAATTTCATTTCATTCAAAAGCAACCATCTGTTTACTCTGTCAATGTTACCGGCCATAATCATTGTCACACCCTCAGCGAGGACGCAGCGGAAAGCAAAATTCTTCCACAAGAGCTGACAAAATGTCCTGAGGTCGCAGGGATGTGACAGGCGGTGACCACAAAACCATCAAAATGGGCTTAGCTGTAAGAGTGCTACTTGTGCCTCTGAGATTATAGGTGAAAAACAGCCATCAATCCCCCCCTATTGAACGCTTCCTGTAAAATAACACTTGCGAAAACGTCCAAATCAAAGTTTCAGATCGTATCGAAACAGGCTGTACATAAGCTACCCGCTGACTTTTTGCCTTTGAAGTGGTGGAACGCCCTTAATGGAGACGTACGGTCTGCACCCTCCTAAAAAACAGCTGAAAACGTATTTATTCAAACTGGACTCCATCTAACCTCATGCTCTCCAATGGTGATTCTTTTGTTTTTTATAAAGGTCTGTTATTGTTTTTGCTTTTTTCTTTATTGTTTTTTATGGCTTATTCTTTTTCAAATGTTTACTCTTGTAACCTTGCTCTGTGAAAGGTGATATAGCAAATAAACTTTACTTTTTCAACTTTACTGTCAGACCATTGGTGCTGCATCTGCTGGCACAGTTAAATATATGCTAAAAACATTTACCATAACTACATAAAATATTTTTCACATTTTTAAACTGATATGTAAAAATTAAATGTATTCAAAATTTATAATAGCATAATGATTCTGACACAGTACATAAACTCAAGCAGGTTCCTCCAGTATTTCAGAGTACATTACAAAAAGTATTTCAGTTTACCGTAATTGACTTTGCACGTACCCCTCAAGAAATTTATGAAATATCAACAAAAAAGTCACATCTGAATCCTTGTTTAATCTTCATGTAAAATGTACAAATTCATCTAATTCATCATTTTTTCAGCTCTGGAGTCCATGATTGAATTATTGTTCTGTATAAAATCTAATATTTTGTCTGATAAAAGCATCATCATGTGCCTCATCCAGTCAGCAGAAAATAATTGCTCTTTGGCTTCTGGAAAACCCCTGTTTTTGTGAACTGGGTCTCCCCCAGTGTTAAATCAAGGCACTGAGCCCAGGGAGTCGTCACCATGGGAGGAATAAGGAACTCATCCTCTTTCCTCCTTCCTGCCAGCCATTATTTCAACAATAGTTAACTAGGGCTGTAAATTTACACTGCTCTGTGTTGCAAGCTAATTGTTCCTGAATTATGGAGACAGAGTCAGCCAGATGCACGTAACGCAATTATCTCTCTGTGGTTTCAGGGCAAAATCCTGTCGACGAAAGAGGTTGGCTTCTTTCCAAGTGACGCTGTGAAGCCTTGCCCATGTGTAAGCAGCATTTCCTTCTAGTCCTTCGCCACATTAGGGGCTGTTGCAGCAGCTCACATTTGGCTGCGTGTATTTACTAGCAGTCCATGTGATGTGAGGGTGGAGGGCAAGCTATTTACCCGGCACGAGGAGGTAAACAGCCACGGGGTTTTATGTTCCGAGCACGAGGAACTTGGCTTGTACTGTGAGATAAAAGTTGGTTTACTGTCTAATTTGCTTTATCAATAAGAAGCAAAGAACAAAATGATATCTCAGAAGGAACAAGCAATACTTTATATTGCGTAAACTGGCTAAGAGGAGATATGGCGTGTTTTGTTGTCACTGACTTAACTGTACATAAGTCGCTTGTTTTTTTGTGCTCCACTTTATAAAGCTCTCCAGCAGCAGACTGTCATGTTCCATTCGATAAAATGAAATTCACACTGCGTCCAGCTGCTTCAGGAGTATGAGCTGCCCCGTAGATAACGAACTATTATCACCATGTCTGCACTGTTGTAAAGATAAGAAGAGCATTAAGCTGTTTTATTGGGGCTGTACAGTGTGAAAGCACCTGTTTTTTAGATCTGTGTACTAAGATTTTACTGTGGTGGTTTAGTGGTGAACGTTGGATTGAGGTTGGACGAGTGTCAGATTCATGAAAATAACAAAAACATGTGTCCTTTTTTTTTTTTGCTCCAGGTCCCGAAGCCCGTCGATTACTCCTCACAGTCCTGGTACGCTCTTAAATCATTTTTGCGTTTTGTTGCATCAGCCAAGTTTTGTTATAGTCCGACCAAAACAGGACAGATACAGATGTATATTCATCAGAATCAGGTCGCACAAACCTGCTACAGGCTGATAGGAGATTCATTTGGCCCAGACAATAAGAACATATGAATTATTAATTAAATTAAAATAACAATTATTAGAATTTTACACCCACATGACAACCACAGCATAACAAAGAAATTACATTATGCAGCTCTGACCCTGTGAGCAAATTAAAAAGTTGTGCACTAACTTTTCAATTTGCTCACACGGCGCTATGCAGCCAGTCAATAACTACGGTCTCACTCCGGAATGAATTTTAGGTGAGTCAGCTTCACGTCTTTCGGCCCGTTGTGTTGCAGGTTTGCGGGGCCCATGGAGCGGCTCCAGGCCGAGGCGGAGCTCATCAACAGGGTCAACAGCACCTACCTGGTCCGCCATCGCAGCAGAGAGTACACAGAGTACGCCATCAGTATAAAGTAAGTCTGTATGCCTCTTATGTCATTGGAGAGAGATTCTACCCCACGTACAGACTGTATCAGTATCACCACCTCTGATTGCAATTTGATGCTTGTATATCATTGATTTAAACTAAATACTATAATTAATAAAAATGGATCTTATGGATCCTGGAAAGGATACATTAAGATTTCATCAGACAACTGTTTGAACATTTCTAACAACATATATTCATTATCTTGTTTGATATTTGTGTTTAAAGATGACGTTAAAAAAAAAAGCGCCGACTATAAAATAATTTTTATTTGAATATTTATTGAGAGAGTTATGGGCTTGTCTTGGGTCTGTCTAACAATAATCCCATTTTATTGTTCCTCTGTGACATGATGGAGTAGCTGCAGATGGGCTGAAAAAGCGTCCGCTAGATTCATCAGATGTCTTCAGCCAAACCACAGTATTGACCAGACGTAACTCCCGGCTGTACTACACGAGTTTGACGGAGCGATTTATAGTCCCTTTGCAGAATGATGTGTTTTTCCTCCGAGGCTGCGGCCGTGGTTAACCACAGCGATGTGTGTGAAACTGACCAAACCAGATACTAATAACGTAGCAGGCTCTGGGTTAAGGCACGTGTAATATTATTCATTATGGTTTGACCTCAAAACTCCCCAAATGATCTAATTGGTTTATAATTAGAATCAAACAGCCAGTTTAATGTTGCTAATGAGAAAGCAGCAAAGCATACTTCAAAACCTCGGGGTGCTTGTGACCCTGCAATTGTTCCTAACTTATCTCTAATGGCCGGGATAAATGATGTCGGCGTAAACGCAGGCGGTGAAAAGGACTCGCTGCCGAGGGCCTGAGCTGGAACACTTTTCCTCCCCGCTTCTCTGTGAGCAACGCAAACGTTCCTTTAGACTTTTCTTTAACTTTTTTTTTCTCCAGAATCCCTTTTTCCTCTCCCCTCGCAGAACAGACCTTCAACTTCCTTCTGCTCCCAAGTCTTAATTGCTTGTGTGTGCGCAGACACTCAAAACAGAGCCGAGAACAACTGCCAGGCTGTTCAAGGTTATTAAAACCTCCCCGTGAAGGCAGAGGCAGGGCAGGAGAGAGACGCCTGCGTCGTACGAATGACATTTAAAACGGTGGTACTTGTTAAAGGAAACGCCTCGTCTTTTCACTCCCTGTTCCACAGGACTGAGCCGAGTGAGTGTCAAAGATTATGTCCAAATAGCCAACAAATCCCCAGTTTAGTGCGAATTAAACTCAAGCATTTAAGTCGTCAATAAGTCTCTAGATTTCTTAATAGTTTCAGTTCATTACAAGTCAACATTTAAAGCTAGTTTAAGACTGACTGCTTTTATTAGCTACAGTGTGTTTGAAATGGTTTGATGTTGTGTTTTGTTAAGTTAGAAGAAAAAGTTCATTGTTTTGGGAAATACTCTCTTTGTTGTATTGCAGAGAGAGACGAGTAGATTGATAAGACTGTTATGTGAAATGCGAGGCAGCTTAGCTTTGCTTAGCAGAGAGTTAGCTTAGGAGGCAGTTAGTTTAGCTCTGTGCAAAAAAAAAATCGAGCCAAGCTAAGCTAACTGGTAGCTTCAAATTTAACACACAGCTTCTGTCAGAGAGTCAAGCAAAACCCCACTCTCATAACACAAGTAAGCATATTTCTCAAACCATCAAAACTACCTGTTCATTTAACATAAAAAAAAATCAGCAACTCATTAAGGTTTTAAAAGTTTCTCATACTTTTTGAAATCCGGACATCTTGACCGAGGCCTCGCTCAGGGCCGGAGTCGGCCAGGTGTCCAAATTATATTCATTCTAATTGGGTCGGCTCGGGCCTGGAGTCGGGTAGTGGGAACTTTGAAGTGAGGAAAAATGAAGTGTTTTGCTGCCCTTTTTTTTTGACCGCCTCTGCTCGGTAATTGGAGGTGCATCACACCACCACGCTGTGTTAATTCTCTCTCTGTCTGGGTCAATCGCAATTTGGAATCGGGTCCTCGGGTCTTTTTTTTGGATGAGTCTTCTCTGTACTTTTTAAAAAGTAACTCACCCGTCAAGGCAGGTGTGAGTGAGCTGGCCACATGTACGTCTACCAAAAGCAGCTGATATTTTTTATAGATTAAAGCGAAATGTGAAAACTTCCGAATCTGGTGCCCCCCCTAGTGGCAGCGTCAAGTAAGACTGAGAGTGAAGGGCTGAAAAGAAACATACAGACTCCACCGATTGTCACGTGGGTTGTCACATTATTCTGCAAAAAATCTGAGTAATTGGATGCAAAAATGACATTTTTAAAAAATGTACATATTATGACTGACTGTTAGGACAAGAACAAGCAGACTGATGCAGCTGGTATGAATAATCACTGATAAAGCTGTGAATGACAGACCTCCCCCTGCACACCCCGACAGCCTCAAGAGCCCCATGAGCCGCCCTTTGGATGCAAATACGAGTATGTGGGTGGGGTGGGAGTGCAATCACACACACACACTCACTTTCTCCCGCCCGCCCATCATTCACGTGTCGCGAACCTGTGGGACCCCATGCATTACAGCGACGGCCCGGCTCTCCACAGGGGCCAGGGGCCGGCCACCGATCGATGGCGGTGATCAGAGAGGGAAATTACACTCATAACTTATTCAATGGCCCACAGGTACAACAACGACGTGAAGCACATAAAGATCCTGACCAAGGAGGGCTGCTTCCACATCGCGGAGAACAAGAAGTTCAGGAGCATATTAGTGAGTCTCTTTTTTCATCCTGTTTTATGTTTTTAAATTCCACCACTGCAATTCATAAATAAATCATCGTGTTCACTTAATGAAGTGTCAAAACCTGAATTTTATGTTAGCAGAGTGCACAAAAATAGCCATGATTAGAGACGTGTTTATACCGGCCCGGGGGCTTCAGCATTATAGATAAGTGCAGTGCATATTGGAAAGGTTCACCAGTTTTGTTTATGCCAAGACTGTATCTCAGATTTGCTAAAAACAGGTCTTTGAGGATAATGTTTCATAATATTTGTGTCAAAAAAAAGTTCTGTCCAATGCCACGGTATATTAAGTCACACTTGTAATATGCAGAAAATTCCTCGTTTCTTTTTTTAGCTATATCACAAATAGAGCAGGTTAAAAGCAACAGGCTCTGTGGTAATAATGAGAATCAGTTTTCAGGGAGACACTTATACATAATATGACAGATATGTAAATGATACAGATGTTTCATGAATACAGCTGTCATAAGATTATGAATGCGTCCTTTCTCGTTCGTTGCGTTCCAGAGAAATTTGACACGCAGTAAACACGAATGCTAATAACTGCGTATCTATTAGTTTGCTTACTTATTTCTTGTGTGTATGTGTGTGTGTGCCCAGGAGCTGATTGAATACTACAAACACCACTCCCTGAGAGAAGGTTTTAGGAGTCTGGACACCACGCTGCAGTTTCCTTACCGTGAACCGGAGAACGCTGCGATGCACCGCGTCAACCGGTCGGGCAGCAACAGTGAGTACAGTCTCTTAGAATAGAAACAATAAAATAAATACAATAAAAAGATCGAGGCACTTTTATACCACTGGACAATGTAAGAAGTATTCACAAAGAATTAAGGACATGTTTTTATTAAACACAAGTGGGTAAAATAATAGTTTCGTTCAAGTTAATACAGTTGCAGTGCAGATATTTAGAGCTTAATACAGAGATCCCATTCTGTATTTGTACATTTTTAGCTGACAATACATAGTGTTTAATACTAAAGGACATCTCAGAGGGACAAACAGGGCAGCTGTGAATGAAAGGTAACTGTTTTGTGCAACATATCTCAGATAAGGGTTGGTCTTGTGATATAGATATTAGAGATGTTATATAAAGATATTTTAGATAATTTATGTGACCAGCTCTATATATCTGACAGTCAAACGTGCTGTCAGCTGATCAGCATCAGTGGACTCTCAGTAAAGCGGTCTGTGATCTGACACTCTGCTGATCATTCATGCTCATTTAAGCATTGTTAATAGTTTGCTTCAAACTGCGACATGCTGCTGTCACTGACTGCTGATTTTTCCCACCACTTCCCGTTTCTTTTTTTCTATTTATCACCCTTCCCAACTCTCTCGCTCTCTGCTTTCTTTCACATGGGAGCGTCTTCGCAGCCTTAAGAGCGAGAAAGCCATTCGTGGTTAAACAACAGTCCAGTCTTTTCTGATGTTAATTATTTTTGACTGAGCTGTCAAACAGCGGTTGGGGAATCCACTAAGCATGGTATAAGATTTGATAACACTCTCCAGACGCTTACTTCAAATCAATTTGAGAGAAATAATCTGGTCAAACCTTTCAAGTCAAGAGTCAAAAGTATTCATAATCTGAGCCTTAGCTACTCTGTGAATGCTGCACAAATTCAAATAATCCAATATTGGTTACTTTTTAAAATCTAAAAATAAGATTCTTTTAACTTTTGTTATGTAAAAGTTTTCACCACAAAGTCACAAATGAATGTGATGTGCTGTTTGATGGATTTGATGGACATACACGAAAACCAAATGTAAGCATACAGTATATTTTTAAGGTGTCTGGTTACATTTCATTGATTTAATAGTAATAGTGAAATTTAGTTATTGTTAAAATGTTAATCTCTTGGGTGTTTCAAAGCTGCTAAAGCTGATGCTTTAAAAATAACAAAAATAAAACACGATTTAAAGTTTGCAGCTCGTAAAAATTACTACATAAGTTCAAGTACTACGTAAGTTCAGTGTTACACCTTCACTTTAAAATTTGTCAGTTGTCAACGTGTCAAAGATTGCCATTTTAAATAAAACAGTATTATTGAACCATCAACCATCAAGCAATTCACTACCAAAGTGTTACTGGAATTTAGGATATTATAATATAAAACACCTTGCTGAAGACAAACCTTGTTCCTGTGAATGTTGCGGTGTGCTGTCTGGCAGTTGTTGGGGTGAAGATTTGAGCAATGCGCTCATTCTTACGCAGATAAAAAAATATCAGTATGTTGTGTTGTGAACAAGCCTGTCAGCACCTCAAGACAAAGCAGCTGCTGTCACCAACACTTTGAGGAGCAGAACTGTGCTTGAATGCAACACTGAGGATTATTTATGCATGCAGCTGCTGTTCCCTCATAACTGTGTGACTTTGTCAGTCAGCACCCTAACTTACCTGTTTCCCCTCAACATCAGGTGTTTTTTTTTTTTATTAGGACTCAATGAGAGACAGAACATAACATCCGGTGACATGTTTTTCCCTCTCTGGCTTGAATTTAACAGGTGTGAAACTTTGAACTGAGATTTTAATGAGACATTTTTGAAGTAGAGCAACAGCTGAGCACTGTCAAACTGCCAACTCAGGATTGAATATAGACACTTTTTGACAAAAACTATAGTTTTTCATGTGTAATGTAGTAATGAAAAGTGAGTTTTATACTTTTATAAGGGTTTATTTTGGGAAAAGAAATCAGAAAATTCACGTCTCCTTTTTTTATTGGTTTGGCTGATAAAGTCAGGTGGGAATATCACTCACAGTTAACTGTCTGCAGCCTTTAAAACTGAAAGTTGAAAGTGCTGTAAAACAGCCATGTTCACCCCGCGCAGGCTGAATGTTTCAAGCGTGCCAGAAGAAAAAGGTATTAAACAGTGTGTGAGCCAGGCAAGGGAACAGTGCCCATCAGTTGGTTAATGGAAAATGTATGACTTATCGCAATCAGTGGCAAAATGAGATTTCATTTGAACCCTGTTTGCCACTGCGTGCAATGGAAAGAGAGCAAGGCAAAAAAAAAAAAAAAAAAGTCCCAACTTGCTGACGATGACGTTCCAGGCGGGAGGAATGTGAACAGATTGTACAGAGCTGTTTGCTTGTTCCGAAGGAGGCCTGTTGTGTCAAACTCCGCTTCAAAACACAAGTCGAGACAGCTTCAGTCCAAATTTGTTTTGTTCCAGTGTGCTCTTGTGTCTCGTAGGCAGCCTCCTCCTCGTGCGCAGACTTCATTTTCTCCCTCTCACGTTTAAATGAGCCTTTTGTTTTGATTTCCATCTTCCTCGAGCACTGCTGGAGTACGGCTAATTAATGTTCGTGTTTTATGTTTTTCTGGACAGCTTTGCAGAAGGCAATACTGATTGATTGATCTTTTCTTTTACCATTACTTTAGCCACTAAAGCAGTAATATCAGTGTTAATCCTAATTATAGATAAATATAATAGTGTCAGTGGAACAAACTCAGCTGACAGCGTGTGTGAGAGTCTGATTGGATTTTTAATCATCTTCACTCTCTTGTGAAATGACACGATGCCTGTACATGTGTGTACTCTTGATGTGAGTCTCCTCTATCAGTCAGCCAGCTCACATTGTGTATTCTGGTGTGGTCCACAAATCAGATTTTGCAAAAATGAAGCATGTAAAATGCAGCTGGTGTCTTGGTGGCTGTTTGAGGCGGAGGGCGATCCCTCTTCATATCGCTCGTACCTAGACACCATTAGGGGTTGCTGAGCTGTCTCTCAGTGCTCTGATTAGTATTCATTTTAAAAACCACTGGAGCTCTGCTCTCCTTACAGCATATCAATAACCCAGGCCAGTTAACTTGCCAGCAGTATTGTTGGGAGCGGCACATTTTTCATAAAGTTTCGGGCATTTATCTGCCGTTGTGGAGATTAGATTTTCTATTCCCAGTGGCACAGCCTCAAATTTGAGGCACAGGTTATTGGCAAACAATAACTCATCCATAAACACATTATCAATAATTACATAATTTAGTCAGTGAAGTAAATTAATGCCAAATAAATTATGTTAGATATTCTGATATGAAATGACATGAATCAATAGTTGATATTTGTAACTCCTCACAGTTTGTAGTCATAGACAGATGGACACACGTTAAAGGCTGAAAAAGATCACGTTGTTTGTAGTTTGTCTGTGTGTCTTTGTGATTGATTTTGTGTTTCATTATAGCCATTTATTCTCTCTTTGTGGCCATATTTTCTCACTTTTCATGCATTTTGTGTCTTGCGTCTCATTCTGGTCATTTGGCTTCTCTTTGTTTTGTGTCCCTCTGAAGATGTTTTGCATCTCTTTGCAGTTGTTTGCATCTTATTAGTAATTTTGTGTTTCTTTGTACCTGTTTGTCACAGTCTCACAGAGACGCTGGTTCATGGGTCCTGGGCCAGTGCCTTGTTTGCTCATTCAGTAATCCATCCATGATACTAACACACCATCTATCACCGCCTGACTCTGGTAAGGCGGGCGCCCACTCTGGCCTGCTCCTGTGTAACGATGCAGAAGCAGACTTATGGGGCTGTGTAACCAGAGTTAACCACACTAGTTTCTTTCACTTGTTTCTATCACGTATTTGAAAGAAAAGCTGATGATTTCTACACCACGGGATGTTTTGTTGACCCCTCTCTGGACAAAAATCTCTGGATAGAATTGTTAATTGGCATCCATTTAGAAGTGGCTTATACTGTGTAGTCTGTTTCTATTTAAATAGCACTGCGGCTGAGCAAAAACCTTTGTAGCATCAGCGTTTCCTCCTGACTGTACTTGTGCCATACTTGCTGTGTTGACATTCCCAAATAACCCAGTGGATTCAAATGTATCTTTAAAGACTACAGTACTAATACTCTCAGGGTTAGAGGTTCTGTTCCTCAGAGCAAAGCAACAACACTGCCAACTCTTAAGACATTTTTGGAACCAGATCAATGCCTGTAGCTTCTTTCTCTGCCAGCAGAAATACTGGAAGACAGATAGAAATACAAATGCAGCGGGCCTCCGGTGGGTTATTTCTCAAGCTGTTCGCAAGGTAAAGGCACAGTTAGTCTTTCTAAAGTTGGGGAATCTTTACACTGGACATTGTGAGCTTCAGAAATGTGACATAAAAAGCCAAAGAAAGGACATCATAGGAAACTGTAATAAGTTATCAATTGAAGCAGGTCTGTCAAAAGGAAATTTGTGAAGGAGATGTGTATCTGCAGTGACTGTATTACAGTTGGGTGATTGTCTTTATGAATATGCAAATAGAAATCTATTCCCCATGCTGTAATTGTGAGCCCACTGCATGTTCCTCCCAATTAAATGAACAAGTGATGATGTCGTACTCCATTAATGATGCAGATATCCTTTCAGCAAATTGGAAGCAAGACGTGTCGTCACTTCATATTTCGAAGCAACCTCGGCAGCATTTGCATTTGTTTTTGCATCTTCAGCGTCCTGAACATCAGATTCAAAGTGGCCGATCTTTCAGTTACATTCTCCAGCAGCAGAAAACTAAATGTGTAGGCCTCTGTCGTGTTTTAGGAAAAATTAGACAAAAAGAGCTACAGAAGCATTTTAAGTTTTAAGTTAATATTGGAAATTCGGTCCTTTTAGCCAAGCAAAGTCATTTGAAACTTTAGAACAGAGTCTGACTTAGTGTGTTAGATTTCTAATTACAGTTCCCACTTTAGGCCAAGCGGTGTAAATACTTTCAAGGATACAAATTAACGAGCCGGCAGTGAAAGAACTGCTAGAAGTGGCTGCGTAAATGTACCACTGGCAAGAGCTGCTCCTGTGCTTGTCGTCATTTATTTTTTATCAAACTGCAACTGTGTTTTTTATACCTCTGGAAGAGATAAAAAAAACCCCTCAAAGTTGGGATTTTTTAAAAAACATGTTTTATTTTTTCTCCTTTGCTTCTCTCTCCTCCACCACCAAACCCCCCCTCATCCCTGCCTGGCCTGCCCTGCCATAGCCCCATTGCTCTGCGGCCTCTCTTTTGTAACTCCTGCCGGCTACAGCTTTGTACCTCCTTCCTCTGCTCCCTTCTGGTCAGGTACAGGTATCACTTCTCTCCCTCTCTCTCTCCCTCTCTCTCGCTCTCTCGCTCTCTCTCCTTTCATGTTGAAGGCTGCTTAGCATGCTGGCTGTAGCTCAGTGCATCCACGTCGCCGCCTGACTCTCTGCCTTTACATCTGCTATCTCACCTTCCATTGCACCATTTCACCTCTCCCATAGTGGTGTGCACATACATGTCATCCTGTATGGAGAATAGGGACTGTTTTGTTTTGTTTTTTGTTTTTTTTGGTAATGCATGCATACACTGCATCTAAGCACACTGCATGCCAACACGAGAAACAGTCGAGAAAGGAGCCGTGTTTGAGGTGTTTTCGGAGGCATGCGTGTCTGTGAGCGCGAGCTTGTGTGTGTCCGTCTGTCAAGGTAAAGGTGGAGGTGTCCAAATACACAGAGCTCCTCTATATTAGCTATTCTCTCCCCATGGCCAGGTTGTAGAGGTCTGACACTCCATTTCCACCTGTCAGCTTAGCCAGTCGACTCACCAGTCGGCGTCTGGAGAAGGTAGAAAGCCGGCCGGGTGGGATGGAGCAGTGGTAACTAGCTAACCCGCTCCACAGCTGTCTCTCACGCTGCCATCTCCTCGACAGGATGTGTAGTCGCACACACACACACACACACACACACACACACACACACACACACACACACAAACAGCTGTCAGAGCGCTCGAGCTGGACTTTCTCGACTAAAGGAACAGACTGCAAATGCTTCTCGCTCTTTAGTAAGGCAGTGTGAAATAAGTCACAAACACACTAGTTGTACAGACAAAGCCTTCACAGATCAGCTGATTCAGCAGTGTGTGGTATTCATCACATCACAAGCAAAATGATAAGGAAACAGACAGCAAATTCGTTAAAGTGAACATCACCTCAATTTTAGGATTATTCCGTGTTTTTTTTATTTCCCCCTTTGATATTTTTCCAACCTTCTCATTCGAGACCAGATAATTTGGGTTGCACCATCTGTTCACAACTTAATTCATGTGTAAAATCCTAAAAGTTCTCAGTAACCACTTCCTAGTTAAAAAAAGAGACTAAATCAAAGTTCATGAAGGCTGTAGTGACTTGTATATAGATTTCTTTGAGAAATGTGAAGAGCTGTATGATTAAAAAGCAATCAGCTGTGGGTCTGAAAACAGACACTGTAGCATCACAGGTTGTAACATATAACTTTAAAACATGAGCAACAAAGTAGAGCGCTGAAGTCCTGAAGTCACGTCCAGGCTGAACTTGCTTTAGTCTGAAAGCTCTTTCTTGAAGTTGAGTTGCTCAGTGACTCACATCCTTTGACCAGCTGTAACATTCAGACTAATGACACCATCTGACTCAAGACACCATTTCCCATAAGCCCTAGACATTTGAATCACCTTAAAAACAATACCCTAAATGTTAAATAAACAGCAACATTAGATAGTTTGATTAGATTGTCTCAACATACTGCTGAGAATGAATGGATCTTTAGTACTAAGCAGATGTACAAATGATTCTGAAGGTTTTCTAAAGTTCTTGTTTAAATCAGCTCACTAAACATAATTATTAAACAGATTATTATTTCCTCCATAATAAACACTTAAGTCATGTTTAGTTTGACTGAAGAGCTGGTGCGACAAACTCAAATGATTACTTTTCATCAATCTATTGGCTAAGTTCTGTTACTGCTACAACTAACACCAATAATAATGATAATATCACCACTACCAATAACAATGGCAGATACTCTTACATTTCATAAGAAAAAGAGGAGAAAGATGTGGAGATGCCTGGATTTTCTGGGTGAATGAAAAAATATCTCTCATCTTCATCTGTGTGTGTGTGCACTTGTGTGTATGTGTTGACACTGTGACTGATGTTTTAGATTTTTTTTTCCTATCATCTTGAGAGTTGGATGAACTTAATTTTTTATAAAGGCCGTAACACCCGCCTCTGTCTCTCTCTTTAACCCCCAGTGTTCACTCCAAAAGTGATCGGTGTGGCGATAGCGCGGTACGACTTCAGCTCACGTGACACCCGGGAGCTCTCGCTGCAGGAGGGTGACGTGGTGAAGATCTACACAAAGTCGGGAGCCAACGGCTGGTGGAGGGGAGAGGTCAACGGCAGGGTAAGCCACTAAAACACAGCATCCCATCACCAAAACAAATGTGGAAAAATAGCCTTCTTCTTTTCCCTTTCTTCATAAGTTTTAATGTGATACAGTAATAACTGGGATATATGTAGGTTTTCACTGCCTTCATGCTCATTTTCACTGAATGTGATTTAAACCGAGGCAGACAAGTTTCAGAACTTTCATTAGCTGTGTTTACTGCGAAAGCACTTTTGTTTCCTCATTCAGGCTGTTAAATTTTTTAAATCCAATTTTAGGTAGTGCTAAAAATGGGCTTTTTGAAGAAGAAAGATTTGGCAGATATTCTTGTCTACAGGTACCTGGAAGGGACTGTTCAGATTTAGTCTTTTTTATCTTTAGTCTGTCATGTTCACCTTTCCAACGCTTCTGTTTCTCCATATCATCACTTGGAAGAGTTCATTTGCTGCTCTTGTATGTCTTAAATGCATTAGTTTTCCTGTCCAATACCAAAAGCACTTCATAGTCAGGCGTGCAGTGCTGAGAGAATCCTGCTTCTAAATGCAGGGAAATATACGTGCCGACTCCCACTCACACACACTGCATTCAGCTCCTGTGTGTGTGTGTGTGTGTGTGTGTATACACTGCAGCCTTCAGTAATGTGTTTATGCCGTGAGTGTGTTTTGTGAACAACTGTGTTAAATGAAGAAGCGTTTCTCTTTTGTGAAGCCTGATGTGTGTGTGTGTGTGTTGATGCTGCTCTGGTGAAAACTAAACACTGTGTAGAGTCTGCAGAGAGCTGTTAGACTCTCTTTAGAGCCTTCAAGTCGTAGAAACAATTGGTACTGCTGGCTGGAAAAAAAACAACACTGAGTGTTTTTAATGTAGTGTTTATGTATAACAACATTTTTTTTAGGTTCAAATGGAGATATCCACCATTTAAAACAGACTGTTTATCATTAATTCATTAACAACTGGAACTATTTATGTCAGCTAATTATATTTTGTGTAACATTTCAATGTGACTTAATCTGTTTTATTAAAGGCTTTGGCAATGGAATACCGGTATTTTTCTCAGCCTAGGTCAATATGTGACAGATATGTGAGGATATGGGGGGAAAAAAATTATGTATGTATACACACACACAAAAATTAATTACCATGTTTCATCTTCAAACATGCAAAACACACACACACACTCACATACACACCTACACACACACTGCAGGTTGCTGAAAGGCACTCAGGTAAATGTAGTAACTCACTATGTGAAGCAGAAAAAGCAAAGGGGGTGCACGTCAGTGAGCGTGCCATAAATTACCGTAAATTACCGCGGATGCTGTCAGTGTGTGAATACTTATTCCCTCCTCTCCCCCTCTCAGGTCGGCTGGTTCCCGTCCACATACGTAGAGGAGGGTGAGGAGTGAAAGGTCCGGCGTGGGAAGGCGAGTAAGATAAAAAGGAAGAACGGCAGCGGTGGAGGAAGCAAACTGAACACGTAACAATAACGAAGAGGGTGAACTCCCTCGCCCGCCGCTTGCTCCTGTGTTACTTTTCGGAGCAAGGCAGACGGCCTCACTCTCCTCCGTGGAGTCCCGCTGCCTACAACCATCCCAGAAGCCTTTGGGAGAGAAAAGGGCTACAGTACATTGCAGACGCAAAGACGCCCCATCATTTCTCGTCGGCTCTGTGTGGCTAAGTGACTCCACCAACTAGCAGCTTGCCTGTCAGCGGGGCACGAGCCCTGGCCAGACACACTCCTCCCTCCCTCACCTCATCCATCCATCCATAATTCACCCTTCGCTCACTTCCCCCCTCTGCCCCGGCCAGCCGCAGCCACCCCTGACTCCCACCTGTTTCTGCTTGCCAAGTCGGCCGTCGCCAATCTGTCAAAAGTAGATACTCAAATGCCACTCTTCCATTCATGCGCTCATCCATCCATCCATCCACCCTCCCTGCCGACCCCCTGTGGGAATAGAGTCATGTGAGCCGGAAAAGACCTACACTGTAATGTTTCTTTTCACCCCCCTTTCATCCCCTTCTCCCTCTGGAGGGATTTCAGTCCGTTTTTGACCTTGCCTGTGTGTTTGGTCCACTAATGCAGGTGGTTATTGATGACTTGATGACCCAGATTCTCTCACACACACACACACATACAGACACACATACAAATACACACAAACGCACGCCACCCACCTCTCCTCCCCTTCAGATTATGATCGCACACTCTTTTACAGGAGATGTAAGAGAGGGATGGCGTCGGATAGCATCGCTTCACAGTGCCAGCAATTGATCGCTGTTGTTCCTATTTTCCTCCCACCTCCTACATTCTTTATCTGCAGCCCAGCCTCTCATGTTTTTAGTTGTCTTGGCCGTTAGCAATCCTCTGCTCTTATCGGCGGCAGCTCTGTCGACAGGAGCCCATTCGCCGAGGGCTTTATCTTATTTGAGGCATTAGCGGCTTGTCGGGGAACAGGCCACACTACCTAGACGCCACCTGTCCCTCTTAACGCGAAAAAGAAGGCAGGAAAGGCAACCTCTGTCGTCTTTTTGTTTCTTGTTTTTCAATTTTCCACTCCACTTTCTTTGCTTTTTTTCAGCATATCTTTAACAGTTGTTTCCAGTTTCATCATCTACTGATATGACAGATTGCGTTCTTGCAAAATTGAGGGACTCTGAGCTGGTAGTCTATGAGAGGCTGTCTACTCTGATTTGTATTTCAACATCTCCCCCAGATTATACATCAAAATGTTTTTAGAATCATCCTCCTAGGTTTTAGTGGAGACTTAGTGTCTTTCACTATAACTGCTATTTTAGAGGCTTTTCCACTCAGCAGTACAATTTGTGCAGAAACACTGAACTTGCATTTAGGGGATTTGTTTTGGCAAGAAAAGCATCAAATTTGAGGAAATGAAAAAAAGGTATTTATATATTAGCACTTCAATCCAAAAGAAGTGATATCAGCTTTCAGAAACACTTTTCCACTTCTTCTATTTTCTCGCTAACTGTCCTCCCTCTCACCCCTTCTCCTTCTCTGTCTTCCACCCTCACCCCCTGTATACATTATGCACACTGTCTGCTTAATCCACAGTGAAAGAGGATTTTCCCACATTTGAGGGAATAAATACCTTTACGGCAAAACACGCCGCACAAACACGCTCATGATGTCAACACACACTGACATGCAGCCTCAGACGGAATAAGCAGGCAGTGTGCACAGATCCAAAGTAGTGATCAATTCACATCTGGATGTGAGACCAAAAAAAAAAAACTCCCCCAGCAGTTGGCTTTGTGCAGCGATGTTTAAATCCCAGCCAGACAGAGAGTTTCCTTGCTGGAAAACAACCTAAAAAACGACACACTTCTTTGTTTGAAATATGTACATATGGAAATGTTTTATTTAACTCCTGCTCTGTGACGCCTGTTCACGCAGTGTGCAGAAGGCAGGCGAACTCTCTGGACTCGTCGGTCACCCGATCACGCGTCGTTTCTGTGGAGAACGTTGCTCTGAACTAGTCCTTTAATTTCTTCAATCTGAACTTGTTGTTTGGCTTTACTTCCCATGTTCCTCCTAACTCCTCAAACACAGACTTTCACACAGTTACACACACCCACGCATGACATTTAAAAAAATCATCCATCTCTTTTCTGTTAAGGGAAACTATTTATGTAACATCCAATGTACATAAAATACGATAACTGTCAGCGAAACGCATATTGGTGCAGTTAAGCGAGAGGCGGCCTTCTGTAATTGACAGCTGAAATGGAAACACGGCGAACAGGCTCTTATCAGGCAATCGATAAATTTAGAACTTTCAGAGCTAATGTGGAAGTTTAACGACTTGAGAAGACGAAGAAAGCCGTCGTGTGGCTAACTTGTGGGTTCTGCCTCATGTAACAGCCCTCGAGGCCCCGCTCCCATCCAAAGCCTCTCCTGTCATGTCTTCATTGTGTCCGTGTCATCGGCTATTGTGTCAGAAATATATATTTTGTGAATCTAAGTAAGACTTCATTGTAAAGATATGCTTTTGTGTGCGCTTAATGGAGCCATTATGTTTAGAAATCATTAATAGCCTCCTGCCGGCCCCGTCACTCCAGGCCATTCTGAAACATATGATAAAAGAGCTTTTGTTCTCGGCCATATTGTTTAAGTATACCGAACTAGAAAAAAATGTGTCAGAAAAAGGGTCATATTCATGTATTTTTGCATTGTGAT
>JBAJHX010000046.1:5836896-5857057 GCA_037176925.1 Amniataba percoides | reverse complement strand
AATTGAGAGAAAAAGGTTAAAATCTTATAAAGCTTTAAGCCAAACAGTTCAACACACACACACACACACACACACACACACACTATTTTTAGGCTGGTCACAATCACTGTCATAGACCTTATATGAAACTTAAAATAACATCACCGATCTAACAGACATTAACAAACAATGATCCCATGTCTTCTGCTTTCTTGTGAATTTGAGGTATTGAGAGTGATCATTTAATTAACAAATAACTGAATTAACCAAATATAGAAAAAAGATACCACATGAAAAATCACATGAATTCCCTTAAAGCCAGAGATTAAAGAGCAGTTATTGCTAAGCTAGGCTGTTTAATTACTTTGGAAAAACTACTTAATGTTATTCTTTCTCGCAATTATACTTTGATCGAGCCACTGTCTTCTCTATGTGTTGTCTCTATGACAAAGTCAATTACTAGAGTGATTGAAGCATCAAAATAGAAGTCTTCGATCACAGGAAGCAGCTAAACTTAATTCACTCATGGTTTCCTAAAGCTCTGCTAACTGTAACTAGCTGAGACTGTGGCTCGAGGTACTTTTGTTGATGGTATCCACCCCTACGATTCTCTGTAATATGTATGCAGACCCCTGCTTCCTCCTGCGTGGCGGAGGGATGATGGAAATGTGGGAGGCAGAGCTTCTATTTTGGGGCGTCGGAGTCGAGCTCAGTCTTCGCTTTGCCTCTCTCTTTTCCTCCTAACCTCAACTGGCAATCGTGCCATTCGCAATGTGCCCATTCCCCAGTGTCCCCTGAAGCACCTCCACATGTATTCAGCACCCATTTGTCATTCCTGGGAATGTGGTGGCGTCAGCAGTTATGTCCCAACCTCCGCCGATGGCACCACACCACCACCACTACGAGGAGTTTCAGCCCCGCCTGAGGTCACCCCACTCCCTTATTACAGTTTTATACCTTCAGCGTGATGGATAATGATGTTGTTGCCCTATTTAGTCTGCTGTGGCAACCGCGCTCGCGCATCAATTGCTCATTCAGTCGCATTTCATTTATGTGCTGGCTCGCTTCTCATAGATCTGTTAGCTACACTGGCACATTCAATACAAGGGCTAAATTTACCTCAAAAGAAGTCCTTTTTATACTGTTTTCTTGTTATTACTGGCTGGTGCATGCAAACATTATGACTGAGTAAGAGTGAAGTGGTACAGCAAGAGCAACTTGGAGTGAAAAGGGTCCTTTTTACTGCAAACTTTTTACTGTGATCTGCAGAAAGAAAAGCACACGAATCACGAGTTACATTAATGAAAGGTCTGTTCAGTTTTGTGAGTCGTGACAGTGATCCAGCATGCACATTTCCTGGATGAAGCAGCTAAATGGAGCCACTATCATTTATGTGTGTTTTTCCTACTGTGACATGTCAAAATGTCTCCGTATGCAACCATACAGCAATTATGTTGACCCACGTTGATCTAGGGGAGAGAGGAGTAACATAAAACCAAATGCAGAATGTCAGTTCAGCTGAACTTCAGAGAAAGAGTAACAAGCCCACCAGCCCTGACTGCAGTGGGATATTTGCAGGTCTATTAAACTGCTGTTAATACAGTGGTTGTTGTTTCAGTTTAAGTTGGGTTGGATCACACACCAATGAGATGACATCTGTATCAACCATCAATCATGTTTGATATTAGAGGCTACAAGTATTTAACAAGACACGACTGTTAACTATTGTCTTGTAAATAGGAGCATACCATAATTTCCGGACTACTGTGCGCACCTGAATATAAGCCTGCATCATATGCATTTCTTTGTGTGTTTCCATGACAAGTGTGTGTGCATAAAGTGCAAAATGACTGATCTGAAAAATTTAGTGTGAGTGCGTTTGATTAATTCGAACAGTTTCATTGGTCCACTGTGACTTGTTTGGTAATTTCATTGGTCTGACGTGACGAGGCTAAACGTTTTGGCGGCATGAAGCTCGTTAGCTTGTAAAAATCTATAAATTAGGCGCATCATTGTTTAAGCCGCAGGGTTCAAACCGTGTGAAAAAAGTAGCGGCTTATAGTCCGGAAATTACGATAAATAGAATAATTACATGCACATACAAAAATAAAAATTACTGGGAGAGTGGGACAGTCTACATAAAGTAGACTAAAGTAGAGTTTGGGCAGCAATTAGACATGGATAGTAAGCAATGGTGATTGATAGCATGATTAAGTTGATTGTGACAGAGTGATTAATAATGGAAACCACAATAGAACCAGAGGTGCTGGATCTAAAATGTCTTAAATGATATCCTGAGGGGTCACCCTGCAAAGAACAACACGTAATTAAAAGAAGAGCTGACTCACTCAGGATGAAGGCTGAAGTGCATGTCTGCTTCTCAAAACAATCATCTGCTAGTAAAACACCAAGTGGAGACCCGAACTACATCGTGAGAGGGAAAGAAAAGTTGGAGTGGTAAAAGTAGGGAGGAGGAAGTGAGCAAAATATTTGGGGAGCTTCACTCCATCCATTTTGGTGTGTGAGGAGAAAACTTGCAGTGAGATAATAAAGTGATACTGTTGGAGGATTGGTGAGTTGGTATCTTCAAAATGAGACTGAACACATAGTTCAGTCCAGCACAGAAGAGTGTAATGTTTCTTTTTGAAAGTAAACTAGTCTTTGGATGTAACACTGACTAAAGTTCTGACCTGTCCTGGGCCATTTTATTCAGCTGCTATTTGATATTTTTAAAAGGTCAGTTGGCATAGTGTCACATCACAAACACATCAACAGTAATATACTTTTTTAACCAAGCCTCTTAAACCTGGTGGACACAAACTCTTCTGCCTCCTCATGCGAGCATTTGAATTCGGCATTTGAGGTTGCTGAACAAAGTGGTGGCCTTTTTCCTCAGTCCACCATGTTTGGTCTTTGCACCCAAAAACTTTCAGCCCACAGCTACAGCCATAGGTGCAGTGTTATCTTAGGTTTAAAGCAAAACTGGATAAATCCAGTCATGCATTTTCTGTAGTGACAGACATGATGGAAGAATAACGTACTTCAAAACCATTAAAAAATCTTTGTGGTATTTTCCCCAGAAACTACCGTTTTCTCTGTGAAACTGATCAAAATCTGCTCACAAACAAGCGGCATGATTTGCACGAAAGATGTTTTTTTCATAATGAGAATCCCATCAGGTGGCGAGAGAGGATGTCGAGGCCTCCAGTAAACTTGTTGAGCAGCTAACGGGCCTCATTTGAAAATGACTCTGACAGCTCTGCTCTCTTCCCTCGTAGCTACAACATTCACCTACGGAAACACAAAGGCCCAGCGGCAGCACACACCGACGACGATCTAATAAATTAAACTCAATTAATTACCATGTTTAGCATAATTCTGGAGTTTAACAAAGGTCTTTGTGGTAGATGTATGCATTACAACAATTAGTCATTTTGATGAGCGGGGATTATAAATGAGGCAATTAACACGCTGTCAGATCGGTGGGGAAAGAGCCTCACTGCTCATTCTCTGAATCCTATTTTTTCACATGTAAACTTCAGTCTTCGGTGCCGTGGTGGCGGCTGGTGTCAGGCTGTCAGATGGGGAGGGCTGAGGGTCAGCTGGGCGCTGGAGTGACCGGGACAGCGGCGGACAGTTGACCCCATCAAAACACAGAGCGGCTGAGTTAAAGTGGAGATGCGGCGTCCTTCCATCCTCTCAGGTTAACCTGATTTAACTCAACGACACACAAATACGCACACATGAAGGATGTTAAACCCCTCCTTTCGACACTACACATGAGCACACACACACACACACACACACACACACACACACACACTGGCTGCCTGCGAGTTAAGTCCCCAGGCGAGAGCCGGGGCTGCAGAGAGGGGGAACACATTAGCCTAATAAGGGCCATCTGGTGGCCATTCATTAACTTGACCATCCTTGAAGTCCCCGACCCAAAATGTCATTTTTCACTTTGCTGAGGAATCCGTTAGGTGACAAGATGAACTTGGGCCAAATTACCAAAGATGGAAAATGTGAGAGAAAAAAGGAAGACAGAGAGTGAAGAAGCAGAGAAAGAGATGGGCTGTGAGGAAACCGAGAGAGAGGCAGAGAGAAAAGAGAGAGAGAGAGAGAGAGGGAGAGACAGGGAGTGGGAGCATGAGTGAGGCCAGAAAGGCAAGTTAATTAGCTGATATTGTATACACTGTGGGCTGATCCAAAGCATTAGTGACACATGGAAATGAAAAAAAAAAAAAAAACAACACTTTTCACCCCATTAGCTAATTCCTCCTATCATCCTCGACAACGATTCAACAATGTTGGAGTCCAAACATTTGACAGTGTTTTTCACATTCAAATATTTATTGTGTTTACTTTTACTTCATGGGGGAAAAAATAAATAAATAATTGAAATAAAAAATGAGACCTTTTCCTCATTATATCCTGTCCAAACGCCCAGCAGTTCTGTGTGTGTACTCATGAAAAGACATTGTGACAGATAACTCTGTGCTGCATCTCAGACCTTGACTGACACTCATTTACCACGATAAGTGATTCTTAAATAAATGAGTGTACGCTGGCACACGTGAGCTGCAACGCCCTCGTGCAACAGGGGGTCTGCACGGGTTTAATCAAGCTGTCTGATTAGATGTGTGCACGGAGAGGCACCTTTCTGTCTCGTACCAAAACTCTCCACAAGGTCATATGCAAATGCTCCCACTGTTTCTTACCGCCTTTAATTCTTTCAAGTGCTAATGTGAGTGATCTGTGAGGTCCTTTTTGTTTTTTTTGTGTTATTTTCCCCCCAATTCTTGCTGCTAAGCGGCCATTACTGTCCTGTTTTTGCTCGGCAGCTCCCAGAGATCAAGAGGACAGATGTGTTTTTATTTTAAACGTTTATTGCTCATTGTTCAAGGTTGTCGAGAATGAATGGAACCATTTTTGGTGGAGCAGGTGATACAGTTTTTCATATAGGACAGTTTTACGTAACTCGAGCATGTTTTGGAGGTAAAATGTTGAACACTTTTCTTCTTCTGCAGGATAAACAGTGGACATTTTGTCTCTGCTGTATTATGGGGTGAGTGTGAGCAGCTTTCTCTAGAGTTATTTGTCTGGTCTAACATGTTCCCGGTAAACCGGCTTTGTCAGTGTTCTCAGTATTTCATCAGTTCCAGCTGTTCTGTTCTCCTTCCTTTCCAAGATCAAACACACCTTGAACCCTTGTTTGTTTCGCATTGCCAGTCACACGTTAAAGTGGAAGGTGCAACATGCGCACTGATAGTGACTAACAAATGCAAAGAGAGTGATGTTTTTCCATGTCATTTATTGATGGCTATAAATGGCTATTTAGTGTATTTGTTAGTGAAGTTTTTATACTAAACTCTGTCATTTTGTCTCAAGTGGTCAAATACCAGGTAAAAGAAAACTGGATTTTTTTTATCTTGACTGATTGATGAAAATTAAGGTCAGTCTTAAACAAAAGTGAATATACTGAGATGCTAAAAGGTAAATTCAAGTCCTAGTTAATATTTAGTAGGTGACCAAAATGTACACTGTTTCCAACACACAAACTGACACTGTAGTGTTATACATGTCATTTTGACACCTTTTTAAAAACAAACAAACAAACAAACAAACAGGAAACGGTGACAGTCATCATGGTGAGCTCACATTCACGTCTTCATCACTGAAGTCGCGGCAAACCAAAGCTGTGCAGACGACTTCAGAGCAAACATGCCGTGCATAATTATTTCACTCACACACCTGTTTGTGTCCCCGGGGATGAGCGAAAGCAAAAAAGGTATTTTCTACTGCTAGGAGACGGCTCCTTGATGAAAAAAAAAACAAAAAACGTATTCCTAGGCAACAATCTAGGTTACCGACTGCATTTGCTCATCAGCGCCAACCAGGCGAGGGAGAGATTCTCAGCTGGTTGGACACGAGGTTCAGGAAACAGAAGCGTCTTACATCTTCTCTCATTATCCTTTGCTATGGCCTTCCTTAGATAAGAAGTTCAGAGATTAAAAATGTCACTCCTGTTTTCAGTACCCTCACTATGCCTCTAGGACAAGCTTTTTAGAGGTTATATTGGACCATTTGACCCTTTTTTAAGCATTTCCCCACGATTGTTTCAAGCTGCCCAGTAGTTCAACAGTAATGCGAGCGCTGGCCAGACGCAACGAGGCAAGCTGGATGTGGCTCTCTCACAAGGGCACTTTAATTCCAGTAGATGGGAAGCAAAGAGGGAGCTTTTCGTTTACTTTCCCTGGTTGTAGCTGCTGAGCTGCCAACCAACACACTGTGCTGTCCAAATCCTGGAGGTTGCCCAGTGGTCCAGTGGCCGGGCCAGTGGACTTTACGCCATATTTGCCTCTTTACCATCCAATAAATGCCTTTCGTTTGATCCGCCGCCAGAGCCTTTGCTGAGATATTCCCATTAGTAGGGCTGGACCACAATACGGCTGATTATCCCATCCTTATTAAAGCTGCAGGGATGCCAGCAGTGCAGCAAACCGTATTTACAACACCAGAGATGCTCTTTTGTTCTCCAAATAAAAAGAAGATACAGGAATGTTGGCTAATGATGGCACAGGTGACCATGTTGGCCCTCATTTGTAGTTAGCAGGCAGCGCGCGGCATCACTCTCCCTCTCCGACCGTCACCCTTTCACTCCAATCTCCCACTACATGCTGTACCTGCAGACACATCAAAGATAGCAGGAATTAGCCCGCCTCTTTGAAGGTGAACAATGCTACAGTGATGCTAATTCACTGACCTCCGTGTCCCTTTCTTTAAAGTCAAAGAAACCTTGAGTGAAAACATTCCTCTCTGTCAAATGTGGCGTCAGTTTGCCCAGAAACTGTGCTTGAAAACAAGCAGTAAAAGAGGGGATTATTTAGATAGCACGGTCCCTCATACGAAAACATCGATGACTGACAGGTTTTCTGTCACTTGATTATTTGAATCCCAGCTTAAAGATCAAATAAAGAATCAGTTCATGCACAGAATTCGTTCCCAGGTGTGCTTTTCAAGAGCTGCAAATCTCACATGTCTGAGACGGTTTTTGAACATCAGGTGTTTAGCCAAAGGCATGGCACAGAATCAACTCCATTTCTGGTGAGACAGCTGTCTCTGGTCTTATTAGAGCAGCGCAGACGACAATAACATGGACAGAAGTGCCTTTAAGAGAAGACGCCATGTGAATGAATACCTGTTGCGGCAACAAATTACTGTCAAAACAAATCTGCCCTCAGTGACAGCAATTTGACAGAGATGACTCTCACTTACAACTTTGATTCATTTAATGAGGCGCTAGCTGTGCACAACACAGATTCTGACACTTTTAGGTGTGATTAATGCGAAACCAAAGATAGAAAGCCAAACAATCCGGCTTCACAGGATTTTTATTTTGCCGTGCGAGGCTCTGTGACTTTTTTGTTTGACCCCGGGTTTGCTCAGTCTATCAGCGTATCAGAGTGTTGACGCCGTGGTTGCACACGCTGTTTGTCCACAGTACACAGTACATCTGTGGAAAACGGCCAGTGTGTACTCAGGTTGATACTATACACACACTGCAGGGAAGAGCATGACACAGAAAACAAACACAATCTGTTACTTCAAATTTCAGAACTTCTATATGCAGGCATTTGTTTTATTTTTCTCTTGGACATGAGAATACAATTGAGTGAAGTGTGACACGAGGCTGGTTTGTGTCCTTTGTCCTCACAAACTCTCAGTCTAAAACCTTACAGGGATTTTTCTGTGAATAGCCACCAAAGTGTTTAAGTTGACAGTTGAACAAGAAACATGCACAGAGGAATAAAGAAACTTTGAGAGCTCGTGTCCTGTTAAAAAAAAGAACTTCCTCTTCAGTATGGCATTTGCATGAAAAGGTTTGCCCACAGTGACTTCTGGGCCTTTTAAAGACATTGCTCAGTCAGTCTCCGCCCACACAGGTGTCTTCACTTTTTTCCATGAGCCACAATGACTCAAAGCACCTGTGAAGGAGTAAAAAAAATGACACTGGGCTGAACTCTCTCAGTGAGCTCACACAGGTGGCTGTCATTAGCACAAACTAGGTTAATTGGTAAGATGGTCATGAGGCAGCCGAGGCTCCAGTGGAGGGACTATGCAGTCCAAACCTAAGTCACTACATACCCAACCTTATAGACTGACATAAACTGATGAAAGCACATGGAAATGAACAACTGTCACACTGAACTTTAAATACAGCTTTTCATCATATGTATCCTTATTGTTAGTAATTAATAAGATCAAATAAAAAGGTTTACTTTTCTGCACTCATAACACACAACACCTTCATTAGTTTTCTCCAGGGGCTGTGACATTTTTGGTCCAGACTGAAAATTTCATTTGGTACAATATCTGTGCACTCGAAATAGTTTCTTAAATCACTTGAGTTTTCATTGCTACAGTGACTCTCCACTGCCTATGAGACTTCAGGGCTCGACTGGGAAACACAAAGTTCTCCCCTGATCTAAGAACTGATTGGTTTGGATGGTGGACCAACAAAAATTGCAGCCCCCATCTCATTTGCTTGTACAAGTCTAATGTCTATCAAAGAGTTGCAGAGACATACATGAAGTACACTTAATTTCATTTGTTTCGTTTGTTCCCATCGAGTCTTTCCTGTAGCGGGAGCAGATGTGCTGTTCATAAAATCACAGAATATCATTAAAACAGCAGATCTCACTCTGGGATCTTATCTTGTCATAGTAATGACTAGAAAGTGGACTGAAGGTCCATAAGAGCTCTACCTCTAGATTTAGGACTACACAGTAAGTATTCACCTTAATATCAAATCCTCCAGTCATCATTAATATTTATTTAAATGTTGCCTTTGTCACAATTCTCTGTCCTCTTTGTATTTCCAGCTGTAGCATTACAGGGACACTTCTGCAGGCTCAGGCAGCATTGCCATTTTAAATATAATAATGCATGAGTGTGACTGTAAATGCACAAACAGAATTACCGGTTACATTTAGCTATGGTTCCCACTTACAGGTGCATCAGTCCACGTCCCAGGAAAAGGTCGTCGTCGGCAAACTGTCTCGTCAAAACTGCTCTACTCGTGTGATGGCGGCTGATGGCGGCTCCCCTCTTTACACACCGACTCTCCCCGGCATGAGAGGAATATTTGACATCCATCAGCCGCGTTGAGCCACAACGGAGTTTCCCTCTTTACATTTCAAACACTCCCCGCTCACAGCTGGAAAATCATCACGAGTGTCAAGTATTCTAAAAGTACTGGGAAAAAGTGTGCTGAAGCTCCGGTCCCAGTGGCTTAACTCTGCACCAGCACACAGTCTTTTCACTTCAACAAGATGTCACCCCTCAGTCTCACTTCTCAATCACTTTGTCTCCCCTGTGTTGTCTCGCTCGGCTGATATGACGGGACCCAGCGCAGAGTAAACAGACTCTACTGATATTATGTGATTCACAAGATAATGAAGAAGTCCTTTTTTTTTTCAGGTCCACAAAGCAATGGTCCTGCATACAAAAAAGAAACATTTCAAAACCATTTTTTTCAGTATGGGACACAATACCAGGAGCACAACTTAATAATACAATTCAATACAACAAATATATCCTTTGTGAAGATAAAAATGTTGAGTTCATGCTGAAACTCTTTTCTGAGACTGTCATTTTGTAGTGCTGTTGATTGCATTGGTTCATACTGTGAAGCCCATAAATGCAGTTGCCGCCATGCCTTTTGACTACCTCAAGCTTACTAAAGAAAATAGAATATTTCTTCTGTAATTAGAACAATAAAAGGCTGTCTAACTCTTCAATAGCATACACTTCCTAAGGCTACAGGAACTGACTATCTAATATTTTCCCCAAAGAAAAAAAGATACAACACCACCATGTTCCGGCCAGGTACGAATCCTGGGTGTGTAACACTTAATCACCAGCAGCGAGACATATTACCCATGTAACATCACAGTAGAAACTCTCAGGTGTCCTGGTCTCCAAAGGAATATGTACCTTTGAAAAATGAGACCTTGAAAGTATTCATTAGTTAGCCAAGCATTGAGATTACCCTGCTAATGTTAGTGTGTGTTAAAAGGAAAGATGTGGGCCAAAGGAAAAAAAAACTCCTCAAAAGGACCATTACTACAAGAGAAAAGTGTGAAAGTCGAACAGTTTCAGTCAAGCTTTCTGAAGGCTTCTGGCTGAGGAGCAGCTTTAGTATCCATTAATGGACATACTGTATGTGTTCTCTCAGCGTGGAGAAACCACTCAGCGTCCACTGCAGGAAAAAGAAACACTGATCAATAGGTGCTGTGTGCGGTTCAATACGTGCATTGATCATCACACAAACAAACACATCACAACCATGGCGGGAAGAAGAGTGCTGGGGCAAGGTCAATACCTCCAGACCAGATCTTACGCAAGCCTGCTTTTCACTTGGCCTCTGACACAGGATCAGTTACAGATCATCTGAACTGCTGAGACCGCACACAGACTAAAGCTTAATGCTAAAAGATCCTTGAAAATTATACTGATCATATTGTATAGATCGTTATCTTATCATTTGAGATGATTAATGATATCTACAGATGTTAGTAAAAAAAAAAACAGACAGTGAGTGAGGTGCTGCAAACAGTGTGACTGTCTGGTGAGCTGTCTGTATCACAGTCGTCTTGAGATTATAATAAAGCCCAGTTTATTCAAACTGGGCCTGTATGCTATCATCAGTATTCTTGTATTAACAATTTCTTACATGATTACTTGTCTGTAAATGGGTTTGCTTTTGATAATACGACCACAGAGAATTAATACTCAACCCTGCCTTTAATTTAATGTTTCTCTCTTCCATTTTTCAACACATCTTTTTCTTTGGCTCTCGTCACTCTTAAAAAACAATTTTCCATTTTTTTGGCAGCTGTTTTCGGTGAGACCGTTCTAAAAACTGTCGATTACCTGCACAGCAGCACAGCAAAAATGAGAGCAGAGTTTGGATACCTGAAACAGGACTTCACATTAATGCTAGTGGTTCCTTATGGACTGTTTGTGTAAATATGCAACTGTTTGCTGTTTCAAAATTTAACTTCTCTCTGTTCAGTGAGTTAGACTAGACTGATATCAGCTTCATGTTTGTACATTAAATACTCTACAGCAAGGAAATAGTTAACTAGGTTTAGCATAAAGACTGAAAGTAAGGAAAGCAAGTAGTTTGGCTCTGTCCAACAGTAAAAAAAGTACACTAAGAAGTAGTTCAACATTAGCCTCCATAAACCACAGTTTGTCTTTGTTCTCAGTAAGAAAACAAATGAGAAAAAAATTAACTAAATGTTGAATCATTCTTTTACTACTGGTGCAAATTCAAGAGCACAATCCATATCTAACAGGAAACACATTTGTTTCATGCTAGCAGGTTACTATTTCAGCCATTTTCGCCACCTCAACATGCTTCTGTGCCTTCTTGTGTCCCCTATGAAGCTTTTCATTTAATAATCTCCAAGATCTGCAGAGTGACTCCAAAAACAAGAGGATGCAGTGATGCCCGACGGATAAAGCCTCCTAAATTTTGCTCAAGAAACAAAGATGCATCAGATGGCAAGTTGGCTCTGTACTAAATGGGGAAAAGCCTCAGGATTCACTGCAGAGCGAAGCATTCGGTCTACCAAACAGAAGTGGTATAAATAGAGGAGAAAATGGACAGCTTTGCATCTTCATCGACTGTAAATGGCAGCAGTAAAGACACACAGTCCACATCAAAGTGGGGACATCTGGATTCATTAGAAAGTTCTTTAAGGTAACTAAAAGTTGTGTTACAGGATCTGACTCTCACCTTTTATCTGCACAAATCTGAAGGAGATGTGTCCCCTCGAGCTACGTTGGCCTGTGAGGGACATAAACAGTTATAGTTATAGCTAATTACAGCATAGATCAAAAAAAAAAAAACATTCATTGCCTTCGTTGCTGAAAATGCCTTTGTTAAGTCGTTGATTCCCGACAGATGAATTCCTCACTGTTTTTGCTACAGGGCAGAAATAAAAAATAACACACTCACTGCCCCTTTAAACACTTTTCACCAGTCATTTCCACAAAGCACATTACAGGGAGGAGATAAACCAGGGGCAGTGGATGGTTTGCTCCGAGGTATTTCGGTGATGCTTCATGGTTGGGTCAGCCAACAGCTGCTGGAGGTGAGATATCTGGGATGAAGTCCTCTCCCCAAACGACGTCAACTCTATTTTAATTCTCCACACAGCATGGTGCATTGACACCTGGGCTGAACACATGGTTAAAATTAGGGCCACTGTAGGGGACCTTGACAAACAAGTGACTTTGACTGAATTTATCAGGGCGTCCCTGGAGTCAGGCACTTTTTGCACACACAACAGTGGTGGAGGAAATGGAGGTTTGCTTTTGGTTTGTGTTTTCCATTAGCAGTAATGTCCAGTTTTAATCTGTATTTACCTGTGATGCAGTTATTAAAGGTAAATGGCTGCATTCATTTATCAGAAAAAGAACTGTTTTTTTTAAGAGTTTTGCTATCAAACTTTTGACAAATGTGTGCTTTCGTTATGATCCATAATGAATTAAGGGCCAAATAAGAGACATTTCTATTGACTACTCAGTATTATAGATGTAGAATTCAGCCAAATGACGTCAGTTAAATAAATACAGAGAAAATGAAATTCAAGAAAATGCTAAAAAATATGTTCTTTTAAACTTTTGCCAAGAAACTCCAGGAAAAAAATCTGAAACCAGTGAAATTTCATTTCAGTAAAGGTGTTATAGCACACTGAACATTTTTCAAAATATGATATTTTGACTTTCATTTGTTTTGGGGATTTGGCTTAAGAGGCCCTGCATCAGACACAAACAACAATGTGTGAGTCAATTCATTTGGCCTATGAGATACAATGAGTAAAGAAATAGAAATCTGTTGCCGTGCTTTATTGCCCTGTTAGACTGGTTATCGCTCCATAAAAAGCAGGAAAGAAATGAAACTTATTGGAGTACACAAAATGTGAATGACTTTATATTCTTGGATGTTGGGAATAAAAATCTATTTGATCCCAGTTGCTAAACGGTGTCCTATCGAGAGGGAAAGAACATATAAATATATATTAGCTTTTAGCATAACAATCAATGCTCCTAAGTTCCTGTGCATCCTCTGAGACAAACTTTTAAAGCAACACCAGGATGGAGTCTGTTTAGCCGGAGCTGCGGCTTGAATATTTCAGATTATAGATGAACTGTCGGGTGCCTGACAAGACCCACTATATAAACTTTGAACACAGGCTCTCTGGGAGACATCGATAGTTGTAAATATTTAATTCAGTGCCTCCGACAATGCATGCCACTGAAACAAATCTTTAGCAGATTGAATTCAAGATAAATAGCACGGAAATATCACCAAAGCTGATACACAGATTTTGATGCCATCGTTTTGTCAGGGTGGCCTTGCTGCAGGTTTCTGTTCCACAGATCGCGTGTTAGTTTGTCCAAAGTGTCAGCATTTCTTAAGCAGCACCTCAAGTGTCTGTCGCATATTATGTGTGCTGATATGAATAAGATAATACAGTTTGTAAAGCCACTTCTTGTACTTGGAGTGTTTATATAGAGGTCATAAGCTAAGATTTCTACCAAGGAATGCAGTGATCAGTTTGTTGAGCATCATCAGAAATGAATGAATGTTGCAGCAGAGAGTTTTCTGCAGTGGGCTCATATTAAAAATAACAACAAAAAAGCTTTTTGTTTTCCCAAACCATTACAAATGTTTTTTTTTTTTTTTACTATACTGATATCACTACATATCATTGTGGTTTGTGCCCTATGCTGACATTAGCAAAATCAACAGAAGCCGTATAAAGAAAACATGAAATCAATGAAATCGATAAGACTTACACAGCTTAACGGCCAGTATCTTATACACGCAGAGATTCTGAGATAATGGGCCCCTGAGCAAAGACATGTAAAAGCCCTCCAACATAAGATTAAGTCACCCAGTGTGTCTTTCAAAGGCATTTTGAAGGTGAACCACATCTCTTGGGTGCTGCTGTTGGTTGTAAAACTGCAGCTGAACTTCAGTATTTAGTTCACAGCAGAGTTAAAGAAAACATCCTCTGCAAAGACACAACACAGAATACTCCTGCTGTATATGATACAAAATATGACAGGAAACCATGACAGCTCAGGTGCAGGTTAAATGTGATTGTAGCTTCAGTGTACTTTATGCTAGTTGTGAAAATATAAAACCAGGTGATTTAAGTTGATGATGAATTAACCTGAGAAAACACATTCAGTAAATTAAGCCAGTAAGTGTAACCATCAGCTGTCTGGTCAGATTAGTTTGACATTACATCAGACAGTGCATATCATCATGGTTAATATTCATTTTTCTAAGAAGAAAATATGACTCATTTAAACATTGGATATTATTAAAGACAGACAGTGAGTCTCCATCATGTCAGCTTCAAACTGTGAAAAAAAAGTCCTCTGGAGAATTTTGATTCTCAAACTCTGCCTGCTGGGAGGTCTGCTAATATGCTGATCATGTTTCTTTCTGAATTTAATTTAAGAGATTTGCGAAAACTCAGCAGTTCTGAAGTGTCTCAAAAAAGTTAAATTTTCTTTAAATTAATAAAACTAACAAAATAATTATAAAATAGGTTTGCAAAGTAATTTCTAATTATACACTCACACACACACACACACACACTATGTATGTATATATGATACCTAGAGACAATTTTTTGTCATAAAAATCAAATAAATACCTTTCAAATGAATTGTGTGAATAATTGTGTGAAATGTGCATGTTGAACACTGTCTCTACTTTAATTGGTGCTAAATTACACATCTCTATTTTAGACATACTGTGGAAAAGATCATTTAAAAATCATGGAACAACTGTGAATTAAAATGTTACAAAAAACTCAAGACTGATCATGACCAGGATCAGAAAGACCCAATCAGAGCCTCTCTATTTCCACCCATGAGTTTACAGTAAATAATCTAGAAGTCGCATCTCAGTTCTGAAGCAGCAACCACATAAACGCAGTTGAATTTTTAAACTTTTATTCACTTAAATTCTCAAGTGTTAAAGCAAGAACAAAACATTTATAATGTCCTTTGGTGGGATTTTATTACACTTTATTAATACTGTATATGTAAACTGAAATTCTTTGATGCCAGCACGTTGCCAATACAAAGGAAAATCAACTGCACAACTAAAAGTAATATCAACAAATAAAATAAGTGAATGAACGAAATGGAAATCAAAAGAAAAGAAAATCCATAAACAATTGCTTCTGCATTTGGATGTCTTAAATAGATACATTAAAGGTTGCCTTTTTTCAATCACAGTTCGGCAAAGATACAAAAGGACTACATGACTCTTTTTTTTTGTCTGCTCTGTCGAGAAAAGAACTTGCAAATACACCGATGGTTTTCTATGCACTTCTTGTCTGCTCAGGTGAAAACTATCCTCTGACCATGATCGTAGGGAGCGTTGTGGCTCTAAGATAGAAAGAAAAAAAGAATCAGACAGCTTTATTGGAGTATCTTTTTGCAAGAGAGGAAAGGAGGAGGAGAGGATGGAGGGGAGGAGGGCGACGGGGGGCTTCTTACACATGTGCATCACTAACATCGGACAAAAGAATCTTTCAACCAACAAGGGTTTACAGAGTAACGTTCACGAAAGCACAGGGTCGGTGGCAGCATGGTGAGGGGAGCTCAGGGCTGTGGGGGCGGCGAGGGGTGGAAAAAGGGGAAGGGAGGATGAACAGGAGGGAGGATGAGCCGGAGCTCGGAGGAGAGACAGAAAGCTAGAGAGAGGGGATCGACGTGGGCGAGGTTTTGTTTTTGTGTGTGTGTTTGTGTCACAGAGTGGCAGTCCGGACAGATTTCCTTCTATCCACAATGCACTGACAGCAAAGAACGCTCCCCGTGTTTTCTCCCCTTTCCGTCTGTCGCTGTGTTGAAGTATAATAATGTTTCCGAGGCCAGTCTTTGCCGTTCAGCTGGGGGGACACTTTCTTTGAGATTTCTTTCGGCGTCAGTCCAGCCAACGTTAACTCGCAGAAGCATCCCAGGAGAGGGGGACGGGAAGGAGGAGGAGGAGGAGGGGGGGGCTCGGTGGGTGTGGGGTGGCATCGGCGGCCACGCCACCGGCTCGTGCGCGAGCTGATTGGTCGCAGCTGTTGTTGCCGTGGCAATAAGAGAGGAAGTGAACGAGTCTGTCTTCTTCAGTTATCCCTTCTCAAACTGGTAGGAGCTCAAGTACCTGGTATGGCTTAGAGGGGAGGGGAGGAAGGGGAGGGGGGGGGGCGGTGTCTCACTCTTCTTTGCTCATTTTACTCTTATTAGGCAAACGCTCAGTTACTCTTTTTTTTAATAATATCTGGCATTTTTAGAAGTATATGTTTTTTTTTCATTTCTATATATTCTTTGAAATTAAATGAAAAGTTTTTGCACTCATTTGTCTGGCACATTCCCTTTATTGTCAGCGCGAGTGTCCACAGAGTCTGGCGGCGGAGAAGCTCAGTACAGTACGGTCCAGAAAAGCTCATGGTTCTTGTTTAATGGTCGTTGATTATTTGAAAGGAGGGATGGCAAGGTAGAGGTGGAGGCGGTGGGGAGGTTTTTTTCTTTTTCTCTCTCCCACCAGGTCATGGGTGTCTTTAGAGCACGGCGGGCCAGCAGGAGGCCTCTCTCAGCAGAGCCGAGCCCAGCAGCAGCAGCAGCAGCAGCCCGGGGGAGGACGGAGGCGTCAGAGGTGCCTGGCCCGAATCGGCGCCGCCGCAGCCGCCCAGCTCCGACTCGCAGCGGGGCTTCTGACACTGCAGGCCCGTGTAGGCCGCGGGACAGCTGCAGCGCATGTTGTTGATGCACACTCCACCATTTTGGCAGCGCAGGAGCTCGTTGTCACATACCCGTGCTGCTGCGGGAGACAGGAGAGAGAAGTGAGAATCAGACGATCGTGAGCTTTTTAGGTGACACTTTACTTGAAGTGTACTGTGGCGCGTCAAAAGCATCTCATCTCATCATCGCATAATTTAATCATATACTCAGTTGCCCCATTAAAAAAAAAAAGATGAAACCTAAATGATCCCTGCAGGAGAATTAAAAATTCTCTCATGCTCTGATTCAAAAACTAAAATATGTTTTCTTCAAGTAAAGTGTTACCACATTTTGATTTAGACTTGATTTAGCTCAAATCTTCTAGGAGTAGTAGACATTTATGCTTATTTGCTTTCTTCCCATGGGTTAGATGAGAAGACTGACACCATCTCATACATCTGCGGTAAAGATGGAGCTAAAGATGGCAGCTTAACTTTGTTTGTGGCTCTTTTGTTTCATCAGTCAGAGTCAGAGGTGTAAAAATATAATTTCTCTTTTTTATGGTGTTTTTGTGCCAGACTTTAATCTAATTCTCTGCAAGAAAGCAAATAAGCATATTTCCCAAAATGTAGAACTATATCTTTTAACATTTTATAAAGCAATATACTGGATTTTTAAAGACACATGCATTTTAATGATATCAGGTAAAATCTGCATATATCAGGTTAGTGATGTTAGTGCACATTTGTCGGTAAAAGCCACCGTGTGTAGAATTTGAACATTTTGACCTTCAGAGCTTCCAGTGTTTGTATAACTGAAATAACTTCACAGGGATTGTCTCATTTACTACATAGAAAAATTGACAATAAATGTAATAATGGCAAAATTTCATCAATAACATACACATAGTGGGTTTAAAGGACTATAAAAGCATCTATACTTTTAAACGTAAATAACATTTATTCCCACTTTCATGGTGAATATTCATAAAATTTCACATCCTCCTTTAACAACATAACATTTTTAACAACTGAACATTGACACCTTTAAAGGTTAGAAGAAAAAAGAATGATTATGTGTATCTAACAAGACCGACCCCCCTTTATACCTGTCACTGACTTTCAACTCTTTTATCTTTATGACTGTTTACATCTTAACGTAATCATTCAGTCTGCAGAGTGAGCAAATACTCTTTTACCATTTCCATTTCTTTAATAACAAAGGTGATTAAAACCCCGTCACATCAGTTATCGCACAGAAATCCACAGTTTCCTAAAAGCCTGAGAGGCTTTCCCCCAAACAACACTGACTTTAGACAAACTGAGCGTCAGGTGAAAATTGGTGTATATTTAGAGCTGGGACACCGAGGCCACTCTATTCCCAGTGGAGGCAAGCTGTCAAGCAAGCTGGAGGCAAACAAAGCAGCGCCGCACAAACTAATAAACCAACAGAGACAAATAAACAGTGATAAACACAGAGGCCACTTCTGCCCATTTCAGTCCTTTATGGGAGTGGAAAACAATGTGGTGAGCAATCTATGAACTCTATGGGACATAAATATCACAATAACAAATATCAGGCCTCTCTCCTAATACTCAGGATTGGATGCCTGCTGTCTCCCAGGAATAGCCAAATAGGGCTTTGATGGGAGGCTTGTTAAGAAACATTGACTCTGCGAATCCTATTTGTGCCACGTTGGTTTTGTTGGAGAAAAGGGAGCTGCTGTTTGGCTCAGTAACTTTTGCTTCGGGCCACAGCTCACCAATTACTATGCACAACTAGATCCAAATAAGACATCTGAACTCTATCGTTGCCTCCTTTTCTGTTTGCAGCTGACATACCAATTCCATGACCAATTCAGCCACACAACAGAAACTAACGTAATGAGTCAATATAAAACTAAAACCACTATAATTATTACAAAAAAGGTTCTTTCTTCAGAAAGCCTTTGTTTGCTTGGTATTCTCCTTATGATGAGACAGCTAAACTTGCTACTGGAAATGTCTCCTTCTAGATGGCAAAGAAGAGAAACCAAGTGTATAAATGAAAGAATCATGTGTTCCCCATGAGGCCCAGATATGATCAGTACACAAGAGAGACTTCTTTAATTAGACAGTGACCTTTCATCTTGTCATTCTTATACTCCCTTGATGTCGTGGCACAATGCTGTTGTGTATTTCTAAGAATATTCCAAGTACTCCTTCTGTGCTCTGAATGAGTACTTGCAAGACGTCAGCATGTGTGCGCACACCTTTTCAAAGTGCAGCCAGCCCAAGGTCAGCCATGTGCAACAGGCTCGAGCTCGAAGGCTCGAAGCTGAGCTGTGTGCAGCTGTGCAGGTTTGGTTCGGGGTGCAAAAGGGATGGCAGCGTTAACATGTGCCGCCTTCTGCTGCACCTCAAAGTAAAGGAGGCGTGATGCAAAAAGAGCTTTGCGAAACCAGCACGTCGTTTGAATAGCACCAGATTTGATTCCCATCATACTCAGGATGGCATTTCGTGCTTGGAAGACAATACGACCCTGATAGTTCACTGATATCAACATCCACTTGAAGATACTGTTGTTGGGTAATAAAAGAAGTAGCATGATTGTGATTCTGATATATTGATCTCCAAATCAAGTCAGCTGAATTCTGTAGATTTTAGCTGGAAACAACTCTTATCATCAGTCTGGAGTAGCTAAATTAACCAGAATCACTAGCCTGAGCTATTATCCAGCAAGTAACATGACTCTAGTGGCAAACAAGCTTTAATTACTTTCATTTACATTTTAGAAATGGTTCTTCCAGAAAGTAGCCTGAGTGCTGATAGAGCAACACCTGAGAGGAGCAAAATGGCTCATTTCGTTTAGGGGTTGAAAGAGAGGGAGGTTTTAAAGGCACTTGGACATAGAAATGAAAGGAAAATGTCGCCACTTTCTGCTGAATACTGAGAGCAAATTTTCATTTCAAGGTGAACCTCTGCTTTAAAAACTAATTCTGCACGGTGCCGACTTCAAAGTAAAAATTCAGGCGGTAGTGGGCCCCTGCAGGCAAAGTGCTTTATTGGCTGCCAATTAAGCAATGCTAATGTCCAAAATGAAACAGAGAGATCGATTTAAAAAAAAGAACATCAATACCACAAATTTGTCAAAGGTGTGGAGCAGGGTCAATGAGATTAAAGGTACCATGACACTGCGAGGTGGAAACCAAAAAGGCCACATAAAGTAACAACATAGGGCATTATGGGTTATAAACTGATCCTTTGTACAATTTGGCCCTCGTGCTGGAGTTAGGCCTGAGGGTTTTTACTTAACCTCCTGAGACCCGGCCCATTCATTTATGTCCATTATAATGGACATTGTGTTTATCTGTATTTTCCTTAAGTAT
>JBAJHX010000046.1:5817349-5836796 GCA_037176925.1 Amniataba percoides | reverse complement strand
TTGGCCCAAATAGACAGGAAATCACACAAAAACATAAATTGTTAGACACTTTTTTTCTTCGGTTCTCAGGAGGTTAAAACAGGTCTAACAGTGCTACAGTTTTTTTTAGAATAATGTTTAAAACCCAAAAACTCAGTCAGGATGAATATTACTCTGAGAGCTGTGCACGTCTCTCTCTCTCCTCAGTCTTTTAGCCATAACATGTAAACAGAGCCAGCACAGGCAGTAAATGACAAGATTTGTGGCGTTTGCTTTTGATATGAGTGATAATATTTAGAGAGGGGACCGAAGAACTAGGTGTGCCTGTCTGGGACTGTGATGTGTTTGACGAGAGATTTGAGATTTAATTGCATTCTTCAGTCTGCATGCAGATAAGAGTCTTTGCTCATGCACATGAATGCTGCAGCAGCGGGGAAGCAAGAGGAGGTCATCAAGACAGAAAAGTTTTCAAACTATTTCAGTGGTGGAATAACTCAGCATTTGTAGGTCCTTGGGCAGACGTTATTGCAGGTGTTTCCCATTTTAAACTTTAAGTGGGGAAAATTTCTTGCAGCCAGTCTGAGAACAAATTCACTGTTTAACAGTGAACAACTTTCTACTTTGGACCCATTTGTTGTTAGTTATTTGTCTAATTCCCGTGTAAAACTGGCTTTCTAAGTTATTGCCAGAGCAGTGTGGCATTTCTCTCAGCGACTAAAACATCAACAACGATACGTGGAGAAATCCATTGTAGAGGCAGAAATGCTCATTTCTCCACTGTTGCCTCGGTAGACCAGAATGCAATGCAGTTAAAGTTTTCATCTTTGTGGATTGTCAGTGTGGTATAATGTGAGACCCAGCGCCAAAATATAACTCCACACCATCCTCTCTCTTTCTCTTTTTATGACATTGGTATTACTATATCTCTGCACATCTTTGGGTATCCTGAAAGGCATTCTGGGCAATGTAGTATATCAAGAAGTACAAAAAGATTAAGAAAATTAATTACAAATGAACACATATATCTGATATTAATAAAAGGTATGAAAATATTGTTTGTTGTATTTTTTAAATTTTGTACATTTTCATGTGTTTCAGTATTATTAGACTAAGAAACAACAATAATAATCTAACAATAATGCTTGTTTGATTTGCTAATCACTGCTTCATAGTTAATCTGACAAATAAAACTACTGATCCATTCTGTGCTCTCTCACTGTCTGTGACATCCCATCTGTTTGAAGTGTTTGCCTCTTTCTTTTTGTTACTTGTAAATGTTTAATTACCACTGTTGCTGTACAGCTCAGCATTCTCACTATTTCACATAGTAATACCTCAGGGTATGTATATGCATTCATAATGAAGTGACATGAGGCGCGAGCCATACCAACCTATATGCCTTTACCTCGACCTTTTGTGTGAAAACAGATGTGCATGCTGACAGTGTGTATTCATACTGTGCACACTGAATATATTAGTCAAACAGTCAAAACAGTGCATTTTAATGAACATCCATCTGTGTCAGGAACTACTAAAATAAACTGATTATTCATTTTACGCTGAATCTAAATAAAAATGCACCTGCATTTGAATTAGTAAGTGTTTGAATTATTTCTAACATTTTAAGCCACTTACACAGGTTCACATGATAAAATAACAGTGACACTGAAAGTGGATTTTGAAAGAAAGATCATCATGTCGGTTGTTGCACTCTAGATGTTCATTGCAAAGTGTTTTCATTTACTCTTTGATGAAGCTCCTCTCTCTCGAGCTTCACTCATCTACCTCTACAACACACAGCATGTTATGTTGCTGCACTGCATTTTACTCTATTGTGGCTGCCCCAGTCTCTCTGATGATGGATTTCTCCTGTTACTGTTGAACACTAAATTGCAGCTCCTGCAAAAAGCCTTTGCTCTGTTATTTTGCGGGACTGACATCACAACCTGCCATTTACCAATTTACAGACACGGATCAATAGATCAACACTTGTTCAACCTTATATGTCGACTGTATCTGATGTGGGATGAGATATTTGAAATGTGTCAGCTGTGAAGACAGCACGTTATGCCATCTCTGGGTTTTAAGGATTTAAAGTCATGTACAACCTGAGTATTTAAACACTGAAGTCGATTCCCATTATTCTAGCTTGGTTTATCTTCATATAGTCTGTATGAAGGTGGATATTGTCTTATGTTTGTCCAATTACCTTAAGAAATATAGACCAAACAACAAAACTGGCTCCAGCAATAGACCAATTTCACACACAGCTGCCTAATTTATTGTGTACTTGTGGGTATATTGTGCTGTGCCTGAGTTGGGAGTTTTCATGTGACTATTCACATCCACAGACTCCGGAGTGGATCAGAAAATATTTAGGGCTAAATTGGATCGATACATCGTTGGAAGCGGACACATTTTTTGCACCCGTTTGCCGGCGTTCTTCACGACGATGATGATTTTATAGTCTGCTTACAATGGCTATTGCCAGTGGCCAGCGTTCAAAACCATGTCACCTCACACCTTACACAAGTCAAGACAGAGCGATGGGAGGCAGGTAAACTGTCCCCATCGGCTTAAGAAAAAGGTCAGTAAATCTGAAGTAACCTAACCGCAAACAGTAGTACAAACAGTGATACAAAGATCATGATCATTCTCAGTTAAATGCCAGTTAGCAGCAATTATTAGTGGGGGTGAATATTAATATATGTACATAAGGCAAAAAATGCAGCATAAACAGTGTCTGTGGGGGTGTGGTATGTTTGCATCTCAGTTGTTTCTTTAACTGTCAGAGACTGGAGATCCTTCATCGTGAGCTGTGTGCTTTGTTATGGCTACCTCCTGTAGGTTTGTCACTGAGGTTTGACTTGAAGAAAACAATGAAAAATTGGTGACATTTGAAAAAAAAAAATGACTACACGGGGCATGCATTGCAAAATGGCCGGGGGGAAATATAAACAGCAGACAGTAATAAATGGGCTGGAACTGAAAATGTCCTGCATTCTCTTTAAAAAACAAAAAAAAATGTTAGTGTTGGATGACATTGTCCTGTTGTGGACTAGCAGGGGGTGATGGCTACTCAAACAGATCACAGGCAGCCTGTCAAGCAGTCAATATTGACTCAGCTGCTGTTTTGTTGGTGTGCGACATGGCTGGATAACTGAGTTACCGAGCAGCATGCATCCCGCCATGCTATTGCTTTTTCTCTATTTGAGCCATATAGGGCACCTGCTGATATTACATTGTTAACGCAGCCGTGGCGGGTGTGGAATGCAGCTTCACTTAGTGAATGAAATGGCTCGGTATATTGGGTTAGCTCGTGTTATGGGCTAGGTCTGTATTTGCCGAGGCAGCCGGGCAGTCCTGAGCATTTGAGGCACATTCCTCCTAAGCCGAGGCTCAGGAATCACACAGAGAGAGGAAGGAAACCAGAAAGATAGAGCAGAGAGGAGACAGGGCTGAGGGGAGAGGGTGGGGGGGCAGTCAGGAGCTGCGTGGCGAGGTTTGTGGTTCTACTTACATTTGCAGCCATCGTCCCACAAATATCCGGGTAGACACTCCTGACACTTAGGCCCTGTAGTGCCCTCCTTACATATACAAAATCCTGTGCCATTACAGCGATCATTGACTGAGCCAAAGGGATTACAATTACACTCTGGAAAAACAAGACACACACATAAACACACAGGCTGGAAACAGGGTGGTGCTTTTTAAATCGCCGCGGAGGACTCTCACCGCGCGGGCACCACGTTCCTCGAGCTCAATTATGAGCTCAGCTATTACAACAAGGCGCTTGATTATTTTCAATTGGTGAAAAAAAAAAGTTAATAGATTTAAAGACTCATACAGGAAAAATGCTACCATTTCAACTGTAATGGAGACAGAATGAAAGAAGAATGACGTTGTTCGCAGATGCTTTGTATTCATTACAGCATAGTTGTAATTATTATTATTTATTTTACGGTTATATAGGTATACAATGTGCAATGAGCAAATATGCAAAGCATTACCAGTAGCTCTGACTTAAGATGAACAATATGGGCTAATCTGCACATGCTTTACTTAAATCATTCATTCAGGTAGAGATAGAGAGAAGATGGAGGGAGGAGACAGGAAATGTGATGAGCAGGTATAAGATGGATTATGGCTTGAAACAAAGACAAAGAGTGAATGTTAAGGTTTTAGAGGAATGAGAGAGTACATTGAAATGGGCATTGTTGTAATATGTTCTTTAATTCTCTCTAATCTTAAATGGATGTAAATACCTCTTTTATCATTAACAGAAAAGAGTGGTCGTTAGCCACACTGGAATATCCTTTAAAAAACAACCCTTCTCTTAAAAAAAAAAAAAAAAAAAAAAAAAAAAATCCTGTCAAGTCTCTGGTGTCCTACGCTCAACTGACCTTCCAGCTTTCCACAGCGACTGGAGCACTCTGCAGTCAAAGTGACACCTATTTTGACAGCTCCTGACCATCACATTGCACCTTCTGTGGCTGTGCTGGCTGCACGTGGCTGCACCCGAGTGACATCCGGGGGTCAGGCAAGAGGAGAGAGGTGACGGCAAGTGACAAACGGGGGGGTCAGCGAGAGAGAGGCAGGGTTACGGCGAGTTTGGCACGAGGTAACGCCTCGGTGGCTCTTAACGCCGTGTGACAGTTTTCAGCTGCTACTCCTGAGGCCATTTCATGTATATGACATATGCACTTGCGTGGCACCTCTGACTGGCGGCGTGACTTCACTGCAACATTTTTCTCAGAACTCTTGTTGCTTGTCAGACTCCCCCCTCAGGAGTCGCAAATGCACCTGGCACTGAGCACTGCGAACTCACACTCCACATGCTAGCTAAAGAATCCAATAGGGAACCAAGCTCTTGCCTTAGGAGCCATGTGGAAGGCAATTTTCGCACATTTTTACACATTACACATTGGGAAAAAAAGACGATGCAGTGTATGAATGCCTGCATAAAGGTCATGGACAAAATAACAGAAACACCAGATCAAAACAACCTTCTTTGACGTCACCGTCACCAGCATCAGGCAGTGTGCTCACAGGCAGGTTATGTTATACTGAATACCGTGAGCAGTCTGACAGGTTGATGTTTCAGCCTCCAGAGAGAGGCGATTTAAGCTTAGATTCGGTAAAATAACACATGGGTCGCTCATAAATGACAAAGTTATTTAAAGGAATAGTTTGCTATTCTGAAAATATCCTTTAGCTTTCTTGGCAAGACTTGGATGGGAAGATGTCCACTCTCGTGTCTAAATATGGAGCTGGAGCTGGGGGACTGGTAGTTTAGCATACAGAAGGGAAACAGGAGGGGTTATCTCTGCCTTATTTCTCGCCTTGCACTAGAAATAAGATAGACATAATGCGTTGTAAAATATAAATCAGCTAACCAAATGAGAGAGGTATCAATCTTCTGATTTACCTCTCAAGAAGACACCAAATAAGCTCATTCTTTTTTTAATATGCCAAGGGAAATTTAGTAGAAAATGATGACCAAATATCTAATATCTAATATATCAATAACATATATCATATATCCAGTCTAAGGAATATATAATACAGACATTTATTTTTCATACTTTGGGTATTTCAATTAGTTTGTGCACATGCTATGTTTTTAATATCTGCACATAGTATCATTCTATCTTTAAATCAACACTGGGCTCATTTTGTGCACAGTAGATACAAGCTAGCAGCAAGAAATCAACTGCAAAGTAACATCACTGCATCAGTAAGCTAAACTAGCCCCAAATCAGTCTGCAGTATCCAAAGCACACCTCAGAGGACTGACTGAAAATCAAACACCAAGTCGGTGTGTGTCTAACTTAAAGCTGAAAGCCCGTCGTCCTCCGCAAAAACACTCATTCCGACACGGAGGTTCATGAGTGCCACCACTGTGCGAAAAAAGCAGAAGAAGCAAAAGAGGAAGATGTGGAGACCACTGAAAGACATGGAGGCAGGAGGAGGGTGAACGGATGGTGGAGCGGAGCGGGGCGGGGGTGTTGGGTGGGGGTGGAAGGGGGTGAAAGGTGACATTTTCTCTGGTGACGAGTCAAAGACAGAGGGTGAGGCGAGGAAAGTGTCTGTGTGAAAGCAGGGTGGCAGTGAAAGGGGCCGGCTGGGGGACTGACCTATGCACACATTTTCATCGTCCAGTTCTGCCGAGGCATTGCGGTAGTAGCCCAGCTTGCACAGCTGGCAGTGCTGGCCCCTAGTGTTGTGCTTACAGCTCACGCAAATGACGGTGTTTAGCACCTCGATGTAGCTGCATCGGTTGGAGTGGCCGAAGCACTCGCAGTCTTGCAAAGAGAGAGGAGGTGTGAAGGGAGGAGAAAGGCAGAAGGAAAGAGGGAAGGAGAGAGAGAGACGCGGTAGGGGAGCGTTGGAATCTGTTGCTGCGAGGGCTACGGCGGTGGGGTTAGCAAGAATTTGAGCGAGGCGCCATGGCATGCGAGGTTAAAAATGGAGACTGCATTGTGAGGGGGTGGGGGGAGTGGAGGGGAGAGTATGTGTGAGGGGAAGTGATGAAAAGGGAGGGCAACTCAATGATTAGTCTGGCATGGGCACAGCCAGAGTTAGAAAAAGACATCACATAAAAAAAAAAAAGCACGGCGTTAGTAGGACTCAAAGAGGTCACATCACTTCAAGCACACCACAACACGAGGCGAGGAAGGCTCCGGAAATGATGGCACAGAGACACGGTCACATCGGGGACACCACACAGCGTAAGGCAGGTCAAACCATGAATGAAAATGGATCTTTCAGCTCAGGGGAATGGGGTTGGGAGATTTGACTATTTTTTTGTAATCGACCTCCTGAGTGTCACGGTCGATCCGGTTTGATGTAACGGGATGAACATTTTAATGGCGCCTCATGTGACAACCCTTTGTTATGAAATGCATGATGAATCCAGGATCCGTGAAACTCCCATAACTCATCCAACAAATTTTTAAAAGTTGTTTTTTTTTTTTTTCCAGACTTATTACAACCCAACTGGTGACAGCTTTGGAAGGCAGTCAATAAGGCAAGTGAGCGTGTGGTGAGCTGCAGCTGGGAGAAAGTGTTTCACTGCCTCCTATGCAGTGTTATGTCATGCTAAATTAGATATATGGAGTCGTAGCTGCAAAACCGCTCTGGCAGCCTTGGCCTGAGGGGCGTGTGGGACGGGAGCGGTGCAGCCCCAGCTCAGCTCCCTCCGAGTGAGGATCAGTCTGCCACGCTGAGTGACCACTGACTCCATGTGTCACGGCGCAGACAGATGTGACCCTTAAGCCTCACTGGCAGCCGCCTGGACAGAAAGCCCACTCGCAGATCCAGAAAAAGAGGGGGGAGGCGGCGCTGGCGAACGAGGCTTTCGTCCAAGGGATTGTGGTTATTAAGGATCTGTATTGAGGTCAGGTCTCTCTGTCCGGCCGCTAACGACCCGACAAGGCTTGGAAACGAAGAAGCAGTGAGTCCGCTCTACCTTTCACCTACAGCAGGAAGTCTTGTCCGGAATGTGAGCTAAGATCTTCTGCGTTAGATGCCTCACTCTCGCAGACGTACTCTCAGAAGACAAATAATCTCTCCTTTCCAGAAATAGGCTACGGTCATAAATCATGCACGCACGGGGAATAAAAAGTCTCGAGTCTTGGAAACACGTTCCCCAAAAATAGTTGTAGTCTCAAGCACCCACTTTATTTGCACTGAAAAAGATATGATTCCAAGGGACTTTTATAGTGTTTAGAAACGATTCCAGAGATGAATGAGTCCTCAATGTGCCCTGTGCAGTGAAAGCCATCAGTCCAGCACCGGGCTGGTGATATGGATACAGAGTGCTCTAGCATTGGGTTAGTGCTGCGAGGGTTAGGGGGCTTAACAGAAACATCAGTTCATACAGTGAGGGGGCTTGGGTGTCATCTGGGGGGCAATGTGTGAATTCCAGAGCTCCTACCTCGCTTGCTGTTTGCAATCTGGACAGAAGGGGCAGTGGACAATGCAACTTGAGGAGCTACTAGACAAATTAAAAGAAGAAACAAACAAACAAAAAAAAAACATGATATTGCAATTAAACAATAAACATGTAATGTCAGATAATTAAGAATACTGAGCATCATGCTTAAGAATAAATGTAACAGTAAAAAAAGAAAGAAACATACGCAATAATGATGAATGATGGCATTGGGAAATAAAGAATGACGTTGCCAAGTGAAGTTGGCTGCATGTAGCAGCATCTGTTACAAATGCCTGAGATGGCGAACAATTCAAATATTATGGTCCCTCTTTTATGCTTCATTTCATTAACAAGTGCTTTGTATAATTCAGAAGCCTCTGTGTATGTTTCCCCAGACAGAAACTATCCCCTGACAAACTACTCTCCACCTCCGCGGAGGCCAGCCAAGAATTTTCAGCCTATATGTTTGTGCACAGGAGCGTGGGTAGGGAAACTGGCTAGCAGTGGACACATCAATCCCACAATTCCTTTCCGCTCATAAAACAAACAGTGGGAAAAAGAAATAATAGGCCCAGCCTCTGCCATTGTACTGGGTGACATAAGCCCCTGACACATACGCTGTGTGCGCTTGGCTGCAGTCATGGAAACACAGAGCTGAGTGGTAGCGTGCTAGTTGTTTGCGAGGTGGCTGCACATCACATCTGCGCAATGGATTAAGCTGAGATGAGCCTAACATCCATCTGCATAAAAAAAAAAAAAAAAAATTCTCCTGCTTTTCTTCCTGATGCGCTAAGATGGGACCGAGAATCCCCCTGGAAGCTCTTCGCCTAATTAAAAATCGAGTGTGTATGTATGAATGTACAGTGCACACATTGAGTGTTTGAGAGGATAATGTACGGCAGCGCGCCGTGTTGCAACATGAGTGCCCCACAAGTACACAAGCCTCCACTGAAGGAGCCAAAACCCTTTATCATGAGCAAGACAAACAGACTGAGGATGTGTTTTTTTTCCCCCAGTTTGTGAGGACAATAAGTAAGACTGGGAGAGGGGAAGATACTACCAGATACTACTACAAATACTCTCATCTACTAAAGAGTCATTTTGTTCTTACTGTATAAACAACCCCAAGGTAAATGAATCTGTGAAAAAACATAGTTGTTGCATATTCTTAAGTGCCTACCTTCTTTTCGGTTAGCGACACCTAGGGATGAGACATTCGGCCGAACTGCGTGCAATTGAGAGAAACCAGGAGTTATTCATGTGCACTTGTGTGATGCCCTTTACAGATAGCCTAGAGGGGGGGTAAGGGGGGGGGACTACGTGGTGGTGGACACACACAACTGGAGACACGAAACATGTCCAGCATGACTCAAGATCGGTAAATCAGGAAACAGCAAATACAATGGGGCAGGGCTGACATGGACGAGCAAAGAGAATGCATCCAAAGACCCATAAAGGACATTGGAGAGACGTTGTATGTAATTTGTGTGACTTCCATGGGCTTGCCGTGTATACACATGTTCATGGCAATGGCGATGATGGGTGAAAAACGGAAGAAAAAGAAAGATCTTTAAAAAAAAAACAAAACCCTCTTGAACTTAGCATTTAAGTTATGATTTATGCAAGCGGGTCTAAACTATGTATGGCAAATTAAGAAGTTAGGGGGCATTTTGTTTAATTCATCACATCGACTATGCAATCAATATCTAATTACAGTGTATTTCTGGTGGAACAATAACAATGAATAAATAATGGCAGGTGTTGGGACTTGGAATGACGGACTGCTGTGGGTAGCATAACCTCATAATTACATACAAGTCCGTATTTCCGTGTCAGGGAAATACTCTGCGGTTGGAAATGGAGAGGACTCAAGCAAAGGGAGGAATACGGATAAGTTTCCTCATCGTGCCCCCTTCATCTCTTCACTTGATCTTTCTGTCCTTTTGCTATTGACTCCATGAATCATGCAATCCTGGGTAATTAACGTCCAGTGGTGCCTTGGCAAGAAGCCTATTACCCTAACTATGACTGAATAGACAATGTGACTTCTGTTCATAAGGCCGAATCTTTTCACAAATGGCTTTTTTTTGCATGTAATTTAAAAAAAATCTTTTTTTCTTTTATTACAATGGAATTAAATAATACATTAGCTTTGAGCCTGGCATGTCTACACACCGTGACAATCACTTCTAAACCCAGCCATTGATTTTGAAACAGCTTGAACAAAGGGCTATCATGCAGTATCTCCTGTCTCATCCTTTTCTTTTCTTTTTTTTCTTTTCTTTTTCCATCCCCAAAAAATGTTTCCCCACTGATCCTGCTTGGGGATTCTGGCATCGCCGGCAACTGCGACATCTCCAGTGGGTTAAAGTCGCTCGAGTCACTCGATGGGAGGCTCTTTGAAAATGACAGATTAACAAATAAAGAGCTTAAGAAAGAGTGCACGCCACATCACCACTCAAACTGGGGTCTTACATCTTGTGAATTGTCAAGTGCCTTGTTTTCTTATCTGAGTTTATATCCTTTGTTGCTCTTCTGAGCATTTAGCGGCGAAGCTGTCTGCTCAGACACCAAACTGACTCGCGAGGACACGTACAATTAATCTGTGACCAAACAAAACACACATGAGCAAACCGCACTGTCTGGATCCATAATATCTAATTGGTAAAGTAAGTTCATTTTTAATTATTCTGTGTTGGCAATTGATTGGATGTAACACACATCTGGGTTCCATTAATTATTTTGTTATGGGGAATATTCAGGTAAGGCGAGCTAAATGAGTGGTGACGGATTTTAATCAATGCCATACCCATAATGAAATGCAATCTTGCAGAGCCAGAATTGTTTTTTAAAATATTAATTTCACTTTAATGGTCCGCATTAGGCAATTCTGCCTGGCTTAATAAACTTGAAATAGAATTGAGGAAAGTCAATAAGGAATTCAATTACCTTCAAACAACAACATGAAGAGTGCAGTGCTTTCTTTCTTTTTCAACAACAGCTCTGCTTCTGGTCCGTTTAACAACCCCAAGGACATCCTAACTTTGTCCACTTTATTCTTACTTTATTAATCGTGCAGACATTAAATTGCTTTGTGTTTGCACTGAAAAGTGCCTCATCTTCTTCGCTGTGTTTGATTTTCAGAGTTATGCCGGTTCTGTGGGAGGCTGCTGTGACAGGACAGCCAGTCGTGAGAACTCTAAATCCCTGTGGGCCAATCTGGATGAGAAGTGAAGACTTTGGTTTGTCACAGTGTCCTTTCTACATCAAACCCCCCTCACCCCCCTCCCTCACCCAACCCCCCAAACACACTCACACTCACACACACACACACACACGACCACACACTTATCAGCATGCACACTCTCCCCGTAAAGGATTTGAGGACAGCCTTTGGACATGGTTTGGCCTGGCATTAGGATGGGACGGAGAGGACTGATGTGAATATGTATGCATGTATATACACCATGTATGAAGAGCATGCGCACACACACACACACACACACACACACACACACACACACACTAAGCTCTCGTCAGGCCATGCAGGGAGTGGAAGTGTAATTTCAAAGGTGTGAGGAGGTGGTGTTGGAAGGCAGGCAGTGGTGGATCTGGGAGGGTCTTCCAGGCCACATGTCCATTTCTGACTCATGACACAGCTTCCGACTTTACAACCAGTGGTCACTTCCCCGTGTAAGCCGCCGCTCTAAAGCCTGATTAAAAACCACCTGGGAACAATCTGTTTTTCGCCCTGTGTCTCGCACAGCGTGCTTTGGGAAGCTTGCCCGGCGATCATCTTAGCCCTTAAATGATGAAAAAGAGACAAGTGTGCATATGTCAGCGTGTTTCCCTTGGTGTGTATATATCGTAGCGTGGGCATTAAGTAGATACTGAGTGAAAGTAAGGCATTAGTATTATACTGGAAATATGACAGCAATTATAAATAGATAATAGTTAAAGTTTTTCTTCATTTTTTTTGCTGATAATCCTCTCATGTCTGTCTGTTAAATGTGAAGCTGAAACCAGGCGACAGTTAGCCTAGCTTAGCATAAAGACTTAAAATCATTTTTTATAGAGGAAACAATATAATATGTAGGCAGTTTTCTTTTCTTAACCTGTTTACAGGGTCAGTTTAGTTATTTCCCCTTGCTTCAAATGTTTATGCTAAGCTAGGCTAATGAATCTCCTCATTTGACTCTTGAGAGGAGGAAAATTCATTCAAAATGGTGAGTGATTTTGCTCTAGCAATGATGTTTACCAGTGTCATGTAAAAGTGACTTTATAATTTATTTATTTCAAAATCTACAGGCAATCCTATGACAGCCAATTAAAACAGCTTACTACTAAAGGCCAGCTGTCTTATTTTATAAGATAAGAAAATGAACTTCATAACATATTCCACTGAATGCTAATGTGTTAGCATGGGGCCGACTATATTGCAGCTACAGTGTTCTGCTGTCTTTATTGTCATGTCACAGGTAAGTAGATGGCTGAGGCCATTTTATTAAAAACCGTGCATGTCTCTTTCACCCTCAGCCAGACGACGTGGGATCAGACAGGGAGGGGGCGGTCAGCTAATTGTGCTGCCCTGCAAACAGAGGACGCTCACTAAGAACAAGGCAAAGGGGGAAAAAAGATTAAGGCGAATTGAGCCAGGCGGTGAATGCACTTTGACTTGTTCAATACAATCCTATAGTTCCTGCATCACACAGCTTTCCAGGCAGCGGTAACTTGAGACGTGGCACCTCTCTTCTTCCTCCCTCTCCTGAGGGGCTACTGGTTGACGAAGATAATACCAGCTGAGGTGCTTGCGGCTTATATTAAAATGACCTCCTGTGACTTTATACTGCCAGAGAGGTCTTGGCACTTTAATAAAGCCTGGATGCCATTTATTTATAATACATGGGAGAGAAGGGGGGAGGAAAAAAATACAACAAATGACATTCTGCATGCAGACTCAGGCAAGTGTTATCCGGTTGAGTCGAGTCTGGATAAGGTAAATTAATATGCCAGCATCATGACAATATAGCCCCCAGCTATTGTTTATCTGTTTTTGGAAAAAAAAAATCAACAATTGCTGAGTGATGCAACGTCGGAAGACTGGAATCAGAAATGAACACTTGGCACCGAGTTCAGGGGTGTATGGTGAAGGGAGGCACAATAGGCAAAGCAAAGCATCAAGCATTCATATAGTTCCATTGTAACTGTTTACTTACTAACGGGACCAATGTTATTAGGGATACCTGCAAGACAGAGAGAGAGAAAAAAGAACAACTTCAATTAAGGCACACAATTGAGTTTATCAATCAAGTTTTCACCTTGAGATTACAAGTGTATTGTGGGTCCTGCTATGACCAGTATGCGCCGGACATGACGTATCGGACTGTGGCCTCTAAAACGATGCCCGTCTTTGCCATGATTTCAAAGTGTAGTCTGTTGCATGTTTAGCTTCACGGTTCTCCCCCCATTATTTCTGCTTTGATGTCTTTGTTATCGGTGATAAAAGGTCATTGCCGCTCTGTCCTGCAGCAGTGAGGGACGCACCTGAAGAAACGTACCAACGTCACACAGAAAACAATTTCAATGAACACAACAGGCTCACAGAGATGTTTGAGTTATTTTTAAGTCAAAAAGTTGCATACTGCTTTAAGATGCCTCTCAGCACACCGGCCTTTCAAATATGTTGCCGGGGATGTGTAAGACAGAATTCTCATGCGCACGGACACACAAATCACACACAACATATCAAAGGACATCATAGATGGCAAACTCTGCCTATGACGCCAGTGGAGGACATGTCTTATCCTGCTGCCGGCCTGTCCATCCCTCCATCAAGCAATCCCTTGTGCCAGACAGCCACTGAGCAGATAATACAGTCTGTCTCATCCCCATGGTGACCAGATCTCTCCCACACCAGGACGCTGCCAGGCTGTGGATCTGAGGAAATTGAGACGTTCACAGGCTTCCTTTCGCCATCCGAACCGACCGCCGACATCTTCTTTTGGGTTTTAATTAGGACTGTGGATATGAACTGCGCACACACGCACATTTGTCGCACTTGCGGACATCATGAGGCGCAGGCAACGTTATGAGAGCACTTTGCCGCGTTTCTCTGTTTGCATCCGTGTTCTTCAAAGGCACGTGAACACGCCGGTGGTGTATTTTTGGTCGCCGCGCATTTTCAGAGGATTTTGCTTTCAGGACATCGACGCCAGCTCCAGTTTTTCTAATCATCCGTTTGAACGGAGGCCCTCCCTCCCGCTCGCTCTACCCCCTGCCCTCAATAAGGCAGTCTGCCCACAAAAACAAACAACCCCCTCGCCATGGGAAGAGGAAGCATGCTGAGCACTAGGAGAAATGCTCCCACGTAAACTAGGGAAGAAGAAACGGAATAAAAAGGTGGCTTTCTTCCTCTCTAGCTCGCATCTCTCGCCGTCAGCAGCTCACCACCACACCTAAAGCTGAGGAAGCCGAGGAGGCAAGAAGGCATCTGTGCAGGATTTTTTGGTGGGCGCCTTTCATCTAATGGAGCCGTCACAAAATATCTCCAGGTACTCAGGGGAAACATGAGGATTTCCTGAGTGTGTGCATGTGTTTGTGTTTGCGGACTTTGATCAAACTCCTGTCATTCAATCACTCTCCCTCTGATCTCTGCCTGCGAGCCGCATTTAGGTGCCAAATCTGTGACCTGTCTGAGAGCTGTGAAGTGCAGGAGGCTACGCTGACACACGGAGGTGGAGCGTAATGGATGTCAAACCTCAAGGGGTTGGGCAGATGCTAACCAGGAGACAGGAAGGACGAGGGCAAGGACGATCACAATCACAATCACCTTTTTGTTCTTTTTGCAAAATACAGTTTGAGTGAGAGTGTTACAATACATATTACTGACACAACAGAACAGTGCAAGCTTTAAATATACAAATAAATGTGATTCTATCTCAGTTAACAGATTATATAGTGTTGAAGGATAATGCCAATACACGATTGTGTACAGCTGCCTGTTGCTGAAACTTTGATATTGGTGATATGAACTAATTTCTGTTAATTCTAAAAAAAATAAAACCCAAGATTATATACATAATAATCATCAATCAATCAAACCTCCAGTGACACAGTGCTAAAAAGGGCCTGGTTAAGTAGCTGACAGAGCAATAACACAGGCACTATCTCCATCTAGTCTCGAAGATTAGCCAGGGACTCACTACATTAAATGGAAAGGGATATAAATATAAAGAGAAAGAGCAAAAAAGTGTCTCGCTCTCGTTATTATGGCGGAGGCTTTCGCCAAACTGTAAGTCTGAGCAGCATGTTCATCAGTGTTTATACAGAGGAGACTGTCACAAAGTGCTGTACTGTAACTGTACATGACTGCTGTTTGCCTTCAGCTAAATGTCAAAGGCGCGACAGCAGCACTGAAGTACTGGAGGGGCATAGATGTGTTGAACTTATCACACCACTGAAAGACAGGTAATGTTGTGAATGAGGCATTGTGCGTAGGCCTCTGATGAATTACACTTTCCAACGCTGTTACGATGTTAATATAATGTGCTTTTGTACAAAAAAATGAGGTCTTTTAGTTCCTAAAATCACTACTCACTAATCACTACTTTTGACAAATTACACTCTCTCAGTCTGTCTAGTTCAGGACCAAATAACCTTTTCTTCCAGGTCATGATCTGGAACACCAATGGCCTGTCTGTGCAATTATTCGCCGCTTTATGAACAACCTGTGGGGTTCGAGCAGATGTCCAGGATCCCATGTCGGGTCATTCGATTAATTTACAATCACCGTCATTTCCAATCCCCTTCACCTGCCTGGCCCCGCCATTACGGGGCACGGCTGCAATCTAATTTCATTCTATCGCACAGGAAGAGCATTAGGAGCTGCTTATGTTGACGGTGCGCTCCATTGATTTTTATGAGCTGTGCAGGGATCATGGTTTGCGAGCTGCTGGGTGGTGAACATGATCTCCGAGGGGCCTGTGTGTGTGTGCGCCGCGCTGAACATGATCTACGCACATGTGGGGTCAGCACACGCGACAGAGCACACACACGTACACAAACGTGGGCGTCAAAATACAGTAGAGAGCCTGAGTCATGAGGGACATCGATGATTTACAGTAAATCTCACTTCACAGAGACGTGTGGTTTCAAATCCAACGCTTGATGTTCATCCCTCACCTCGGTTCGGTTCCAGCTACGTTGGGAACCATCTCTTGAACCTCGCTAATGGATTATCAGAAACTAATAATAAAATGCTCTTGCACGGATGTATGGGCTTCAAAGCCATGGCATACATCCTATTTCTTCACTGAACAAGCTAATCTGTCATAAAGAGGACATCACATTTACACATACGGCTCCTCGAGTCTACTGTCAAGCGTACATTCAGCTGCTGGCCTGGAAGTAAGATTGTGTGTGTGTGTGTGTGTTTACGCGTGTGTGACTGCGGGTGTCATTACATTGTTTCTGTCAGTATCCATTCCGCGTCGACCTTCGATGCGTCTCACCTGTTCGCCTTGGCGCTACCTGCACCGCTCTGGAAAGGGGCTTATCTGCCGAATTTCCACCGCAGGCAAAGTTGGTAATTACTTTCCCTGGCTGCCATCATTTTCTAGCAATCCATCATTATCTGGAGCTCTTTGGCTATATAGAACAGCCCCGTGATGGTGACAGGCATTGCTAACTGGTTAGTAGCGGAAAGGCTGCCAAAACACAAGCACGCGGCATGCAGCTTGATTGAATTCCTCAGGAGCAAAATTACGGCTTGCCTCGCCAGAGTGCCCGGCTCGCTCGCTCGCTCTCAATGTGTAGATCTGAATTGAAGGTGGCAAGTCTTAAAGTGCCCAGGAGCCAAGTTGGAAGAAGCACAGTTTAAGATTTCAGGGAAGGAATGAGGTGCACGTCGGTGGTGGCAGCGATGGGGGATGGAGTTAAAAAAAAAAAAATCTGGAGATGGAAGAAACAAATATTTGAAAGAAAGATTACCGTCACAGCTGCACAGAGCCGAGATGTGGAAAAGACAGAGTAAACAAGCTCGGTCTCTGGGGTGGTTGGGGGTGTGTTGTGGGGGAGAGAGAGAGAGAATGCGAGCATGAAACAAAACCATGAGATGGAGCGAGAACAGGCGGAGGCAGAAGAAGAAGAAGAAGAAGAAGAAGGAGACGAAGAAGAAGAGGAAGAAAAAGGTGGTGGGGAGGAAGGGCGGAAAGAGCAACAGAATGAGAGGATGCAAAACAACAGGCGATGAGTTTTACAGAGAGGAAGAAAAAAAAAAGACAGGGAGTGGGGCTAAAATGGAAATTCAAACAGTAGCAGAAAAAAAGGAATAAACGCATAAATGAGTGGGTGCCATGTGCGAGAGAGAAGGAGAGGAAGAGGGAGACGGTGGAGGTGAAGCTACGTGCGCACAGCCAGCGTGTCTATGAGTGTGGATGCATAAACACACGGCACTAATTGAATACACAGTAGAGCTGCGAGCCTGCTGAAAAAAACCACACTCACATTTTACACGGAGCAGCCTGTCTCACATGGCTCCCTGTACCCAGATTTAAAGAGGAATGTCACTCAAATTAAAATCAAAATTAAAAACTTAAAAATCAACGTTGCTGAGGTGAGAGAGGCCTTTTTTTTTTTCTTCAAAAGTATTGATTTTATTGAAACTAAAAAAAGGAGCAGCCGTCTTGCCGCATGTGTAATGTGATTACATTAGCGCTTTATCAGTGCTTCATTAGTAAAGTAATGTGATTACACTAATCAGCAAATGTTCCACCCAGGGCTCGTGAACCATTTCAACGCTTATAATACATATTTAAACAGCACATTCTTGAGGGCGGAATGCTACATGTTTATGTGAACCACGCAAATCCCAGTCAAACGCCTCAGACATAATATATAAGGACCACATCTCAACGACCCAAATACGGTAACGGTTGTTTGTATTCACTCTCAGAAAAATGAGATTTATTCAACAATGGCAATATCAGTTCCTGTGGGATTTGTTCTTACCACTGATATATGTACAGAAGCCTATTTCTGCAGCACTAGAGGGAAGATTAATCAGAAAATCTAACTGTGTGTACATATACAGAAATATATTTATATACATATGTCTGTGCTAATGAGGGTGAGGCATTATGAGCGTGCATTTGGTCACATTTCCATAATCAGCACATCCCAGTTGGACAAGAGCACCAGGAGGAGCTTCATTAACGTACACTAATTAGAGAATTTGCAATTTGTAAGTCTTATAAAATACTTTTCGTTGTTATTGTGACTGTCACTTGCAGGTCTTTTTTTCTTTTTCATTTTCATCTGGGACCAGGAGACGTACGAGTTTTCAGTCACTTTTCAGTTTTCACTCAGACGGAGGGCTAACGTGGATCTTCTCTCCAGGCAGGAGATGAATCATTACAGAGAAATCTACTGCATGTCCACGCCTTACGGCGCTTTGATCAAAGGGGATCCATAAACGTTGAGGATGGCTGCAGCTAAATCCGAGCAACTGTCTACTAATCCTGTCCTGACAAGGGAATGTAATCATTTTATCGAGCTGCTGACAGAACAAATGAAGATTTAATCTCTGAAAAGTTTATAAAATTGGGAGAAGGTTTACTGTGTGTGTGTTTCCAAAAAAATGACGACTGACCGTTTCTTTGGGCATATTTAATTAAATGACCATTTCAAGGGTTTAAAACAGTCAGTCTGTTGTGTCAAAAGCTTACCCAAGAAGCACCTCCTCTGCTAATCTAAAAAATTAAGTCACACACACCATGTGATCATCAAAAAGTAGAGCGCAGGTGAAAGGATGTTTTATTGTTGTTTACATATCCAACTCACCAGTTGAACTTTTACAAGGTTTGACACCATGCAGCAAGATTGCACTCCACTTATGTAACTGTGCCGCTTATGTCACCATGCAGACAGACGGTCGCAACCTTCACGACCTTCAACAGCCTCTCTCTTTTCTTTCTCATAGTCACGGCTTGTTTTTTACTGGTCTAATTTTTTTTATTTTTAAATTAAACTTCTATAAAACTTAAGCCTGGGAGAAGACAGAATGCATCTTTAATTGGATGAATAAATATAAAGTTGGTAATCTGCAGGGGGATTTGAAAATTCTTGATGAATAATGTATCTGTTTCTGTGCATTTGGCAAATGAAAGTTTTCATTGGTCTGTTTACACAAACATAATCTACAAAACAGAAGTGAGCTCAGCCACAGTTTGTCAAAATGGTGAGGTAGTGTTAAATGAAGATGCTCCCTTTTTGTGGATTAGCCTGCAGATCATTTTAGACTGAGCCATCTGTTGTACACATTTGGAAAATATGTTTATTTGCTTTCTGACCAGGAGATGGGTGAGAAGGTCCACATCACTCATGTCTGTAGCTTATTTTAGCATAAAGACGGGAAGCAGTGGCCTCCTGGATCTACCAGGCAAAGACATATATTATATTATGTTATGTTATGTTATGTTATGTTATGTTATGTTATGTTATGTTATGTTATGTTATGTTATGTTATGTTAT
>JBAJHX010000046.1:5804846-5815565 GCA_037176925.1 Amniataba percoides | reverse complement strand
CCCCCCCCCCCCCCCCCCCCCCCCCCCCCCCCCCCCCCCCCCCCCCCCCCCCCGCCAAGAGGAAAGGATACTTTTGGTGTTGAATGCTCTTGAAAATTACAAAACAGCACAAGGTGCATTTTCTGTCAGCTTTGTGCTTTTTTTTTTCCTATTCAGGAGGGCTAGCCTTGCATTCCTATAGATTTTTCACTGCGTTATTACATTATGGATTTTTTCCCCTCCAAGACAAAGTATAATAATGCACTTTATACTAAGACTGTTTTTCATCACTTGCAGGGCATAGTGTGTGTGTCCTTGTGTAGTGGTTATGAATGTGGGTGTGAATGCTTTGAGGAGCGAGTGTCGAGGTCTGGATGAGCACCTGTGTGTGTGTGTCACCTTTTTTAATAATGTGCTGTCAATCTGGGCTCTGGGAATGGCTATTTCACTAACCCTACCTAAGTCTCATAACACAGATCCTCTGGGAGGAAGAATAAGTCATCAGCCGTGGCCGAGTCCTCGAGCACCGCAGAGAAAGGCAGAAATCACAGCGGATGCAATAAGGGGACAGGGCGGGATAAAACCTGTGCTTTCAAATGAATGCCAGCACACTTGAACTTCTAGCACTGCGGCTCATCGCTCTGCTGTCCTAGCCGATGTCGCTTCCGTTATGCATCGTGTATTAACACCATATTACAAAGAGAGCATAATAACAATAGAATGATGTTTTTAATGCTAAACATAGAATGCTGTATCTACTCACCGGTCCATCATCCATTAATTTATTTATCCTTTCATGCATTCGCTGACACTGTATCTGCCCCCTAGTGGTCACAAGTAGTCATTGCAGAATGACGTCAAAAAAGTTACGTTAAAAAGCTCCTAACTCCAGAGCCACTAAAGTGCCATATAAAGGGAGTACTGTGGTGACACTGTGTCCTTGTTTTGTTCATACCCCAGGAAGAGCAGCTGTTGCTTTTGTCTGTTGGGGATTCAAATAAATAATAAACAGTGAGGGTTTGGGTATGTGGGATGGAGAGATCCTTTTGAAAAATAAAGACGAAATGGAGATTATAATCAATTGCAAATTTTACATGGCTTGCAAAAAGCTTTGCACTCTTCCATCTGGTCGAGGCAAGTTTATATGTATTGCCCATCATCACAAACAATGAGATTCATGCCGTAACATTATTATTCCATTATCCTATAGCTGACTTTTTTTTCCATGGGGTTTGCTAAGGAGTAGCACATTGCCTGTTCCAATGTGATGAAAGCCAGTTGTTCATTAGTAGGTGTGGATTTAGCAGATTTAACCATTAGCATAAACAACATAAGGGTTTGCATGGATACGTTTCATTCACAAAAAATGTCAAATAAGCATACAAAAAAAGAACGTATTTAGCAGCAGTATCAGTAGTCATATTTATGGACCCAAAACAAATATAAGCACATATTTATCATCTGCACGTGCCAAAGAATTCCTCATATGATGTGACGTCACCGTGTTAGATGAGAAGAAGCTGGCCCACTTTCTTCAGCTCAAGCAGGAGTAAGCAATTGGTTATGCATTGTATGCAGCTGCAGCTGGAGAACATTATTTATGAAGTCAAATACATTTAGTATTAGTGTAAGGCAAAGCCTGTGTGTCTACATAAACAGACACTTCAAAATAATAATACAAGATGATGCAGTCTGCTGCTATTTAGAATAAATGGATCATACATTCAAATTCACATGGATGAAGTGGAGTAGGTTACTATACAGTTAATTATAGTACTTCCATTGATGATCATTGGGGAAAAAATATATCACTGCTGTTCTTTCATTGAAAGACCTTGGAGATCAAGAGTGGATACCAAGAGGTATTGTTTCTAAGCCTTATTTATCTATTTATTAGAAAAAACTCTTTTATTTTTGAGAACCATGTCTAACACTACATACAGACCAGATCAGCAACAGAGATAAACTGGACTTCAGATAATCATAATGAACTCTTCCTTTACTGCCCCACCTTAAAGCTAGATACATGCAGAGTACGTGCTGGTAATATACTGAATTTGAGTTAGTCCCACCACAGGCCTGCACACATAAGATTAAGTCAGGAGATCATGAAAAAGAGAAAAAAAGCTCCTAATTCTGTTCAGGGCGCTTCAGTAATGCCCTTTAAAACACTGTTCTCAGGTACTACAGCTGAGGCAAAAGTTTAATCAAAGAGGACCTTATTTCATTAGGTCTACAAGTCACTTCCTCTGTTGAATCCAGGTTAAAAAAAAAGCAGAATTGAAAGGTAAAGCGGACTGAAACCCTGACCCTGCACACTCGGTTTGCTTGCATCCAGAGGAGAGAGCGCACGTCTTTTCAGTCAATGCGCTGACTTGATGCCGTGGGCGTTTTGTAAAGGAAAGGAAGACGGTAAAGAAGAGTAAAGTCAGACACATCTGCGGCTGTAACTGCTGCTTACACCATGTTTTGACTTGGGGGGGGGGGGTCAGACAGGAGTTCATATGTTCCCTGTCAGTGCAATCAGTCATGAACTCCGCTTAGACTGACTTTGTGATCCTGTGTGTCGTTTGAATGTGTTTTATATTCATGCAGATCACCCTTATTAAGCAGAGTTTGTTGTGCTTTTGCAGATTGTTTGCCTGACTGATTTGTTGACTTCAGGTACTCTTAAGAGAATTTTCATGTCAAAATGTTTTTCATTTTGTTGGCCCTTGGTCACATCTGAGAGGGTCACATATTAACAGAAATGCTTTAGAGCCATTCTCTTGAGATAAATTGCATTCAGGTCTCGATTTCTCCCATCTCGTGGAAACAAATGTGTACAAAACAAACATACAAAAGTCTGTCTCACCACCGTCTTTGCCACTCTGACTCTTCATCTCTTTGAAACATCGCTAATTGCTCTGCCATGCATTGAAACCTCACAAGTCAATATCTCACTATTAGTGCAGTGATTGTCAGAAATCTCGAGGATGACACGCAGGATACTGCTAATTGGGATTCATCTTTTGTCACTTGTCTTTGCAGAAGCTTTTGGTTCACTGTTTTGTAATTTTGTCTATCGCCTATATTAGTACCTGCTCTGTCATGTGACCCGTCCTTTTACTTAGTTTGTGTTGTGTGTGTGCGTACTCACAGATATTAGCCGTGCCTTTGGGGATGGGCAGGTAGGAGCCGGCGCTCCACGCTCGCCCCTGGTAGTTCTTCTTACAGCGGCCGCAGTCGGGCCCGGTGGTGTTGTGTTCACACTCGCAGCTCAACTTCTCTCTGTCATACACGCAGCTGTTGGCGTGAAGGTTGCACTTGCACCTGTCAAAGAGGGAGAGGAGGGTGGTTGGGAGTTGGGTGGGGGGGGGAGGGAGGAGTTGAAAGAGGACAACCACGTCAACATGAGTGAATTTTCCAGAAAAAGAGGCAGCTCTTATTTTGTTGGACAATGCGGCTGAAGGGCAGCGTGTCCTTGGCATTGGAACACAGTCGGTGCGGCTAAAAACAGTTGCTTCTTCAACTTCAAGAGGAGCGAGTTCAAAGGAGGCAGGCGATTGCACGAACAAATCTGGCATCATTATTTCCTCCCTTTTTGTCTCCCTCCCCTCCCTCCTCCTCCACCTCCTGCGCTCCACTTGGGAAGGTAGCTTGGTTTTAATTGTCCCACTGGAGGATGCATAATTGTAGTAAGGTCACAGTCAGCGGGCGAGGGAAGATCGGAAGGGAAAGGGCGACAAAGGGGTGCGAGGGGAGGGCTGAGCAAAACAAGCCGAGTTAAATTGCGGAACAAGCGCTGGGAGAGCGAAGGCGCCGAGGCACAGCTAACTCGCGGCTCACACGCGGCGATGAATGGCTCAGAGTTAGCCAGAGGGCGGCGCGGAGCAACAGCGCGGCCACGTTCGCCGTGACAAATGAATATGAGATGAGATCTCCGAAGCATATTCTCGGTTTGGAGAGAGGGGCCCCCTTAAGGCGCACTAAATCCTCACTCACATCCTGCTCACCAGAACCTCCATTTAACAATAAACTCAGCAAATTCATTTTCTGCCGTGGCTAGATGAGCATTGAGGGGAAATCTACCTGTTAAATGAATTGATGACCCTCCTGCAGCATACAGCACTCTGAGGGACGGAGAGAACTTTGAATTACAAAACCTCTTTTTGAAGAACTTTGCAGTGTAAAGCAACACGACTGGGTTTGGGTTGTGAGGAGGTTTCACGACAAAGAATTTCAAGATAGTTAAATACATTTTCAAATGGTTCATTTAATAATATATAATTAATTGTATGATTTAATATTAGAAAGAGGAGAAATCTTCCAACAAAGGTTTAAATGTTCCTTCTGATACTACGATTCTTCTCCTCTCCCATAGTTTGTCCACCTCCCTGCATGTTTCCTGTTGTGCTGCCGTCCTGCTAGTTTAGAAAAGAACAGAGCTGGAGTCGCTCGCTGCCCGACATCTGAGGCTGAAAAGTGATTCGACGCACTCCCAAAACATCGGCACGAGGGTGCTTGATCCTCGAAGATAACCTTATTGTTTCCAAAGCACACCGTGAGTCACGATGCGGTGCCGGTGCCAACGCTGGCTGCAACTATAAAAAAAGACCGGGAATGTGACTTCCAACGGGCATGACTCACCGGAGATGAATGGAGCCGCGGCTGTGTTTGTTTATTTTAGGGAGAAATTGCTGAGAGGCGGGCAAAATGGCACAATTTAAGCCCGTCTCTGTCCTCTCAAAGTGCCCTTTTATTCAGCTGTTTTTTAATTTTTTTTTTTCTAATTTATACAAGAAGCCAGGTGAAAGGCATCTTTACACTCGTCCCTCAGGCAGAGAAAGAGAGAGAGAAAGAGAGAGGGAAAGGTGTTGAGGAAGGAGATGACACAGATAGCCCCGCACTTGTGTTCGCTCACGTCTTAGTGAGAAACTCCGCTGACAGCTGGCCTCCTTCACCCTGCCCATTCTGCTCCACCGCAGCTTAGCTTGATCCTCCAATAAATATAATAATTTGGAGGAAAAGCACTCACCGCTCCTTGACCCTGGCACTCAACGTACCTGCTGTTCGCCCCAAATTCACGGACTGCGTGCGCGCTCGGGTTACGGGTCCTGAAAGCTGCTCTTAGATCTCATATCTGGATTCTTAAACCTCAGAGGCTGTCGAATCTGAGACCGAAACTTTGGTCTCTCCTTGCTCCTTGTAAGGGCCGACACAAACAACACATTTAGGTTTCTTATGAGGCTTCTCACTTTTACCTCACACCGACTGTAGATTTCACTAGTTTAAATTTAGTGCTGGGCAGAAACACATTAGTAGTAGTAATTGTAGTGTTTCTGTCTTTTTTATGCCAACAGAGGATGATTTATCTAATTGAAAATATTTAAATCTTATAAAAACAGCTGACCCCAAATGGATCTGAGAAGGAGTTTGAAATTATTCAGATTCTTTTATTTTGAAAATCTTTTCCCAACTTCATAAATTTACAGTTAGACAATGGAAACAAAAAGGATCCTATGCTGTGTGTTGCATTTGTCTGCTTGCACTGACACAAATAGTTATCTTTGTCTGGTCACAGCTCTCATTTTTAATTTTTCCCTGATTTCAAGCTTTTTATTGCCTAATCATGTTCAATCATGTTAAGAATGACTACTACTGTATCTATAAGAAATAAGCAGATACTTTTGTTTCCACTTTGAGGAACTGGACCATGCTCTGTGATTGATGGATGGTCTGTCCACAGCGTAGTCTGCCTCTTGCCCAATGCCAGCTGGGACTGGCTCCAGCATCTCTGCAACCTAACTATGTGAGGATGAGCGGTACAGATGAATGGATGGTACTGGACTGTAACATTGTTGGTTACATTGCTGGAATTAATCTTAAGCAGCTGTAACAGAGTTGAGGCCTGCACTGCTCCGCTCAGGGTGCCGTCTTTCCTTCCTCCGTTATAAATTTCTGCCTTGTTGGTGTGTAGATGTGTGTCAGAGGAGCAGGTATAGTGATGTGGCGTGAAACATCCTCCCGTGGAACCCTTTGTGGTTTAACCTTCAGCTTCTCTTAACCTCGCCAACATTTTAATCAGCATCCAGAAATGATAGCGCCCTCGGCATAACGATGGAAACCGCCAGCGAGGCCCTCAGGGTCTCATGCCCACCAGTGCTGCTGCGCTGCCAATCAGAACCCTGAACGTGGATACCAGGGGAGACTCGCCGCTGCTCTGGCAACAACAGCTTCAGAGAGGGAGCCAAATAAACGTGTATTTAACAGCGTTTTAATGGCAAAATTTCCTCCAGGGCTCTCCCATCCAAGTGTTGTGTCTTCACTTCCTATTGGGCCCGCTTCACTTTGAAAGCTCTGCGGGTCTCCTCCTGACTTTCCATCCGTCTTTGTATCATTTTCTTAATATCTCTCTTCTCTATCCAACTATTAGTCTGTCATTTTCAACTGTGCTTCACCATCTCCCATTAATAAATATTCATGGAGCTAAGGCATCTTTGTTTTTGTGTGGCGCTCTCAAAGTGATATTGCTCGAGGCAATATTGAGTGTGCCAGCCACCGCCTGTGAGCTAAAGGTCCTGATATGTATTCATAAAATTACCCATGAGGCCGTGAGCTCAAATTGCTAGACTGGCAAAAAAAAAAAAAAAACAGAAAAAAAAGAAGAGAAAAAAAAACTCGTCTGAAGTTTTGATTCCATTTTGTCCGAGCGAAAGTAGAAAACATATTGTTATATCAGACAAGAGTTTAAAGTTCCCCTTGAAATGTGGGGGACAGAAGATATTGTTGGGCGCAAATTTATTATTTTTCTTTATCCTGGTGGAAATGCGAGCGGAGCAGCCCGTCGAGACTTAGCCTACCTGGAGCAGTGTGTGTATGACCTCTGCAGTAATGGGATTCTGATTGACACCATGGGTGCGGATGACATATTGTGCCTTCCCACTGACGATGCCGGCAAACAACAAACAAAAACAAAGCAACCCACTGCCCTGTTTCTCTGAGAAAAAAAGACCCTTTTCTCTCCATCACTTCAGCCATTATCCACATAATTCCATTCAGCCAAGTTCGTTCCCCGATACTGCTCCATTTTGCTCATTGCAGCTTCAAAGCCAAAAGTATCAGCCACTAATTAATAGTAATTATCCATAATCCAAGCCTACAACATCCCAGACGCACAAAGCTGCTGATCCCAACAAATTGAGCAGACTAAACTCAACATGGTCCTTAAGTGGGTTAACTAAGTGAAGCAATTAAATTTCAATCTAACGCCCAGGTGTTTTCATACGCAAGCCAATTGGGTCAAACACTCGGTTAATAAACGCTTTTTTTTAGCCCGCGTCTGCATTCAGTGTCTGCTGTAAATGAGCGACAACACACTGGGGGTTGCAAAGGGCGGGCAGCGGGGTGGGGGAAGTGGCGGGGGGGGCGGTCATAGAGCACTCCGGCTTAATTATGTGTGATGAAAATGAAATAGAAACACAGGAGTGGCTGGTAAAAAGGCCTTGAGGTGTGTGCGTGCGGCTGATTTGTTGTCGGTGGAACGGGTAATTGTGCAACACACACACATTCGCAGAATGAAATTTACTGTACAATATATTTATCCCACCTGACACACACACACACACACACACACACACTATAATGAAATTCACCACTGGGCTCTTCCCCTTCGACATGTAGCTTGCAGCTGCCGCCTGTATTGGCTTAAAGCAGATCAGCCTGCCTGCTAACGTGTTACCTGCTAATTGCTTCCTCTACTTCACTCACCCCCCCTCCCCTGGCCGCAGTGCATGGTGGGAAGTGGAAAGAGTGAGATCTCAGCACTGGCTCTCCTGGGACGGACCTCAGCCCCCAACATCCCTCTAATTATATCCTTCTTTGCCATCCCTCCTTCTCCTTTCACTAGAAAGTGGGCAGTTAGAGAAAAGTGGAGGCTGCAGGAGAAATCATGGCAGATTTTCTTCTCTTAAACATCAATTTCTGCTTCAGTGTGATGTCACGAGAAAAAAACATTTACAGAGACATCGGGGACTGATTCAGGATATACATAAGCAGTCAAATCTATATGAAACATGAAAAGTGAACATGAAATATCTTGAATGTGTGTTCAGCCTCAATTATCAGGCTAAAGAAATTTTAGAAGTGGCAAGATTTCTGAAAATGATGTGAAACCTGATTTTTTTAAACTTGAAACTAGAACGGCTGACAGACAAAAATGACTTGAAGATCACAAAGAGCATCAAAGCTGCATTAACTGGTATATGCATTTTTTATCTTATTTTTGAATAGGTGCTACATCAGTCCTGTCACCTTCAGTACTGTTTTATTTATCTGTACAACAGGCGAGCAACGAGATACACTCAGGAGAAGAAGATATTACAGACACTGGTTGGAGGCAAGAGAGGGGAGCTCTGGCAAACAGTCTGTAAAGATGCAACATACATGAACAAATGACTTCACACAGGGGAGTTAAGCCTCTGTAGAAGCTGCAGTCATAGCTGCTTAGTTTCACTGTCTGGCCGTGCCCATATTTACAGCAGTACATATTGGAAAAGTGATACGCTTAAGTAGCCAATTAAGCCTTGGGATGGCACACACAACAGTGACCCAGCTGCTGAACTGCGGCAGCTAAGCTTAAAAACTGCAGCGCTTTAAATGATTTTAATGATTGTTTTGCTGAGCTCGTTTCTGCTGTACGCTCCTCTCAAAATTATTCATTAACAATGTAAAAAAAAATAAATAAATAAAATGGCATGACAATAATTATTGTTCTTAGCCCCTATTACTGTATAACCGGCCTCACAATGGCGAGACAACACTATAATATATTTTGTGATCCTTTTTTGTCACTGCACTGCAAGTTCAGTTCATCTCCAATTCCCTGCATTGAAGTAAATGTGCCGCCTGCCTGCATCAATCCGTCCGAGCCATCCATCTATCGAATCCTCAGCATTACTAATGTATGGAGTTGGACATGCTATCCAAGCAGGAGTCAATCAGGAGGTCTTTACTGCCTGTGACATGCCAAGCCAGTTCGATAGAATCGACATGCTGGGCCTCACTGATACTGCTCTCAGCTAAAGACTATTGGCTGTGGACCCGGTAGACAGCAAATGCACTGCGGGGGAGTGAGAGAGCTCCATCACTGGGAGGATGGTGCCACACAGATTCCAGGCGAGGGCAGGTGGGGAAGTGATATTAAGTGATCTTGTCATTTCATAAGCGACATTACTGATTGGAGAACCTTAAAGGGAAATAACTCCCCAAAGATGCCCCAGCATTGATCGGTTTGGGTCAGTAGCTAGTCTGCAGACAGGCAAGAGGTTAGACTGCATTTGACCTCTGCGTGAGTGTGTGAAAGAAAGAGAGAGAAAGAAAGAAAGAGAGAGCATGTGTATTGTTGAAGTGAAACATTTGCCTCATCCACAGCCACACTTTTCCAGTTGATTATCTGATCACTTATTTATCCAACACTTTTTAACATGGGTTTTTAAGAGCGTATGTAATTTTGAAATGACTGAAAAGTAGATGGTGTCACTTTTTGACAGACCAACCATCTTAAGGAAGTATTATTAGTAAAATATTAACAGGCTCTAACTGAGCAGTAGTAAATATGAACAATAATAAAAGCCACTACTTCTAAATTGTCTTCTGTTATCTTGTGTTGCTTCTTGCAAATGTCATTAGCCATTAAACTTTGGCAACCCTCTTGCTGGCTACATAATCCCGATGTCTGGAGCAGACATCTCCCATGGCTACGCCCACCAGGGGCCAGAATCTGAAACCAGGGTAGGACCCAAAGAGCAGGTGTAATTACAGAAAATGCTGGCAGTTTCCCAGCCAGCAGAGGGGTTAACTCTTAGCGTCTCCTTCGCCTCTTAAACCCAGAGCCAGGGTCATTAATAGCTCGGGTGGTAACAGTGTTCACTTGTGTGTTGAAAACTAGAGCCCCTGATAAACAAGAGGGGGCAACATTTCCGCTAAATTAAATGAGAGGCTGTATGGCCTCCTGGTGATTAATGAGAATGGCACGAGATATAAAGAATTGCTTGAAGGTGGGCATGCAGGTGTGTGTGTGTGTGTGTGTGTGAGCGAGAGGGAGAGATGAAGATTTAGAGAGATGTACTGAGTTTGCATCTGGGCCATAGGCATTGTATTTGTGTTCAGTGTATTTCAGGTCAGAATTTGAGGCATTTTTTAGGCTACAATGAGTTAAAAAGAATTTGGCTTATAATTAATACAGGCCATGGAAAAAGAGAATCAACATTTTACAATCAAATTGGCCCCACCAGGATGAGGAATGTATCTATGATTTAACATCTGGGCAAAGTATACAAAACATTTATGATATAGTCATCTTATTGAGCAATTAGAGACTTAAGAGAGAGAAAGAGAGAAATCCACATTTCAATATCAGCTACATCACAACGGAAAAGTACTTAAGTGACAGAAACAAAAAACACTGCAGCAGAGCAAAAGATGAATACAAAGTGCACTTTACAGGAGCTATCCATTCAGCACCACACACTACACACACTTTCCATGCATTTATACTTGAACAGTGAAAATGCAGTGTTTATTATAACATTTCTTAATATGTCTTTTTTATTTGAAGATAAACCTTGGGATGTGCCGTCTCATTTTTAAGGCTGTCTTCAGAAAAAGCTCTAAATAGTAATAGTTTATTAATAATAATAATAATAATAATAATAATAATAATAATAATAATAATAATAATAATAATAATAATAATAATAA
>JBAJHX010000046.1:5764399-5795562 GCA_037176925.1 Amniataba percoides | reverse complement strand
AAAAACTAACATGTGGCGTGGATGTTAACAGATGGTCTGAGTTATCTGGACCAGTCGCTTGGCCTGTCCCACAAACATGGCCTTCTCCCACACAATGACTAATGCAGACTGCTGATTCGAAGAAAAAAAGAAAAAAAAAAGCTGAAATGCAGAGCGCAGCGGAAGGTAAATAGATGCTTATGGTGGCACAGAGCGAGACAGAGAGAGAGAGAGAGACAGACAGAGAGAGACTAAGGAGGGTAGACAAGTGGAATGACTTATTCAAGAGGGAAGTGGGCAGGAAGAAACATGAAATTAGCACAAATAGATTATCTGTTGACTACAGGCAGACCTAAGAGCAAGCCAAGCACTGTGCAGGGAGAGGGAGAGGGAGAGAGAGAGAAAAAAAAAAAGCAGATTGACTTCTTGTTTGTTCCTCCCTTAGGGCAGATTCGATAGAGCCATCACTCACCAAATTGCTGATCTGTAGTTGAAACAGCTGTAGCCAGAGCACACATGCACTGAACTACACAGTAATTATAATGCACCAGCAGTATGACCCATGCACTGTGGGAGAGGTGGACTGTCTAATCTTTTACATCTGTTATATTTTTGCAAGCCCCGGAAAGCACTGCTTTATCATACTATTGAATATTAATGGGTTGTAGCAGTGTGGAATTAAAGTAGTAGTTCAAAGTACTTTGAGATGTTGGGCTTATTTGCTCTTTTTGCTTGAATGAAAAGATCCATACCACTCCTATGTCTGTTCACTGCCTGTGAAGCTACAAAAAACAAAACAGACAAAGAAAAACAACAGGCCACCAGAAAAAGAAGTGCAAAAACACGTTGAACAGTAACCTCCGGGAGTCTCCAGGAAGTTAATTTTCCAGTTAAAAACAACAGTATGTCTCAGGGGGCTGTTGGTAGTTATGTATTTAGTGTTCTCTAACTCTAAATATTTCTCAAACTATAAGTGTAAGCAATGATAATTCACTCCCAAAGACAGAATAGCAGGCCGTGTTCTACTTAATATGCGACACTCTATCGCAGATGTGCAGCGCTCTCATTGCACAACATGCAATTAATCAAACATCCATAGTGCCAAAAACTAAAATCCCTGATGTGAGTGGGAATGATGACTAAAGAGTGAAGGCATGGTGACATATTTATATTCTGTGGGCGGTGGCAAAGCTCGTGGCAACGTGATTGCTACGGATGGATTTCCAATTTTGAAACATATTTCAATCAAATTTCAAATATGATTCAAAACATTTGAGAATTTATCCCAAACCCAACAGTGTATACAAATCCAATCTTTTTCCCTGCTGTAACATCCAAATTGTTTCACATATTGGCCTTCTTCTCATATTTAGATCTCTGCAGAACTCTGAATTTCTTTGGAATTTTTTAAAAATAAAAAAGTCAAATGTAAACTTCAAAGTGTATTAAAAGTGTAGAATGAACTGCATCCTTCAAGTCATTTATCATAATTAAGGACACTTCCTCAGGTACCACAGATGTCTTTATACAACTTTTTTTTACAAGTACTGGGGGTGCAATTTCACTTACATGTATAAAATCTGTGGTGGTTCCTCTTTAATGAATACTGTGCTGTTGACAAATGGCAAAAAAATGGGTTGTCCCTGCCCTCAGTCCAAATGGAAAACACAACATCAATATATCTCCTGTTACTAAAGCAAAATGAGAAAAAGCTCTTATTGTACACTCAGTCAGTTGCTGTTCCTTGCGACTGCAAATATTATACTTATCTTCAACTTTCAAAAGATTTTCTGAAATTTCTGAAGTTGGCAAAAAAATATAAACCTCACTTTAGTGTAAACTCACTAAAAGAAAGAATATTTTCGTATGATACAATCGGTTAAGTACAATCAGAAGAATCTGTTTGAATTTGAGAAAAAAAGCTCAAATGCTGTTCGACTGCATCAGAGAGGGGGATATATTGAAAATGTATTGGATTGTAAATAAAGGATAAAGGATTGTTTTGACAGAGTGTTGGTGGTCAGAGTGCAATGTCTAATTCTACAAGTAAATCTGAAGCCACACAGAGACCAGTGTCACAGTGGTATTGACCTCAATCAGCAGAGTACAGATCTGCTACGTGCTGCCATTGGCATGTGTTGTTAAGCGATCAGGAGTTGAGAAATGATTTGCAAAGAGAAGGAAAAAAGTTTGTTTGCATTCACCGGTGAATTCAAGGGGCTTTCTGTTCCTGCTTAGTAGTTCTCTGACTTTATACCTGACTTTATATTTAGTCTGTTCAGATCCCTCAAAGAGTACAGCCGTCTCCTCCCTTTGTTTAATATCCAAATGATCTTTCCAAGAGAAAGGTGTACCGCATATGAGCTCAGCCCAAGCAGAGCTGGGAAGAATAGAAACCAGACCAGGAGAGGCCCACAGTGATATTCTGAGACGCCGGAGTTCACCGCCAGTGTGGGGATTCACCGAACAAGACTTTCGTTCCATGAAGCTAATGGGGAATCTAGAGCGGGAAAAGGGTGGTGCATCTAAAAACCAATTCACCCCTTCAAGTGAATTACCCATCTACCCTGCAGTCAAAGTGACTGTGAACCCTTGAGGTTGTTTCTGACCTTCCCTGATAATGGCCTGGGGCTCATATATGCTTTGGAAATTGAATCACGACTCTCACAGGTTCCAGGTTAAATTGGTGAAACAAACTTTCCGTTCCCTAGCTTCTTTTTTGCTGTAGGCAAACGCGGCAGAAACAAGATGGAATTTAGTTCACGATATGGGACTTACATTATCTTCTGTGCACTGACAACCATAAACTGGTTTCGAACAAATAGACTAAAAGTCTGCTGCCAGATTGGGAGGTTATTTAAAACTCTGGCCTATAAAAAAGATTGTCCTTGTAGTTTTTGGCAATTAGAAACCATGCCGGTGATATAATACGAAACCAGCGCCAAAAAATCCCACCTACTCTTCCCGCTGTTAGGTGCATTCTTTGGTTTGTGGTGGGCAGTGTTTTTTTCACTGGGACGTAGTTGGTGTTTATCCCCTGAGTGGTGGTACAGAAATGTAAAGGGGCTGGGTCTTCGTATATAATTAAAAGCAGGTACCCAGAGCCCCTTTGGAGACAGACTACTTTTGCACAGGAGAAATAGAGCGAGACACAGAGCGGGGGATGGAGCCCGAAAGAGATAGAAAACAAGTACCAGAAAGAGATCCTCTAGTAACCTGAATCTTCTCCAGCTTTAATTACACTGTATTGATCACAGGCGGGAGGGGGAAGAGGAGGGGGAGATTGAGCGAAGCGGGAGAGACAGTTGGCCAAATTGCAGGCTGTAGTTACTGTAAAGCATGTAAAAAAGAGAGGCAGAGCAATTATGCCAAAGTCATACGGTAGATAATTAGAAAATCCTCCCAACTCTCCACACTTTCTCTCTCCCCATACCCATTTAGCACTGCTGATACAATAAAACAGCGAGGGTGTCAAATTCATTTAAGTCACCGGCCAGTATGCATTGTTCACATCCATCTCACAGCTCCATGCTTGGTTTGATTTGAAATTCTTTCCATCGATTTTTTCTCCCCAGTGCCTTTGGTCTGTTCCTGCCTTGTAATCAGCCATAATAGAATGGTCATGCATGGCACTTCTGGCGTCACTGTAACAACTTTAGCTACATGTTCCAGATGCAAAGAGGTCTACTTCTGCAAAGTTGTGCTTTTTCCCTTCCTTCTCTATCTTTTCTAGGTTGACCTACTTTGGCAAAGAGCTTAGGTTCCTTTCTTTGTTTCTCACACTGTTGTGGCAAGGGCAGAAAATCTGCAAGCTCTCCTACTGTATTTCCCCCCACAGCCCCCCCTCACTCCTGATCCAGGCGGATGGCAACTGAGACCAGCGCAGAGAAATATGCCAGACTCAACCTCACTGCCCCTGCAAAATCGCTCCCGCCGAGTCTCACAGAACTGTATTCCGGGGGTTAAGGAGCTTATGTCTCGTATACGACGAATGGAGAAAGGGGCTGAGCAGTGATTCGCCATGGGAGGGGGGAAAAGGAGAGTGAAGCCTCTCTGTGTTGAGTGTATCTCATTATGGCTGAACTGTGTGTTACCTTTGGTAAACAGTGGGGAACATTTCTCAGGCGAGCGTCACTCTAAAAGCAGCGGGCTGGTAAACGACAGCGGCCCGATGGTGGCGCACAGCCATTGCTCAAATCTACAGCCCCACAGGGATGTATGAGTTCGGTCATGATTAGTCAGATAGAATAAATAATCTGTGCTTATGACAGCCCCCTTCATTTCAGTGGGTGCTGAATGGATGCCCCATCCAACTCTTTTGTGTTAGTAAATTCCCTCCAGTTATTTTTGCTGAATGACCTTCTCAATCATGAGAAAAGTCAAAAATTCCATTTCTGAGCGAGGCATTCATTATCATAGCCCCTTGTGCTCAAGGGTACCTGCCCATTTACAGTGCATTACAGCGAGGTGTAGTATGTCTGTACTCCATTTTAATGGCATATTAAGGAAATCTACAAATTAGAGATTCATTTAAATGGCTTGAAGGCATTTGACAATATTAATGTAAATAATGTCACAGCAGCACATGTACTATTACAGTATGACTAAGCAGGACACTGCTGATTTACCATATTTCCCCCTGGGATAAATAAAGCATTCTGATCCTGATGTTTCTGTCTCTCTAGTCCACCGTGAGGCCGAGGCACACTGTGACACAACCCCTGTTGTGTGCCACAGTCTAGCAGCCTGACTTCAACACTTCTGCCCATATCTCTGAATTGTTGTGACGTTCCGCCACTCTGCGCCTCTGTACTGCGAGCCTCTCATGTGTGAAAAGCAAAACAAGAGTAATTAAATCTTCATTCCTTCACCCCTACAACCATATTCACATCTGTTAAATTGAAAAAAGCACACAGTGTAAAACAGATCCACTTAAGTCTATGCCCCAGTGACTCTTGTAGTAGCGTCAAGAAGCGGGGGAAGCTTTTGTCGGTCTTACCGCTAACAGTATAATAGTGTCTTGTTTTCATGTTATATGACCCTCTGTGGATTCCGTAAATCAAACACTAATTGCAACGTGCAGTGACCTGACGGCTGAAATGCTACCTCTAATGTTTTCCACGGGCTAATAGACAGCTGAGTGAATTTGGCGTCCAAAATAGAGTGCTTCAGCAAGCCGTAAGCAGCTCGGTTAATTAAGACATGCTGACACCTCATGAACTCTACACGTCATTATGGATCTGCTGCCTAATTGGAAAGAATGTTAACGGTAAACGCATTTTTCTTCACTACTGGGTAGCTGTGCTGTCGCTCCAGTAAAACCACAGAAAACCACTGAGGTATCCTATAGAGTTGTACACGTGTTCCTTCAGAGACTTAGCCCACCAATAGCTGGATTAACCTGATAGGACACTCCATGGCTAAAATGTCTTGGTGGACCCTTATGGATTCACTTTAGCTTACAAATCCATTGCAAATTTGCTACTGATCAAATGACCAAAAACAGCAAATATGCACACGTAGAACTTTTGGGGTTACTTAGAGTCTGGGGCTCTAAGAATGCCCACTTTGCCCAGACGGTTATCCAGCCTTGTGTCCACCACATGACGTGTACATAAGAAGAACTGAGAGCTTACCTGCCCTGGACTTTGATGTCAGAGATGGCATAGAAGTATCTGGACAGGTTGTTCTCGTCCACCATCGTAGCTCCTGTAGCGGGTCGGAGAAGGCGGATTCTCAGGTCTGTGATGGTGAAGAAGTCCCTCAGGTTCTTGGTAGTGTCCAGTTGGCCATAAAGGGAAGCCATGTTGTGGAGGCGGGGTCCAGCAAACAGAGCAAAGCGGTCCTTGATCTCAAAGCGCACTGTTTTATCGTGCTTCCACACGTAACCTCGTGAGTAGTCCTCAGTGCAGATGATGTCCAACAGGGTATGCTGAGTCAGGTCCTGCGCTGTCTTGGGCTCCATGGTGAAGGCGTCCAGACAGTCAGTGGCATAGAACTGGTAGGGCTGCCAGGTTCGACCATAATCCAGGGACTTTTCTAGAACCATCTGTTCAGGCCGGCCTGACTCGAAGGTGAGGACGATGTCGTCAGTCAGCTCTATGGTCTTGTTCCAAGATAGCGTGATGTTGACCAGAAGGGCCTTTGGATACTTCTTCCAAGATGTGGACTGCCAGAAGGTTGTGGGGTTACGGCCCTCGATGTCAAACATCAGCTCTGGAGGGTGGGCGAGTTCCTCTGTGCTGGCGTCACATTCATTATTACACATGTAAGGGTTCTCCTACAGAGAGAGAAAGAGAGCAGACAACAGAGAGGGAGGGAGAAAGAGTGATAAAGACTTGTTAGTCTTGGTGAGAAATAAGAAAAAAATCATAAAGTTTCAGAATAGGTTATGGGAACAAAACGTAAGCATGGCAATGTATCTCGCATATCCCACCACGCTATTAAGGGAAAAATGTAAGAATATTTGAAGCCCTGAGTTTCAAAGCCGAATAACAACGAGAGTGTCAAGTGCATACATACGCTCTACTGAGTGTAGTCAGCAGTATATATGAATATTTAAGCATGTAGCTTTATGTTGCATAGGTGCACAACACGTCTCTTAACACTTGTCATTAAAGCTAATTTCTAGCTCTCTGTTATCACTACACCATGTCACGACAAATATAATGCCATGAAGTTATGATGTTAATTTTCTCCTGCTCTCCCACACGGGAGATCACAAGTATAATGTGGAGCACAAATTCATCCATAAACTGATTTCGAGACAAGGGATAGCTTTTTTTTTTTTTTTGTGAGTGAGCTCATTGGGTATCTTGCGTTTCCTTTATCCCTTTTTTCCAAATTTGATTAATTTACACCGAGTATTCTTGTGCACCAGACTTCATGTAAATATTTAGGACTATTTAATCATTTCCATCATAGTTTCATTCATGGAGGGCTGATACATGTCTATTTCTATCCTTCAATTCTAATTTTGACTTGGGTTTCTTTGCAAGCTTTAAATTCATCACGCCCCTTGCTTGAAAGAGGTCTTTCCAAAAACATTTGTCCGATTTACCACAAATCATTACCAGGCGATGTTCTCTCCTTGCTCCCTGGGGGCTCCATCTAGCTGTCAGGGGGAGGAGGCACTCCTCCAAGAGGACCTTTCAAGTGTTACAAGCTCCAATTTATCAGGACAAGATAATCCACTACTTGATTAGGTGGGAGATGTCACCCTGTGCGTGTGCCCATGTGTGTGTGTGTGTGTGGAAGCGAGTGTGGTGACGCTGTGCTGAAACAGGGAGAGGAGCAGGCCTCTGATGTAAGACAGTCTAATGAAGCGGTGAGGCAGAGATCGAGTAAGTTAGAGGAAGAAACAGCTCCATTCGGCTAATAAGCTTTGCAAGTTTTTCCTTGTCCTCCAAGGCAAGGTGACAATGAAACAGGGCTCCGTCAGGCCTTCTGACTGGTAGAGGGCCCCATTAATATCCTGTCTGGACCATCCCCTACAGGCTTCTCCCAGCACTGGACAGCGGTGGCCGGGAGGAGACGGAGGAGGAGGAAAGCAGACTGGCAGTGGAAAATTCCAACTGGGTTTTAGTGTACCATTTCATGGTGGGAGGTTAGGTGTGCCATTAACTGCAGCATCTGGTGCACCGTGCATCCACAGACAGATGTGTAATAACTCATATGCGACAGTTATGCCTGCTTAGGGGGTGTGGACAGTCTCTAAAAAACACACTTGGAACTCGGGATGGCTGACTGCGTTGCTGCGGCTGGTTGGAAATGTGCATTCATCGAGGGAGACCTAAAACTGTTATTCAATGACAGTGGAGTGCTCTGCCTGGAGAACAGGTGTAGAATTGGAAGGAGAGAGAAGAGCTTGTTCCTTTTCTTGCCCCCGTTCATTATAGTTAATTATTCTGCATTTTTACTGTATAGATACCAAAATGAACAACAGTGTGATTAAATCCCTGCATCTAAATCAAGTTTTCAGTTATACAAGATTCTATTTTTACACAGAGCTATTGTATCTGCACATGCTCGTTCGACTTTTTTTACTGCAAGTTTAACTTAGTGCTGGATGAAGTACTTTGTTTCCTAACTTACTTCATTAAAAACCTCAGTGTAGAAATTCTTTGTTGCAAGAAAAAGTCATCCACTGAAAATCTAACAGAGAGGCTCCTTTTAACTTTTTTACTCTTTGGGAGGTTCATCTTCAACAATGTATCATATTTAATAAAATGTTCACATTTTAGATAAATGTAGTGGAATAAATTTCACGCTGAAATGTAGAAAGTAGCAGGAAGTGTAAATAATCAATTACTCAAGTACTCCTCTCAGTAGGAGATGTATTTATGCCAACATTAACTCACAGCATATACCAGTGTTAGTTAAACCGTCCAAAGCATCTGTTGTAGCTCTTACCTTTGGCTTGAAAAGTAAAAGTAAGCAAACCCTACATAGAGTGTCTTTATGTGAGCAAGTGTATCATGTCTGAGGTCAAGCTTTTTGTTCCTTTACATCTAAATCAGGCAGATCCACCGATCACACACACACACACGGACACACTGCCGTCCTCTCCCGCACATCTCTGTAATCAGACAAAGATGTATCCCTATCGATCGCTGTGGCCGAGCTGCTGAAAATCTGCTGCGTGTTGCACCTGGCAACCTTGGCCAGTCGTCCAGCGCTCCCCCGAACACACAGGTTAAAAACCTTTCATTACTGTCTCCTCCGCTTCTCGCCTAACGACAAAATACTGCCTTTATGAAGATCAATAACCCTGCCGGTCAGCCCGGAGAAGAGAAAGGAGATAAAATGCTGAGTATACGGCCTCATGAAAATCAATGGCAGGTTTCTGTGTTTTACTGTAGGGCACCACTGAGGGCTCCGTTAGCCCATTAATGGTTTGGCACACGTTAAAATAACTGACAGCACCCGGCACTGCAGCATTTCTGTAATTACAAAAGATGTTTCTATTAATCCCGGTGTGAAGATAACTGGCCAGGATGGGGCACAGCCACCGCAGATCACAAAGCCTGCGCTGAGGTGTGCTGGAGCGGATAAGTCATGCTAAATTGGCGCTAATAGAGATGCCGTCGACCCACCCGAAACACAGGCAGCTTAATCCGATTATTAGCATTGCGATGCAGCGAGATAGCGAGCGTGCAGGTGGGTATTCGAGTGTGCCGTCACGCATGTGGCTGTGGGTGGATTTCTTTAACAAATCATCGGGAAGCTGCTCTAAATTCTTTTGGCGTCGTTACCACTCTTGTCAAGGTGTTCGGGCTAATTTTACCAGACGACTAGAGGAATAATAATCAACAAAGCAGCAACATGGAGGATAATGACTAATTCCATTTAGTTGCACTCCACAGACGAGTGCTTTTTGCAGTGTTTAGGTCACAGGGAAATGTTTTTGCCTTGGCAGCCTAAGCTTTTAGGCACGTTACGGTCGCCTGATGCACTCACAGAGAGAAGGCAACGCTTCAGATCACTCATCCGAAGCAATTCAGCTCTCAAACATTTGTTAATCAAGCCACCATTTGGGCAGCACATTTCTACCGTTGAGTCTCTGCATCTGCTACAAATAAATAACAAATCAGTACAATAAATAACATAAGCTATTATGAATCTTAAGTGAAAAAAAAACTCCTCTGCTGCATCTTCTTCAGTTATTCATTAGAATGAAACGGGAAAAGACACCTGAACTTTATCCACCGAGAAATTCTTCTCACTTTTATGCAAATTCTCACATTTTATGATTTATTACTTGACCTTGAAAATGTGAATAACTACTGTACATTCCTGGCAAACACACCCTGCGCTGATCCCGCCCACCCATTCACATGCGTTCTCTCATTGAGGCTCTGTAGCGATAACAAAAGGTGTTTCATCCAGTGTGTTTCAACCTTTACTCTAACAAAAAAACCCTGGGGGACAAACCTTTGTGTTAAAAAGTTGTTCTGACAAAGGGAGTTGTGTAATTTTCTTCATGTGTTGCTCTATTTGCAACAATAAATCAGACACAGACATCAAAGTTGGGATCCATGAGATGTAGATATGCGTGCCCATACACAAAAGAAGAGTAGGGCTGATAAGTTACCAAGGTCTAGTTTTAAAATAAGATATGGCCGCGGTGGCTGACAGCCTTGGCCCGGCCGCAGCGTAACCGCTGATGGAGGATGGGACTAGGGGGAATATAAATTTACTAACTGTCGACAAGCCATATAGATAGATGGGCTCGCACCAATCAAACAAATCCGTTTGTGTGACAGATGTCTTGCACTTGTAACCCAGATAGCAAATTGAATCCACCCTCCATCTTTTCATCTTTCTACCTTTCTCTTTTTGCTCCTCACTTCTTGCAGTAAATATAGAATTAGAAAAAAAGTTTAAATCTATAAAGGAAGAGACAAACAAACTGAATATGAATTAAGCATTTTCGAACAGTCTTACCAACATTCACATAAAAATCTCTCCTTCAGAAGCTCTCATAAAAGAAAAATAGACAAAACAAGCTTCATTATTAATAGTATGATACAACTGCAGTGCATATCCTCCATTAAAGCAGTTTTCATAGTGCAAAAATGAACTTGGACTCTCGTCTGACCTACAGGAGAATAATTCTGTACAGTGTTACGACAACTAACACTAACATACTAAATTATTCCACTGGGGTTGATGAATATTACCAATCTGGACTCAGAAATAATGATGTCAAATTGTTGTGCACATAATATATAAATCAAAGTCTGTCACTGATATTGTTCCTTCTGATGCAACATATTCAAGAAATGAAATAAAGTCATTATGACTGTGACTAATTATGTAATGCGTGATCTTTAGCTCATGTTACCTTTTATTTATTCAGATGCAATTTACAACCACCAACAGCAGGCACACCGATATCCATTTAAGCAACACACACACACACACACACACACACACACACACACACACACACACACACACACACACACTCCTGTCTTTGCTGTCACTGTAGCGCAAGAGAGAGACAAAGACAGATGGAGAGTGATCTCTGACCCTCTGAGGGAGTTTAGGACTAAACACATATCAATACCAGAGCCCAGGAACTCCTAATAAGAGACACAAATTGCTTCCTCACCATTTGCTCCAGCCTTTGCAGGTTTGGTAAGACGTGCCATTTTCTGAGACATAAATCCAAATCATTTTCAAGTCCCACTCCCACTCTGCTTTGCTCTGCATCTTCAGCTGCTGTTTTTAATGATTCAATTGTTTTTTATTGCCAAACTGGTTAAAAGACATTAGGATTAAATATAAAATGCTGCATGGTTATGTCCATAAATCGTAGAGAAATATTTTTTATGATTAAACATTCATTTGAGAGAAGGCGAGAAAAAACCAAAAACAATAATTACTTCAACATCGTGGTTTATCGTTTACCGTGAGAGTCCTATATCCCAGCATGCATTGGACAAAATGCCCCATCCACATTAGGTAAATTGTCTCCTTTGGTGTTACCTGTAGTTGACTATTAAATCAAAACCGATAAATAAACCTACTGGTGAGCAAGATCAGCTGCACAGTTCAGCATCAGTTCGATATAAATTCACAAAGAAAGTGAACATGCAAGTCCCGTCTTTGCTATGTAATTCCCACCGTTTCTACTACAATGTAGAGCATGTATGACTATTTCAACAGGTAGGATATAATGTAATAATAATATAGATTTTCTCTCTTCTTCTCCACAGAAATGCATTATCGCTTTTCTTACATTTATCCATTTCTCTTCCGCCTCTCTTTCTTCAACCAGCTTTGTGTGTGTGTGTGTGTGTGTGTGTGTGTGTGTGTGTGTGTGTCGGGGGTAGGGGTTAAAGCTATCCCTGCTGCATTAATGAGACCTTGTGTTCCACGATAGATTTCTTCATCCCCGACCCAGGGGCTTGATTGAAGCAGTGCTCTCTCAATTTCAAAAACCTCTCTCCCTCTCTCTCTCTGTCCAGTCATGCCAACACCTTTACTGGATTCTTCCTCTCTCTCTCTCTCCCTCTCCCATGGTGATGGGTGGTGCAGACAGAAAGAAGGGCTTAACCTGGACGTGGAATGAATATTGGATGCCAGTGTGACAGATTACAGTGGTAATAGACACCCAGGCCAAATCCTCACAAGGATTACAATCATATTTTCAAATGGCTCAGGGTCGGCCGGAGGTCGACCGACCTGGAGCATGGTCAACAAGGCGACGGGGGACCTGGAATCACACACACCCCAACACACACAGGGTTTGGCTTGCCAAAAGTGCTTCAGACGGGCTGGCTTTAGCATATAATTCAATGGATTTCAATATAATTTTTGTAGAAGTGACTTATTTTTGGGGAAGCTTTAGGTCAAAATAATTGAAACACAGGAAAAGTGATAAAAATTATGAATGAGATGCAGGAATAGTTTATGCCTTAGAACCTTTGAACACACACTGTCTTGAACACGTCGTCTTTACATTGTAGTGTGACACTGACCCTCTTTTACATTAATGTATCAGTACTGAATTTGTTGATTTACTATTACTACCACTCAGGCCAGCATCTCATCTCGTTTTCTTTAACTAATTGTAAATTGAATCATTTGGGGACCTTTGTTAGGCAAAAAAAAAAAACAAAAAAAACAAAAACAAAACAGAATTAATAAACCTATGAAGTTGGACTGCTACACGAACACATGTATAAAGAGTATTGATGCTCCACCAACAGCTCAGCAGCTTGAAGTGGACCACAGACCGACAGCTCAAAGTGTCCAGCGGATGATGTATGCTGTTTTGTGGCACCAGTGGGGGAAATCCAATAGTGATCTAAAGCAACGAGCTGCGCTGTTCAACCACCTTAAGCGGCGCAACGCGGGCCGTCCAGTCGACGGACGTTATGAGGCGAGACGATGTGTAAATGTCCTCGTGTTGAGTTCATCGCGATCGGTGGCGGCGATTTAGAAGATTCATGAGCCTTAAAACAATAGCGGAGAAAGCCTTCAGCACGCAGCCTCTGCACATTCAGAGGATATAAAAACAATTTTATATTCCATTATCTTTTATATGGCAGTGCGAACCCCACCGGGTACCACAGCGACATGGTTTAGAGGACAGGACGATATCCCCTCCTTAAGAGATGGTATATTTACGAGAGCAAAGCAAGTGCACCCATCAGGGGCTACAACCAAGGCTCGTTCAGTGGCTGTAGGTATACCTTAATGCAGGCAGCTGACAGCTAAATTGTATAGTGCAGTACAGTGGCACAATAATCACTGTAAGTTTCCTAAATTATTCACTGCGTCCTCACATATGCAGGCTTACAGTTGACTTTCGTGGAAAATAAGTTATGTTGTAAGGGAAGGCCTCATGATTTAAATATAAAAAGGAGTGAAAATAAATCTCTGGGCCACATACAGAAATGACCTCTCAATCTGTGTACATGTATCTACTTAAATGTTTAAGGTCATAAACTCCGACTAAAAACTTAAATAAGGAGTTTTGCCTGATGTGCTGCCACAGCTCTCTCAGACTGATTAAAGTGTCGCCTCTTCATCGACATCACCTACATTTTTTTTAATCAAACAATTGAATTATTTAAATCAGTTTGGTCTCGTTTTCATTTGTGCTGATTTTAGCAGTCACTTTTAGCTATTTATTTGAACCAAGTATGTGTTTGGTCGTCTCTGCTCATTCGCTATCTACTGTTTATTTGCTTTCAATGGCAACATGAAGCGTTTGGTTGTTGCAGCTGACTCAGTATAAATAAAACAAAGAAACCATTTTGATTTTTTTTAAATTAGTCAAGCTGTGCTTTAAGCATAAGCTGGAAGTCACCAATCTTAATTTCGTTATGTGAAAACATGATGACAATAAAGACTCTCGATTCTCTTGATTCTTGACTCCTGATTCTTATCTGTAACGATTATTTAACAAATACCCAGTGGTGGTGACGGCAGTGCGTTAAATGAAAAGAGGAGAGGTATGTACCATTTAAAATCTAGGCCCAATCCTTTTTTCACATGTACAAAATAAAAAAACAGCATTATTCATTTATGAGTAACTTAAAAAGAAAAATTAAAAAGTAATATGTTTTGGTTAAGTGGCGTCTGGAGCTGGTCATTTAGATTATGCATTATGCTCGTTATATAAAATGGTGACTCATGCAATGCCTACCTAACTTAGCGTCCAGGTATGCAGCAGATTTAGTTCACTGTATTTTCAAATGAGAACAGAAATCAGGAGTGGATCACTGTTATTTTCCACCATCTTCAAGTGTCATTCATCTTTTATTATGATGACATTTTCGCAGTGATCCAATACACCGGGGCATAATCGATCCGCTGGCTGCTGCAATGCTGCATCTTTCAATCAAACTGTCCTGTCAGATAACACGAAGACTTTGGAATTTCTCACAAGACGGTCGGGCTTGAAAAGAGGACTAGCCTGTAGCCATGATCACCCCTTATCTTTTAGCAGAGAAATCCCTCAGGGCTTTGACATCGTGAAGCAGAGGCTACATGGCGCCCCATCCCCCATCGCCATCCCTTTCCTTCTCACATCTCTCCATCCACCGCTATTTTTAATGGTATAATAACGCTACATATCCAGGAGCCCTCCAGAGAGACATGGATCACTGTCACCTTGACCAAGCTAAGAGGCTAACCCCAGCGCAGGGAGCCGCCCGGGCTTCTTCCCCGCGGATGCAAACCGCGACCTGCCTGCAACTACGAGGGAGCCTTACAAATTAGTGCTGATGCCATGGGGAAAGAAATAAAACACAAAGGAATTTGAGCTATAAGAAAGAGCACTGATTATTTAGTAAATGACTTTCGGTGTGGCAAAGTGTGGGACTAACCATGCCTTAACCTTGGAAAGTCAAACTAACCAGTTCGCCATTAGACATCAGAAGCTACAGCATGGTCAAAATACAAAGCTCTGAAATGTTACAAATCAAGATGGTGTGCGCTGTTTCATATATAAAAGTGACTCTAGACTCTGTGACTGTGTGTTTTTAGCACCTAATAGTGGTGAATGTGTGTACTTTCTGTCAGCGTTATCATATAACCCTGCAGTCGCGTGATGTCTACAGGAGGTAGGTAGCGACCTGAAGCACATTGTCATATTTCAAATGTATTTTGTGTATCAGAGAAAAGTGCAAACATGATGCCGTCCTTCTTAGACACAGTGATATATTTTTTCCAGGTACACCCAGTTCACATTGTAAGTATAAAACATTAACGGGTACATAAGCAGCTTTGGGTCTTAAGGTTAAATAGAGAGGCTTTGCGAGATGTTCCTGATGAGAAAAGGAGGATGTAAGGGCCGTGTTTCTTTGGCTGGGTTTAGTGACTGTAATAAAAATCAGGCCTATTGAGTGTTTTACTCAATTTCGATATTTGATTCCCGTGCAAATGGCTGCTCCGACCTTCAGGCCAACAGAGAGATACAGTGTTGGTTTTTTTTGGACAGGTGCCACAGTTTTTAGATTTGGAAGCACTGAGAAACAGATCTAATTTTTACTCACAAAAAAAGAGCAGTGATGAAAATATCTGGCACGCTGCCATTGAAGAACAAGCAGAGCAGCTGAATGTCCACCGCACATTTTTTTTCCTCTTAAAGTTCTCACAGTCATAGAAGTGCCATCACATCTGACTCCCGGCGATGCCTTTTCAATCAAGCCCCCCCCCCGCACCTCGTCCCAATCCACCGCTCATTAGTAGCTCCACAGACCGCCGTGAGTACGTGGAGGATCTATTCCCGTTAATGAGCATCTCTGTGACTCGGTCAGCAGCGGCCAGAGCAGGGGGTAAATTTAGCACCTTTTAATTATCTCAAAGGGGTCCGAGGGATGAGGTGGGGGAGCCGAGGGCGCTTGGAGATGCACAATGTCGTCAGGAGATTTCTATTTTCTTTACACCGGTCTTTAGGGTCTCTTATTTTATTTATTTTTTTAAAGTCTGAGCTTTTAAGAGATGATTAAAATCAATAGTGTGGTAAAGCTCTGCATTCCCTGTGTGGATATTTAACTGTGCAGAGCCTAGTTGGGATTCAGCTCCAGGCCTCTCTGTCAGATCACTGAAGGTCTATTTAGTCATTCTACTGGGAGGCTTTCTACTTTTTTTCCTCCCCTTTTATTCTTCTTTCTCTGTCTCCTTCCCTGCGCTCCTTTTTTTTTTTTTTAACCACTGAATCTGAGAAGATGATTGGCAGATGACTCCTGGGAGAAAGAGCTCGGGCCTCTTCCTCTCTCCAAGCTCTGAGGATCACGACACTCAAACACACTGACAGGCAAAGTGGGTGCACGTACAGACACACACACACACACACACACACACACACACACACACACACACACACACACACACACACACACACACACACAGACATTCATTTTAAAGGCAAGTCACACAGAACCCTTAAGAAAAATAGGGACAAATGCACACAGACACACACTCTGACTTGGCACTGTTCCTATGATCCTTGACAGCTTAGTATATTTACAAAAAAATGAATGAAACCTTTTGGACATCTTTGTCTGTGATTTCAAATAAAAAAACATAATAACCCAGTACTACCAGCTGCTGTAACCACAGAAAAGAAATTTGTCCCCCTTGTCACCATCTAAACCTTTAACCAAGGGATTAAAAAAAGTCTTACCAGTGTGACAGAAAACACTTTTGAACAGTCGGTAGAAAGACAGCCATCAAAAATCCTTTGAATAACAAACCTAACTCCACAGCACATCATTTTGGTTATCATATATCATTAAAGCTAAGTTTAAGGAACTCTTCAGTACCACCAGCAACAATGCATCCATCAAAGCATACGCATACACTCGAGACACCTATTCTCTGAAAACTCGTCGCACTCTTCTCCTTCATCACCTGCTAGAAAAAAAAAAAGACAGCGGTCTATAAAATAAAAACTAAAAGAAGACTCTAATAGAGCGCAGCCAGCAACAATGAAACATGAGTGGATCCACTTGATTCCACGACAATAACTTCAAGCATCCGCCGGCATCGTAATCACAGCCCTCAAAGGGGAGTCAAGGGTGCTCCGCCAGCTGATTGTCTCTGAGCTCTTGATGAGCCGCCATTATAAAAGATGAGAGAAAAGTGAGGGGTGGTGGTGGAGGGGAGGGGGGTAAGTTAAAAAAAAAAAAAAAAAAAACAGAAAAGGAAATCAAAAACTTTAACAGGGCCAGAGGGAAATACTACACTAATCAACTCCACTCTGCTGAAATTATAGATGAATTAAGCACTCTGTTAGTGATTAATTAAACCAAGAGATTCAAACTAATGAGACCACACAGAGCAATGCGTGTGTGTGTGTGCATGTGTGTGGGAAGGGGGGGCTGGCGGCCTGTAAAATTTTCCTGTGTATGTTTCTGGCACCAAATACAGCAGAGCCACACCGGTTTCAGGCTGCAGCCCACTTTAAAGAGGGATTAGATGCGGGGGTTGATCTTGTGATCGCCACACAGAGGCTGCGCTCATTAAGTAGTCAACAGCTTAAAATAGCTGAAATAAAGGGATATCTGCAAATGCTCCCGGACATGAGGGGGAAGAACTGCTTTGTTTACACTCCTAAGACAATAAAAACTACAGCAAAGTAAGATCCCCCATAAATAAAATGAATATTTAATGTTTATAATTATTTCACTCATAATACGGCAGCACAGGGTTCACTCAGGAAGCGAAGTGCAGCGGGTGCTCATGTGTTGTAACTGGGTTTTCAGAAATGTCTGATTTTCTATCTTAAATATTTCTATTTTTAATTGTGATTTATATTCAACCTAAAATGTACTTGAAATGAACTGTCTAAATATATCAAATAATCATATATCATATTACTTATATATTATATAATTATATTATAATCATATAAAATATGCTGCATAAACTGAGTCTTAGTAAAGGCTCTGCTACTGTAAATGGTCCAGGTAGAACTAAATAGTGAAAATAGAACAGGAGCATGTAACAATGGGACTTTTTTTAAAGTCAGTATTGGGCCAGATTGGGATAATAATGGTTGGAGGCCCAGACGAATGTAAAGTTATATTATGTGTGAAAAAATGATAAAATATTACCACATGTCCATAAAATAAAGTGAGTCTGAATTGTATTAAGAAAAAAGAGAGAGATAGCAGTTAAGAAACATCAGAAAAGCCATTTCGCTTGCAAATTCTGGACGGTCCCTAACTTCAGACAGTTTCGGTCTGCTGTCGAGATGCGCACACTTCCAGACTTCAATATGAGATTGTACAGTAAAAGTAGCACCTGTGCAACATCAGTCAACCCTCCAGCACCGAACAACACATCTGGAGAAAACTGATTAAAAGTTATGAAGGAATTGTTAAAGGAAAATGAACAGTGAAGGTAAAACAACCTACACCTGAGTTTCGAGCTCATAGCCAACTTGTTTACGTTTTGGAACATCTGCATCATGAAAAGTCCCGCTGCTTCAGCGACCGGGAGTTCCCGTTCCCGCAGTTTCAGACATGTCTAATGTCTTCTCACTGCTAGAACAAAATCAGAAAGGCTCTTTTTATTATTTTTTTTATACTGGGTGACTCTGGGGAAACAGCGTGACGAACGTCATTTGGCTTTTTCCGTTTCATAGCTGAAAGAAGACAAATCAACAGAAAGATTAAGAATTGCCACATTCAAGGATATCCTTCTTTTAAAAGATAACTGTCCTGGGAATGTACTATCATCACCAGCACTTAGGCTTTATTTTCAGCCTTTAATACACGTATAGTAAGTGCGAGATTGTCTTCTTATGGTGTACAAAATAATCTGGGACACAGAATACAGTAATATCCCCTGGATCTGTTTGTAGAGGTGCTGGAAGAAAGGTTTAATACACTGGCTTTTAAAATGAACAGTGCTGACTGCAGGTTCCCATGTCCTATTTTGGTGCTTGACTATTTATGAACTCCCACAGACGTTATGCACAATCGAAATTTGTGCAACCACAGTGAGATTTCACCTTACATTTCAAATTCCGGGGAAGGTTTGCCCATTAAGGAAGTTGCTGGGAAATTGCACCAGCTTTTGGACTGAGTTAAAAAAAAAATACTGTAAATGTGCCACCAACACCCATGTGCACATGTGTAATCCAGCCATGAGGGCTAACAGAGTTACAGGCAAATTACAGCCACACAACCCTGAATGCTAATCTCACTGAAGTGCTACTATGCACAATGTCTATTTTATTAATTCATTATTTGACCATCATGTAAGATGAAAGAAATAAAATAATTAATTATATGTTTACAATTTATCTATACGAGTTTCAAACAACAACAATAATAACAGTATTTAAAAAACATGGATTTGATATATGACCACATATGGCTTTTTTGGGGGGCACCTCTGTGAGCCTGTTTGTGCACAGGCAGATGGGCGGAGAAAAGGTGAGACTTCTCATTATTCATCTGGTGAAGTTGTGCATGCTTGATAAATACCAACTTTTTTCTTCACGTTTACAGCTTGTTTCATGCAAGCTTTGATAAATGACACCCCAGATCTTTTCCGTACCTTTAATGCTACCAGTCTGCTGGTTTTCACTCAGGACAGTATATATAAACTTCAAGGTTGTTTCATTCCCAGACGCTCCGTCCAGGGTCCCCGTTTTACCACTCAAGGTCTTCTTTCCATTCATTCTCACCCTTGGGTTCCTGTTCACTTATTCTGTGCCACCCGTGACTTTTTTTTGCCTATGACTGACAACAATAACAATGCACAGTGAAACTAGGGTGCACCGCCTCTGTTTTCAGCCCCAAAAATCTCCCAAACCCCTACTCGCTAAGCAGAAAAAGATCTATCTCTCACTGCTGTACGTGCTTCTCCCTGTCTCCCCTCTACCACCTCTTCCTTTCCTTTACCTCTCCTCTCTGAAAGTAGATTTCATCTGACATGACAGAGTCGTGGAAGCCATGGGCGGAGGTGTTACAAATGCTCTGTCACCACGCTAAACATGGCAGGAAGCGAGCGCCTCGACAGCTCTCGGATGCAACTTGGGAAAAACGGCGACGACGCTCTGCCTCGCCACCGCCTGTTTGACTTCAGCCTTTATCTCTCATTTCAACTACACCGGCAAACTGCTCTGTGCCTACCCCGTTCGGCTGGCCTAGTTTTGATACTGGCGAGGGAGAATGCGCTGGCGGGGAAGAGGTGGCAGGGAAAAAGGGAGGGGAAAGGCGAGCGCTGGATGCCGAAGAGAAAGATTCTTGGTTCACATGATCCATACAAAAAGTAAACACAGTTCACTGTTTGGTTAAACAGGCTTCTTGCATGTTTGGGGTAAAACACTAAAGCACCATCTACAAACAAGACACATTATCGGAAAGCAAATAACAGCAGCTTTTGATGACGCAACGGGGATCGACAATGTCAATAGCACTCAAACTGGCGCTTCATTTCAACGTAAATAAGGTGTCACTGAAGCGGCGGTGGAAAAAATAAACTTAATGCATATCACTGCGGAGTATCAAACTTCCACCTTTCCTCTGACTCGACAGTATCGGCAGAATCGAGGCCTGGCTGTAATTCAGCCTTCCTTATAGATCGAATCTCTGTGGCAATATCAGACCACTGCCTGCATTTGAAAAATATCTGCGTGTGGGTGTGTGTGTGTGTAAATTTGCTCTGGAGTGTGTGTACGCACTCGTAATTCACATTTTGGCTATGGCAATGTTTTAGCTTCTGTTGTTGGATTCAATGATGCACTGGCAAATAAAAAATTAAAGTTTATCTTGTTGATGAGTAGCTGCATAAAAGTTCAATCAAACTTTAATAATCATTATAAACCACAAATGACACTCAGTGGGTGCACACACAAGGTAATGTCCAATTTATGTCCATGTTGTTCCTGCATAGAAATAGTTTTGGGTACTTGCAGAAACCGTCTCAGTCAAATCTATGTGTAAAGTTTGATCCAAATGCTTGTGTATCTTTGTTTTTTGATGTTTTGAACTAAAGCCTAAAGCTTTAACGGAGAGTGAATATTTGTAGGATGGATGTGTCCTTCCAAAACACTGAGAGGAATGCAACATGTCATGGCCCATGGCTTTATAACAAGATATTCAACAATCAAATACTCCCGGTTCCTTTGTCCACATACTTGAAGCCATCTAATGTGGATTCACACTTTGGAAGGTGCTTTCAAAGATGAGAAAGCCCAGACATTCTGACTTCCTCGGTATGTGAACATTTGATATGGCAACATTTTTTTCACTTCTTGTGTGTCAACAAATATTTCCCGGGTTTCCAGGTATTAAGACAGACAAATGTGGATTAAAGGCTCATTCTTGTCTTTTAGGAATTAGTGATACAAAAAAGCTAAATGGACATTAGTTGACACTAAAATGTTGGCGTGTAATATTACTCCAATCCACAATTTTTGCCTGAGCACATGAGGCAGACACACACGGTGAAGGCAGTCTCGTTTCACTGACTCTACACTGTGTGTGTGTGTGTGTGTGTGTGTGTGTGTGTGTGTGTCTGCAGTTCCAGACTGAAACCCTTGGAGAGAGTCTGTTGGCAGCAACACACAACAGCCTTGCCAAACCTCCTCCCAGTTTTAACTTCTTAATGGGAATATGGCAGTCAATCTACCTGAATTAATAAACCTCCTAAATATCAATAAACCCCTGAAAACAAGCTGTTGTGCTGTGTGGAAATTTAACATGATTGGAAATTGTAAGTGTCAATTTAACTCACATACAGTTCTCCTGCCCTACTTAAAGTGCCACAGTACAGTTCTAATAATACTGTTCATGTTAACATAACTGTCACAGTCTGGATCTGACTATTCATTTTTAATGCGTGATCCTTTTGTTGTGTTTATGTACTTGCAAAATCATCAGACATCCAAAATTTCTAAGTTGGCTCAATTGCACTCTATTTATCCACTATTCTCTCAAACAATTAAACCTTTAAGATGGTGTACACAGACGGTAAATCAACAAAACTTTTTGGAGGCTGAAGCTTTGCAAACTAAACAATTGTTGATTTGATTTTTGCGTTCTGCTGTTTAATTTAGTAAAATTTCTATTGTCCTTGTTTAGAGGTTTATGAACTTTAGATTGCATTCAATGGGGTTTCTTCTGAAGCTTTCTTGAATAGAGAATAGCAAACTTTGAGTGATAAATGGTATGTTGGCTTTGAGTTCTGTAGAAGAGTGGCATCAAAAGCAGACACGTAACAAAGTAAACTTCAAGGTCTCAATGTCCATTGTAAACTGCTATCTTATGTAATTTTCATTTGACACATGAACACAAATACAAAAGGGCAGTAAAGTCAAGCACAATAAGCCTGTGATGAAAGGATGATAGAGGTCCATGCTGAGCAGAGGCATGTAGTTGTAGAGTGTTTTATCATCAGCATAAAGCTTTACCACTTCAGGTGTTTCGACTGCATTTATTCCAGTGAAGCTGCAATGGTAAAGTATTCTCATCTGTCTTCCACCACATTTTCCAAGTCGATTGACTTGCTAATGTCCTAAAATATATACAACGTATTCCAGTTTAAACATACAGATATACGATTACAAACATAAACAATACAGTAAAATGTCTCCAAAATTACAAAAGATCATACGTTTTTTTCTTAAGCACTTAACGTCTTACTTTTTCTTTCTCTTTCAGTTGTGGTGCTGAAACAGGTCAAAGAGATGCCCTGATTGGATTCTGAAGGCTTAGTTCTCCAGCGAGAGGTGGTGTGTTGCTCAGCGAGGTAACTAAAGGTTGTGTGCTTGTGCTTAAGAGGAATTTAGATGTGGAGGGAAAAAAGACATAAAAGATGGGAAAGAGCAAGGAACTGAGAGCAGAGCTTCAGAGTGTTTTTGTGCACGCTGTTACTGTAGGTGTGTGGTTGTGTATTTGCACATGGCTATTCTTATTTAGACATGTGTGAGTCTGGATATACAAGTGCATTTTGAAGCACTGTCACTTTTAACCTCCCTGTGTAAAGATTATATTTGAAGAAAAGTAAAAACATTTTTAAGGAGTTTAATAGCATTTTATGCATATTTTGAGGACAACAAAAGAATACAGAGAAAGAAAGAGATGGACAGAAGTGATACTGAGAAATCCTGGTGTGTTTATCTCAACTGAATCTCCTCACAGTGGGATCTCTCTGCCAGGGGAGGGAAAGGGTGTGATCAGCAGCCAGGCTAGATCTCAATAATTCAGGCTGGTCTGCTCCTCACCTCAGCTTGCTTCATCCAAGCTATTCTCTCTCAAATGCTTAATTAGCTATGGTATACTGTACTATCAGCAGACAAAAGGGACATACTGCAGGTACCATTAGCCTTTGCTCTGTGCACAGGAACAACCACAGTCACAGGTCGCGGCTGCCGTTACAACTCAAACACTGCAGGCCTGGTCGGGGGAAGAGAAGTGAGTGATTGCGGGTTGGCACGCCTCAGCCCTCCAGCTCTGTCAGCCGATTAAATATTATTGTTTGCTGCTTTCAGAACATTAGCTGATTACTCCACAGGCTCCACTTATGCTGTGTTTTATTGCCAACAATGAGCCTAAATCATTGGCATTATGCTGGCGTAATTCAATGTAACGATTGCTTTGCAATTTTACATGCAGCTGAGGTATGTTACTTCCCTGCTAATATTTTGATGCTAAACATTCACTTATACGACTCTTATAACTCGAATGACGTGTTTTTTTTAGGCTAGGGAATGAGAAACTACATGTCTCATTGATTTAAGCCTAAGTAAGGCTTCAAATAAAACTTTTTAAAAAATCACAATTTTAGCCAATATTTTATTTATTACATATAATCTGTTTCCAGATTATATGTAATACAGTTTTGCATTGCCAAACCAGAAATCCAGAAATATATTGTTGCCTCTCAGATATTTGTCCAGCCTGGACTTGTCAACCACTCACTGGTTCTAGAGATTGACACTGAGGGCTTGAAAATTTCTATGATTACAGAGAAAATTCAGCAGACAGTTTGTACCATGTACACTAGACGACAAATACTATTAACTACCAGAGCATCTACCAGACAAATCCAGACTGAAACACTCAGAACTTCAATAATTGCAACAGCAAACTGCTGCAAATGACAAATCAAACTTCCTGTCAGCTCTCTCAAACATGAACAAAACTCGCTCTATGCCTGGTTGCATTCCCTGAGGGTGCATTTTTCCTTTTTGAGAAGAGGAAAAACAAAGACCATTGTGAGAATATCCACTTGCTAATTTGAAAAGCAAACTAAACAGTGAACACGGCTGACTTGATGACAGCTGTCAGTGTGACAAGAGGTATTACCAGGTGGGATTTAAATTGTTATGCTGGAGGCAGCCAGGCGGTGTCCAGAAGGGATTTGAAAGACAAGGTTTGGGAGGGGGGAGGGATGTTTAGTGGCTGTCACTCAAACATATATCATATTTCTAGCAGCCCTTTATGTAAAAGTTTCTGTTCTGAATATTCATAACTTATAACGGTCCGGGAAAAAAAAAGGTAATAAGAAGAACGACGCCGCAAGCAATTATCTAACAAAGGTAAATACTGGTTCAGTGTACAGTAGCTGAAAACAGGGCAAGTTTTAATTTTCACGTCGACTCTAATTACTTCAGGGAGCAGCCACCACAGTTAGAGATGAGCTGGGCCTGTTATGATTTGCTTTAAGCTTGACACATTGAAGTGTGAGGGTAAGGTTGATGCCTTGAAAATACGATTGTGAACATTTTCCTTAAAAGTCCTCACGCAGAAAGACGGAGTATCACAGCCTGCATTCAACTCTTAGATGCCCAAGACTTTTTAAATGAGTTGTTAATCGCGTAGATGAAGCAATTCTTTAAGAGGGTTGGAGCGAGGGAGTTAAAGCAATCGAATAAAGCTCCCAGCCAATGTAGCAAAGTGTGGGAACCCTATTTGTTTGTAGTCTCACAGTCTGCTTCCTCAACCACAGACACTGATCCACCGAGATCAGACAGCAGTTGCAAGTGGTAGAAACACAAGGTGTAACAGAGCAGTTGAATTTTTTAATTAGTTGTCTCACCTCTAATGTGCATGTTGCCAAATAGGCAGCTGTGGACCAAAACAGATATTTTAACTGTGTGTGTGGAAGCTGTTGGACCATTTACACTCTTCACTGTGCTTTACTGTCTTGTCTTTGACTGCTGAATGTTCATTTCTTGTGTATTTCTTTGGATAATATTAACTCACTGCTACCTTCACTGCTTTGCTTTAACAACTGCATGCAACTCAGGTGAGCGCCAACATTTTTATTAACCTGGAATCTGGAATACGATGGCAGGACAGTAGAGGGACACTGTTCAGACAGGAAGAAAATCCATGTGAAACATATAAATGAGGGCAACATGGTCACTGACCCCTTTGTCCAACAATTTAAGACCCCGATTTACCAGTATGGGTTTGATTTATCTCGGTTCTGCACGCTTGAAACAAGCTAAAAAGGCAGCCTAACAAGGGTAAGCACTGGTGAGGCAAAAGCCTGTCAGCACCGTCAGCCATATGCCAGCCTCCGCCTACACTTCCCAGCAGGCACTGCCCTCTTGTTGCAGACCTGTTTGCTGACTGCTGCCAACATTTCACTGGCAGAAATCTTCTGCAAGACATGCATCCAGTCAGCACAACAGTCTAACACCTTTACTCTCTTTATATTTCACTATGCACCGACCGGCAATAACACAGTAGATTAAGCGGCATCTCTTGCATAATCTTTGTGGCGCTGTAATAATATAAAGTACTTAAGATTAAAGTACTTACATAATCAAAATAATTAGACCAGCCAATTACATGCTAATATTCATAATCACCATGTGAAACTGTCCTCCGTGAACAATGCTTTTAACAGCTTTGCATTTTCCAGCCCTTACAGGATTTAGCTTCTTTTTTCTTCTCTCTCAAGTGCTTTGCCATTGATAATCTATTTCAAATAGGTTCTCACATTGAGCATGTACAGCATATAAAGTCAATATGGCGCTCTGCAAGAATTGTCACTTTAGAAATAGAGCAGCCCTACAAGTTCCAACAAAGACGATTCAGAGGTGAAATCCAGTAGGCTGGCACAGCGAGCGGCTTACCCTGTGTTCTTATCTCTTGGCAGAGCAAAGCTGAGTCGCTCAGTGCCACATGGCACCCGGATACACAGCGACACAGTCACACACACACACACACACACGCACCAACACACATATAGACACACGCTGGCTCTTGTGATCCATTCCCCAAAAGCACTTCCGCAGGTTCAAAAGAGTCAGTAGCAATGAATCAGGGGCTCGAGCCAGGTTCTGCTCCGTTCTATCATTAACAGCATGGTAAAAGCTAGAAATAGGGTTGTTTTCTCATCTGATCCAAATCTGGTTGTGTTTCATCTTTGTAAACCCATGGACTCTATAATCTGCATCCTGGTGAACAAAAACATGTTTTTACCTTTTTTCCCCCAAAAAATAAAGATGGGTTTAAAATAAATAGGTAAAACTATTTTCTCCATCAACACCTATAACGTACATGTTGTCTTGAGCAAGGCATTCCCAAGAAGCTCGATCTCACATAGAATAACTGGTTGAAAATAGCAGCTCCTGCCCGAGTATCATTTACCCAACTGAAAAGATAAAAAGCAAGTTGATACTGTAGACGTCTTGGCTATAAAGGACTTAAAACTAAATGTCCAAATGAACAACGACAGTGGTTCATTAAAATGATCATATATTTTCACCTTTTGTTTCCAACATGCACACAGCAAAAAGGCTGTTGAGTACATGTGCAGCCCGAGAGGAACACCTGTAGATATTTTAAGGACTGATATATTCCTGAAATTTTTTATTTCATTTTCAATATTTTGTCATGTCATTTAAAGCTGAAATGTTAAGTCTCTACGATATTCCCAGTTGTTTTTGCATTTTCAAAAAAGGTAATAATGCAATAAATGTTTGTCCTTACACTCTGCTATTCTAATTAAAAATGCTCCCAGGTATAAAAGCTACAGTCAGCGCGGTAAAATGATGTCTAGCGTTTAGTGGGATGCTCTGTTGACCTTGCGTGGATGAAAAAAGGCTTGTTATTGTGTTAAAAATAAAAGCCTCCAACAGTAACACTGGGTTCACCTTCCACAGTGGCTAAAAGTCTTGCCATCAGTCAGACAGGCTGCTGAGAGGTAGTGGCAGGGCTGAATGGGATCCAACCTCAATTGCACACCAGAGGGAGTATTCCGAGGAAGAGGGGGGAGTACATTAGGGGAGCTAATTAAGATTATTAGCAGGACGTATTTTATTCAGCTGGGACTAAAACAAATTGCTCAGTCATTGCGGAGCAAAATTGGAGATGGCTGCAGAACTACAGACAGACAAACTGCACTTGCACTTTTTTTTTTTTTTTATTAAGGCCAGCATGCGTTGGAGGAAACAGCGTTGCATGCCTGACCTCGGCGGGATCCAGGTGATGTCATGTGTGATTTGTGTGAGTCTAATCAGTGGGTCACACATAAAACATAACGATTAAAACAGGCGAGGTCTATCACCACAGACCCTTTTCACGACAGACACTGTGACTTGTCAAAGCAGGTAGAGCACAGGAGTAAATAATGACATCAAGGTTAGCCCCATTACGTTGGGCAGCCCAGTAAGTCATCAGTAACTGAGCTTTTACAGTACACAGCCCTGAAGCTAGCTCACCTAAATGGAATGCAGCCATGATTAATAATACGGATCTCACCCGTTCTTTTCCTGCTTTCACAAGTCAAAAATGTTTGCTGTGGAAAGGGTCTGTGTTACTTTTAAATCACAGAATAGGCATTAATGGCTAAAAGTGTGAAATGTCTTTATGTTTATGCATTGCTGACAAGATCACAGAGAGCGAATCGTCTCACTAGATGCAGTCTCCAAAATCTATTTCTACTTGCTTTCAATGTTTGTGCCTCATGTGTCATAGGAGGAGTCCAGGAAATAACCTCTCATAAGACCATGACTTATCGTTCTTACCTCAGTTTTTCTACGAGTTACACAAACTAGATATAATGTGTAAATCAGCGCGCTTTAGAAGTGCTGGTAGGTGGATTTTGTACCTTTGTTCCAGAGCCAGGCTAGCTGTTTTCCCCCCGTCTTTTTGTTTATGCTTAGTTGAGCTAACAAGCTCTTGGCAGCAGCCTCATGTTTGCCGTAAAGACGAGAGCGGTATCAATCTTCCCATCTAATTCTTGCCAAGAAAGCGAGGAAGCAGTATTTTGCAGAAAGTTAAAGTATTCTGTTAATAAACCAATTGTGTAAATAAATGACATGCTATGGTCCTTGAGCCGAGACAGTTGATAGGAAAAAGAGACTGATACATCCTCACTCTAACTTGGCATTATGTGAAAAATAATTCAACATCAATGTGAGCTCAGACATACAGTGTAAAGTTAGTGCTGGCACGCAGTAAGTATTTGAGTAAAAAGTCACATAAGGAAGGTGGAAAAAAAAATCAGGTGTGATAGGTGAGATATGACACCACATTCTAAAGGGCAGGTCAAAGATAAACCTGTTATCTATAGGATAATCAGGCATTCGCATACGCGTACTCGACAACTGATGTGCCATTGTCTGCTCCTCAGTGTTTCTGTCATATCCTCTGAAGCAGCAAGGGTGATGGCAAGACAGCAAGCCAGCTAATAATACGAGTAGAAGAAAGCCCTTGATGAGATCCGAGGGAATTCAGGCGAGGACGGGGTAGCAGGCTCATATCAAACGCCAACGCTCCCTGCCACAGTGTCTGCAGCTTGGCGTGTCGCCCTCGTATTTACGGTGAGGGAATAGTCTGAAGCCGCGCTGACTGTCGTTGAAAGAGAGCCTTCAACGTGACAACAATGTGAGTCCCAGAGTAACAGCTAATGCCTGGCACCTCTAACTAAATCATTTCATTTAGAGCCTCTGATGTGCAGACAGAGGGGATGTAAAATGCATTTCCACGCCAAGCCTCTCAATCGCTAGCTGTCCTTGCGAACATAATGAACAGATTACCGCTTGCACCCTTGTCACATGATGCTTCTCTGACAAGTGCCTGGCACCTAGTGGGAGATGTTTTCACCGCGCGTCCTCTCAGACTGTAAGGCCTCGCAAAAAAAAAAGGAGAAAAAAAAGAAAAAGACTGAAACTAGTTTAGCAGCCAGAGGAAATAAAACAACTTGATAATTAGGGGAGCAATGGACTGAGGCAGGCAGTATTGCCCGAGTGGATGTTTAGGAGATGGAGAGGCTGAAATGCCAAGCGTCTATATCTCCAGCACCCTTAGGCCAAAGTCCTGCAGACACTGCAAGTCCATACCCAATTTACCAATTACTCTTTCTGTCCTGACTCGGGTTAATAAAATGCTAACCATCTCAATATCTGTGACGGCACTTTGCTAACTACCTCCCCTCTAGTTAAATTCAGCTTCTCTTGTCCTTTCCCTCTCTCGTAGAAAAGAGACTGTAACTCCTGCCTTGGCTTAATCAGGAGGATTGCTTATTAAGGAAAAGCTCTCGGGTGCTTCTTAAATTGGGGAGAGGACAGTCTCGCCAGTGCAATAACTGCAGATTTATGTCAGAATTAGGTGTAAATAGCTGCACTGCTTATTCCCTTTCTTTAATTAAGCAAGCACATTTTCCAGGCCTTCGTCGTTGCGCGCTGACTGCTCCGGTTCCCTCTGCTGGGCAGACGATAGCTTACAAAGCAAGTCAGCCATGTGTGGGACAGTGCACGGAGGAGCCATTTTAGTGCTCGTCCCGAGAGTTCAAATGGCTCGAAAAATCTGAGAAAGTTCTAGGAACGTACGGGCTTGATAGAGTTTCAAGCAGGAATGTCACTTCATTTTTCTTGTTTTGTTGTCTGCTGTCTCTTTGAACCGGTAATCCAGCCCGTTTGCGACTATCAATGAGTAGTAATCCGAAATGATACATGACAGCAAACGTCAAATTACTTCTCAGAGTCGGATCAAGCCGAGCGCACAGGAAAATGAAAATGTTCTCCGAGGGTGTAATATCACTTTAAAGGACTGCCGACTCTCTTACTCTTGCTCGTACTTTGAAGACAATTCCATCTGTGGCCTCTCATCTCCCCGAGTTCTATTTTTGATGCTACGAAAAAGGTGCACGTCCCGACAAACTTTACACTGTCACTTAGCCGCCGCTGTACTCGTATCTGCCAGGAAGAAAAATACCTGAGATGAGCAGCGGAAAAATGCTCTAATGCAGTTCATGAGGGGGTACTCAGCGCTCAGATTCAGCATTCAATTTCCATCACTGATAGCGTTGCTATTGATTCGGAGTTTGCCCTATGCTCGGTGTGGGCCAGACACAACAGATCTTAGGGTTTGGGAGCTGTCAGTCAAGGTAATCCAGGAGTCCTTTTTGAAGCTTGTCAGGGAGAAGTGTACAGTTTCATATTTCCCTCAAACAAGAAAGGCGACAGTAAGGGGCCTAAAAGCTATCTGAGAGAAAAGACAATAAGAAAAACACTGAAGTCGCGTGAAAGTGGTTTCCACTTAAAATATTTCCCTTTTACTTATCAGAGTTAAATGAGCGCTCATGAATGCTTTGAACCAACTACAACAAATATGGTTTTTTGCATCAGGTCATACACCGCTCTGCCTTTAAAACAGTCAATTATGATGTTTCCCCTGGAGGTTTTCTCTTCCTCTGTTTGCAAATGTTCTTATTTTGACATCAAGAGATTACAAACGCATCATTATTGTTTCCTCTTAGCCTGCATTTCCAAAAGCTGTGTTGATTCTGCAGCTGTAGGTAGGAGTTATAGACGTGCTCCCTACTTTCCGATTCAGATCTGATTATTCCCGAAACATCTGAAATACAGAAAAGCTGCGATTGCATTTTTCTCTTTCAGTCGGGGTGACATGGATATGTCATACAACGCTGATCCCGAGGCACGCAGCCTACATGTGACTTGTGTCTGAAAGGCTGCAGTCTGAGCACAGTGGGGGAAAATAACTAAATTCGGGCAAAATGTGAAGGGACATAGCGGCTCGTTATTCTGAGCGCTCTTGTTTTCCCCACATCATAGCTGTTCACATTAGTGCGGCACATACAGTAGGTTACATCCGAAAATAGATGTGAAAACTCATCTAAAACAGTAAGGTGTGAGCTGCAGTTCAGTGCGCATGAAAGCCTGTGGTGTGGATGTAGATACAGACACAAACAGAAACAGACAGAGGCAGGCACGCACACAC
>JBAJHX010000046.1:5723653-5740531 GCA_037176925.1 Amniataba percoides | reverse complement strand
GTGACTCTACAATGGCCTCTTATGGCTGCAGTGAATCTACTGAACTGTGACCCTCGTGTTAGAAATCCTTAAAATCCTGAAAAAAGTGTTGCCTTCGTCTTTATTCCTGCTCCGCTCTAATGAAAGCACCTGCCCAGTGTCTAGAGACACAAACTAGTGTGTTGATGTTTTTGTGTTGATGGTCCCAGTGGTTGACGTTTATATATGAATCTTTTCACAGTGCTCCACAGATGTTAGTTAGGATGGAGTTGCACAAAAAATGTGTTATAAAGGTTTACTTTAGAATTTGCTATGCCTTTAATGGACAGTCACATTAGTCTGCTGCGTGTCTTTATTTTTGTACTTATCTCTCTTCTGAAGACTTTTGTGGACTTTTATGTGGTTAAATTATGGGAAAACTAAGTAAATAATAACAGTAATAATAATAAAAAGGAAAATGCACTTATGCCCTTAAATGTCTCTCCAAACAGACAAAGACAGAGAGATTCTGAAAGGGAAAACATTATTAAATCAAGTTGCCATCTGATTTTGTGGTTGGATGAAACCAAAACTTGAGGCACAATGCAGAGCGCTCCGCATGAAAGCAGCCATATCATGACATCGGACTTCTCTGGCAAAAACTGGTATTCCGCCTGGGGTTTTTATTTCTTCCGACGACCTCAGACCAGGCAGCTCCAACAGGACCTCGGGCGTAAAGGCCCGGCGAATCAGCACTGAGAAAGCTCTTAAAAAGAAGGATGCAGAGGTCTTTGAGCGAGCTGGCTGAAACACAGGCCTGAATCCTGCGGGAACGTTTGTGTGAGAAAGCAGCTTGTGGACATCTTCTGTCCAACTTAAATCAGGTTGAACAAATTTAAGGAGAAGAGGTGGAGAAGATGAAAAAGCGTGAAGCTGACAATCTGCACACAGTCAAATCACACACATTAAAAGAACATAAGAAGCCTTAATCACCCTCAGATAGGGTTCTATGAGATTGTGACAGAGGCAGTTAATTGGTGAAATGATATTGTTGTGCATACTGATTCAACGCTGCTTTAGTCTCTGAGGTTATACAATCATAGAAACCTGAAATCTGCTTCGGGGCTGTCAGTCCCACTGGCTGACACACACAGAACTCCCGGAGGTGCTAAATGGAAAGATTTTAAGTTCAACGCAGCATGATCTATTTTACAAAAGCACGTCACTTTATTTCTACCCACTGATCCTCACTTTCATCGTCATAAAAGTCGAAACGCGCTCTCCAAAGACGACCGCGCGCGTCGTGACTCCAGCTCTCACAGCGCCAGACTCCGCTGTCTCTCGGCCCCGTTCACCCGTCCGGCGCTGAACAATGAGTCTTGAAATCAGTTAGATTAAGCACATTGTCTATTGATTGGCTCCTAAATTGCCGCGCAATACAAGACAAATAATCCCATTTCAAGTTTCAACACTTGTTTCTAATGGTTTCCAAATCATTTCAGGCAGGGATGGATCACAATTAGTTTAGCATTTAGCAGCCGAGAGTGGCCATGCATGCACAAGTGTGATTCTGGGCTTAACAGCAGCTGCCCACGCTGCATTTGTTTGACATTTCCATTCTCCGGACAGCTTCCTTTGTTCTGCTTGCGGCTCTTTTTTTTTTTTTTTCCTTTCTCCCTGGCACCTGTAGAGGCTGAGGGGGGGTTCAGCCACCATGTGTGCACATTAGACCATCTGCAAGTGTGGAATTCAATATGAGTGAAAGGCATATGAATTTGGTCTTTTACCGACATGGAGGTGCTTCCTGGGTGACAGAAAGAAAGACCCATTCTCACAACAGAGCGATGACGCAGGACAAAAGGCCACGTTTGACATTTGACAACAAGGATCTGACCTTGTTCAGACGCAGACACAACCGGGGAAGTCTCTCCGGCTGCTCGACTTTTGAAAGAAAGCGTGAACGTAGGTCACATAGCAGAGATAACCGCAGCTGACATCTCTCAGCCACAAACTGTGAAAGCGTGCTTGAGCGTGATTTTAGAACTTTTTGCTGTATTAAAAACATATAAAAATACTGTAAGTTTTACCCGAGATTTTACCTGTGCTCACTTGTATTGCACTAACACGTATAAAACAACAGTCACAAACCAGGGAGCCAATACACACGATAAGTGGTCTGGTGTAGATATATTTTCTCTTTTCCTTTCCCAGTTTGATCTCACACAAACCTCACATTTGAAACCCATCTTTCAGCGACATCCCAACACACCCTCTAATGTGTGCGCGTGCTTTTATTGACCATGAAAAGAAGTTGTTAGTTAGGACGAAGAATATAAGGAAGTATAAGAGAGTAAATTTCCAGTTTGTTAGCTCCGTATGGTGCCTCCTGGACACTATAGCTGACTACAGGCTCACTAAACAGAAGAGGCTAAAGAGAAACTGCTGTTATCTGCGCGTTCTGACAGGAGAGGCTTCAGAGAGGGCTGCTTTCTTCTGTTTATATGTACTTACTGTACAGCGGTGACACGCACCACGGGTTTGATTGCTGCGCCGCGTACCGTTTGCAGCTGCTGTCACATTACACTTTAACACGCTTAACAGCATACGCAGCTTCCAGAGGAGCTTTTTTTTTCAGTCATCAATATTGAAGCAGCGGTGATTGATTTGCCCATAAAAGTTTTAAAGCGCGTTTTAGCGTCAGGCCTCTGCCTCGCCACCCGTTTCACAAAAGAATCAACATACCTCCCACAATCCTCACCGTAAAGTGCCAAATGTTAATTAAAAAAATGAGGGTCAGGAAAACCCATCGAGGACAGTTTAACAGCAGATTTCCACTTCCAGGAGGATTGTTCTAAGAGTCTTTGACTGGGGGTTTGAAGAACTTTAGCTGCCTTGTCCGTGCTCATTATGACCATTACTAACACTGTTAATTAGCTCTGTTTTATGTCACTGTGAAAAGGCAGCAGGCAGCATGTGTATCCTATTAGCTTTCTGCTGATTCACACGCACTCTTTGGCTTCGCGTGCTTCATTTTTTCACTCCTCACAGTGTTGCAATCTCGTCGCGTCAAGTGGAAAAAACCAGAGGCGAGACGTTCGCGGACCAAAATGTGATTCGGCCATTATTCACTCTTCCCAAAAACTGACAGACAATGCTGTTGATTTGTAGACACTACGGCTCGTGATTAATTTCCAAAGCGTTCATTAGAGAGAAGGTTCGCATTCACAGTGACGACGCTGAGGCAAATGAACTCCATATTTCAGATGATGATGGGGTGTGAAAGATGAATTATCGTCTCACATTTTCAGGAATCTCTGTGTATTTATTAACTGCTGTATAATTAGAGTGCAGAAAAGGTGCTTTGTGCCCCCAAGACTCATTCACATCCTGTTGGTTTGAAGTGAATGCACACCGAGACAGACTCAATCAGCACAAGCCACGACGTCTACTTTGACTACGCCAAAGGTTTAATCAGCACATTGTCTTGTGATGTGGGTGTGACATAAGATCTTTCTCAAGAAAAGGATTTGAATAATGCGGCCAAAGAAATATTGATTGTTAGGAAAAAGATTGGAAAGAAAGTTATATTTATATTTTGTCAGTCACATTTTGGTTCAATGTATTTATGTTATTTAGCACTAAAGTTGTTTTGGTGTCTATTGTCATTTCAATAAAACTCAACATCCACATGTTTAATCATCATTTTAATCAATATTTGTAATTATGCCCTGTAAAAATACTTTTTTTCATTGTCATGACCTTATTCACAGATTAAAAATGTTTAAACAGTTCACTCTCGTTCATCAGCTTTAAACCTGCACATTTTCTGTGAAAGCTTATAGATGTATGAACAAAATACTTGTCATAATGTTGGCGAACGCTCGGGATGTTTGTTGCAGTTAGCAGTCAGGACTCGTGACTAGTCAAACAGCCACACAATTTATTAGTCTACTTCCCATTTGTTCAGTAATGAACATCGTTGGCAGTTGTTTCATTTCACCAAATCTGTAATCAAACTCCCTGAAATATAATCTGCCAAAATCCAACCCGCTTCTAAAGAAGCATAATAAGTGAATCAATGACTGATTAGTGACCAGACAACATTTATTGTTCAAGAAATGATGAAAAAAATCTTAATGATTTATCCTTAATTGTTGCTGATGGTAAAAACTTTTCAAACTCAGTCACTCTCAGCGAGGTCCTTCATGGCCTGCAAGGAAATACTTTGCTGTACAACTAGTACAGTCTTTGCTATTTAGCAGGAAGCTGCAGCAGAATTACAACCTTGGATTAAGTGTGCTATTTTCTGGCAACAGATGACAGCGTGTGCTAGTTTTTAAACTGAAATAATGAGCCAATTTAGTTTGTTATTAAAAACTGAAAACCAGCCAATGTAAAACACCTCCTGCACGGAGCAGCCTCCTGCCTGACTGCAGCTCCTCCAAGTCAATATATTGGTCTAATCCTCATTTAAATGCAGCATTTTGATCAGATTCCACACAATATGCATAATTAAATTCATTAGACTATCAGATGTCTGCAGCGTGGCGTTGAATTTATTCAAATATTTGTGAAACCTCAGAGTTACACACCTACAAAAAAAAAAAAAAAAAAACACTCATTAGTCTGGAGTTTTGGTTTCTTGTGACAGTCAGACGCAGTTTCTCAGGCTACACTGCTAAAACTGTTAAAACCTAAATACGACAGCTGAATTAATTCATTAGATGATCAACAGAAAATTCACCTGCAGCTGTTTTTGTATGAAATGACTATTTCAGTATAAAATGGGCATTAAATTCTATAGAGTGAATGTACAGTATGCAGTACAAAAATATCAGTCCTGGCTTTCACACACGTGTTGATCTGATTAACTGGGGTTAATAACAATGCATAAAGAAGGTGTTAATGATATGCATGTTTCTTCTTACAGTTTAGGTGTTAGATGATTTATTGGGTGTGAAAACAAGCAAAATTACAACATAAATAAGTCCAAACTGTACTTCACTTGTTGATTGTAGCAGCCACTGTGTGTTTGAAGACTTCAGATCACAACCCTGACTTTCTGTGTGTGTGTGTGTGTGTGTGTGTGTGCGTGTGTAGAGATGTCAGCTGCAGTCCCCTCACACATTCACAGTTGAGATGTGATGTGATATTAAGTATATTTTTAAATATCTGAGTCTTCCAGCAGTGGGTCACACGGTCTGCTGCTTCAGGCGCACTAAGGCTGAGCCTCGCTGCTCCAGTCCGGGATGGAGAAAGTCTTGGACTGTCTTTTCTGCCCCCCTATCGTGTAGTCCACGTGGATGCATATGTGCCGGGCGCTCTCCTCGGACGGGTACATGCGCACCTCCCCGGCCACCTCCGTGTCCTGCACCACGTCCACCGGAGCGTCCAGGTACAGCACCGCCTGCTTCCAGTGCGTCTCCGGCTTGAAGGGCGACGTGGAGAGCAGCAGCGGCCGCTCCCCGTCCGAGCAGGGGAAGGTGACCGTGAAGTAGACGCAGAAGGCGTTCACCGCCGCCGAGCCGAACGACTCGCAGCGGAACCTGCCGCGCACCGAGCGCAGCTCCTCCGCGGCCACCGAGCGCAGGTCGAGCTCCGCGAAGCGCGCCGGGTGAGAGAGCACGTCCTCCCCGGACACCGCGCTCACCGTGATGTCCGAGTTGCGGACGCAGCGCCGGGCGAACTCGCTCATGCAGGACATGTCGACCCCGTACTGGTCTTTGACGGTGTACCAGAAGTGCAGGCGGTCCTCCGGCACCGGGTCGCTGATGGGCGCGATGTAGAGCTCGGCCCTGCTGGGCAGCAGGAGCCCGCCGGGCTTCAGCCACCTGTCCCGCGCGTGCAGCACCGAGTTGAGCATGGACTCGTGGAGCAGCGCGTAGCCCATCCACTCGCTCACGATCACGTCCGCCATCTCCGGCAGCTCCACCGTCTCCACCGCGCCCCGGACCACCTCTATCGTCCCCTCCAGGCCGTTGTGCTTCACTATCTTCTCGGCCTGCTCGGCGATGGAGCACGCCTCCACCGCGTACACCTTCCTGGCGCCGGCCTGAGCGCAGAAGACGCTCAGCACGCCGGTGCCCGCTCCGACGTCCAGCACCACTTTGCCCCGGATGGCCTCGCTGTTCCTCAGTATGGCGGTCCGGTACGCGTTGGTCCGGACGTGGTCGGCTATCATTTCCTCGTGGATGGTCACGTCGGTGTAGCTGTCGAAGTACAGTCTGTCCTGCCGGCTTTTATCCAGTTTTCTCTTTTTGGCGACATGAGACATCTTGTCGGCTCCGCTGCAACAACCTCCACAATGTTTTTGTTGCGGTACTTCCGCATTGTGGAATCTGGAAGTTGTAGTTTTCTCACCGATAACAATGCAGCAGGCGGGAACTCAAGTGGACTACAATTCCCACAAACAAGGGAGAGTGATGCAGCTGCCGGGTTTGCTGCGTTCACTGTCAGATAGAGTGTGGTACACACGAGCTTCTACTGGTAGAGCACTGAGCACTTAAACTCCTTCACACTACTTAAAAAGACCTCTTACTAACAAACTGTATTCTTGTTTTATTAAGAACATTGATTATTGATTATTGTGCCTACATTGTTATTATTACATTGTTGTCCCTCAGTGTTTATTTTCATGAAGCCACTGTTTAATTTTGAGCAAAATATTACATTAATAATAGAAACTATGTAAAGTACTAGAATATAGATTCCCCTGTTCCTAAGACATGAAGAAAGACTGAGGTGATATTTACCTAAGAGGTAAAGTGAATTAAATGATAAACATTATAATTAATTTAACTCTGGGTCTAATGCTTTGTATTTGGTTGTTTATTCTGTTTATTCATACATTTTTCTCTTTTCTCTTCTTTGGGTGTCAGTGTTTGCTCCTGTTAATATTCACTACAGTTTAAAAAGGGAGAGAGGACTAAATTAACAAAGTATACAAATTTGTTCTGCCTTTGAGAAATGGATATTCCAAAACACAAAAACCAGACCTCCAATAAAGTTTGTTTTTTGATGAGACATTTTATCGTGCTGTATCTATTTTGACTGTGGGTGGTTGTATCTCTGCGTTATGCCAAAAATAAATCATTTTGACAGCATGTTTAAATTTTCACTAAACCGTCATTGCCTTATGCAGTTATAGTGTTTCATAAGAAACCCTGAAAGGTTTTCCTTCTGGCAAGTCCTTGTTATGAGTCAGGGTGGCTCAGGAGCTGTAGCCGTCTGAATCTGTGTATGCCATTACACAAACAAGCATTTTTAGAATCATAATGCATATCTGTAAATGTGCAAAAGCTGACTGTCACAAATGTTTTCAGGTTTCTACTTGCATTGTGCACCAAAAAGTTTGTGCCAAATAGCTTCCAGTCATCTATATTACATCTACCGTACAGTGTTTGTCTCATAACAAGCTGCACAACACAGCATGGCCATTACCAGTTCTAAGCTTTCCACAAAGTTATGGCAGGCAGAACACAGATGCTTGTGGCTCAGCTCTCCTCTCTTCTAGGAGGCCCAGTGGGACCTTCTCCACTCTGTTTCAGAGATCTTTGGCAAAAGATACTGGACAAATGAGCAGGAGCTGTATCCCATTTCATAAAGCTGAAAGGAAAGACAGAGGGGAGCAGTGGTTTGAGAGGAGAAATACAGCAAGGTGCCAGGAATGTTGTTGTTTTTATGATTTCCTTTTAAGACAGCATGGTGTAATACAGGAAATGTGAAATAATAGCACCGCAAAATAAGATGAGAATATTGCTGAGGAATTTGTGAGTGTGGGTGAATAGGTGGGTGTATGTGCGTGTATTCACATTTACATGCTTCTGCTAAATTTGTACCCGACGCTGCCTTTAAAGCACCGAGACTCCTGGGAAAATGTGTGCATTAAACAAGTCAGTCTTTTCAAAACTATGTAGCAAGTAAAGCAGGGGAAATAATTCTGCATGAACTGATATGTTTTCAGCTTGAGTAATGGAAACAGCAACCATCAAGGGAAATGAGCCATACCTTTGTAGTAAACATTGACTTTATATTCAAAGCTCCAGTGTTCCCCTTTGGTTATGTTTGATTTATGTTAAACCAGAAACACAAAAGCACCAAAAATTATCTAAAGATGCAGTGTAATCCCAAAGTGAGCCAAATATCAAAGCCGGACACCGACATCCGAAAAAGCTAAATTGGACTAAGTGCAAAGGAGGAATAGAAATATACAATAGAATATGTTACTGGACCGTGAAATACAGACAGCAGAATTCAGGTTGCACTTGGCAGGAGGGTCTGCGAGAGAACAGACAGACAAGCAGCTGCCGGCCATGCTGTCCTCTCCTCCTCTCAAGCTTCAGGTAGAACCGCTGCCAGGGCCAGACGCGGCCAACACCCAACTCCCACCGAGACGCCTGGCAGGGTTTACCTTTATCCTCAAACTAAGTAAATGACAATGTGCCCCTTTTCACGCAGGGAAGAGTCTGCAGTCCGACCGGTTGTTACAGGTGACTCGGGTTTAAGTCAGCACACGCATCATACCTGGGTTAGAACAACCTGATAAGACTCAACTCTAATATGGAAAACCAAGCTAAGATGTCCTTCCCTTATTAAACATTTTCTAACACCACAAACACATCTGAAGCATCGTCTACACAAAGTACTAAGTCACAGCAGCGCACCTGTAAACTGGTTATCCTTGAACATTCATATATTGCCAATTGAGTACACTTCCATGATAAGACTACATTATGTTGGTTGTTTCCTTTCTGTGTTTTTGGTCATACTCAACATGCAGCCTTGTTTGTCCCTTCAGAACTTGTAACTTATAGTTTAGAAAGGATGCGTTCATGTTTGATGCCACCGGAGATTGAAATGAACTCTGGAAAATGGTAAAATTACTGTATTTTAATCAACATGCCCTTTATTTGCAATTCATTTGTGTCTCTCTCAGTATTGAATCAATACCACTATTTCAGCTCATAGCACACTATGTGATTTGTCTGTTTGTTTTTCTGCCTGTTGGTTACATTTTATTTTGTCATAGTTATTCTCTGTATTGTGTTTTTCCATTGTGCTGTTTCAGTCAAAATTGAATTTAAGACAGTATCCCGATCAACTGCTGGTCATCAAGAGTTTACATGACTGCCTGATGGAAATATTCCCAAAAAGGTAAGGAAATAACAAAATTCAAAATTCAAAATTCATCACAGCAACAAAAGAGGCAAGAAAGTAAACAATAGTGTTCACTGGGGAATCATGCACATTTCAGAGTAAACTATGTGAAATATGCGCTTGCACATATTTGATTGGCCAGCGCAGTGCCTTGACAGATGATTTCGTATTGGCCAAAAGTTGAGCTCAACACTTCAGCTGAATAAGCCTGCAATTTTTTTCCTGCTCTACAGGGGCTGGATGATTCTGTGGATCCCACACTGCATCGTGTACCAAAATTCTCAGCATCTAGGCTATCTCTACTATCAACACATGGCAAAGTGGTACGGTGAAGGTTAGGCAAATACTCTGTAGTATGGTTAAGGTTAGGCAAGTACAACACTTGGTTCAGAAAAGATTCAGCTGTTGTCCTTGTTTGTGTTTCTGTGCACTTAAACAGTGTGTTGTATGTGTACTCGCAGCTCAACAATAAAGCTGATTCTGATATTTTTGTGTGTGTGTGCGCACATTTATTTGTGCACACACCTCTTTGCCTTATACTACAATCCAATCCTGTTGGCAAGATCTGAGTATTTCCCTGCTCTCGAATGAGTGGAGGATTTTTAAAAATCCACATATTTGCACAGATATGCGCAGCTCATCCTCTTTAATTAAACTTGGCCAGTTCCTGTTTGCATATCTAAATCACAGCCCCACACGTGTCTGATCGAGGATGTGATCGGGTCTAGGGAAGGGCAGAACATGCATGTGCGGCGTCCTCACTGCATGTGTGCCCTGTCCGTGCCTGAAACATGGTGTGTAAATCCAGAGATGGTACTGAAAGCCCCAGAGCCGGTGGAGAAAGCAGTGCAGGCAAAGGCTCGGTCAAGCATGGTGGGACGGGTGGGAGCCCCAATCACTTTGGACAATGAGGGGTGTCGTGGAAAAATCAATAACCAGCTGTCTCTGTTTTTTTTTTGTTTTATCTTCCTCTCCTTCCTCAAGTTCCAAAAGTTGTGTGTGGAGACTGAATTATAGAATTCATGGTATGTGTCATAAATGGAGAGCAGGAGTGTTTTCATATTGTGAAGAGAGAGAGAGAGAAAAAGACAGAGTGGATGTCAGTAATCAGAGAAATAAATAAACAAGAAGTGATAAAGTGAATAGATATGTACAGAGGGGAAGAGAGATGAAGGGGAAGAGCTGTGTGGGCTCTTTGTACTGGAAGCCCATCAGCAGCTGTTCTTCCTCTTGGCCAGCTGCTGTCAGCATGCACGGCCTCATGGGAACTGCCTGCGTCCTGTCAGAATTACTGGACTTGTCAGCTGAGGCAACAAACACACATACACACGCACGATAACGCAGCCTTGCATGCTTAGATATGTATACACGCATGCATAGCAACCATACAGTCACTGCAAGACACTTTGGCCCACACACACACATACATAATGTACAGAATATATATATATACAAGGGCATGCATACACACGTCCACACACAGCCATCAATTTTGGTGTCATGATCACCTATTTCAGAGGAAGGCAGAACGCTGAGCAACAAATACAAAGGTGCAATGGCTTCATATTGATTGTTCCCCGGGATCAATACCAGGCTACTTTGATATCTCACTCCCAGAGAAAAGAGCCCACGTCTGCGAATGCTGGTGTGTCATAACACACTTTTCATCTCCTATTCACCTCCTCATTCACCCGTTCCTTACAGCAAACTTCATTCATCTCGTCCGAAACGCTGCTTCACGCGTGGATCCATCCGGCTGCCTTCTGCAAGTCAGTGTTATCTGCCTCCATGCTTTGACATCTTCCTATATGGACACAGCGTCCGCTGCTACTTATCAGCGGAAAGAATTAGAGCGACGGCCGGAGCAGGATTCCTTGCCTCAGGCATTTCCGTGCCCCATGTGTGCACAGTGCACGAAAACCACCATGCAAGCACACACCACTCCCAAAGCCGACATCCTTTCGGTTGCCCTGCCCAATCATTTTGCGGGATCTTGGCCTGTCAATCTGGAGCCCCGGTAATCAATTCATTAATTACATCCCTTTCCCTGCAGACTCACTTCCCTCATGCCACCCCAGTATCAGTTACCTTACACTGCAATTAGATTAAATTACTAAGTACAACCTGCATGTGACAGCCGTTATGGCGGCAGCGGGGAGGTATTATGCTGACTCTGTGACAAAACCCACTGCGCAATTTGTAAAATGGAAATATTGTCTCTTTGTTAATGGAGGTTATTTGATAAGTACAGAAATGAGGAGACACTGTGATAGTCCCATCAGGATTCCACAAATAAAATAGCAAAGTCTGGGGTAGTTATACTGCATGAGAGAAACATTTTATAATACCTGATAGACATAAAACAAGGTCCATGGTGACCAGTTATGTAGAATATATAATGATTTATTCATTATTTGTGGAACAGTTTGACATTTAGAGAAATACATGTATTTGTTTTCTTGCATGTATGAAGAGTTAGCAGGTGTTTGGCTTAGCTTGGCATAAAGACAAGAGGAAGCAGCTAGCTTGGCTCTGTCCCTAGAAAGCCTTGTCTAGCCTCAGAACCTGCTTATTTTTTATGTTAAATCATGTTTATTTCATTTGTTTGTTTTCTGTTTGGGAGGACATTAAACAAACAATACAACGTGAACAAAACAAAACATGTAAAGACAATATGATGTGGATAAGATCTTCACCTACACATAGGTAATTAGAGGTGGCAGTCTTATAAGCTCCAATTTTTAACTTCAGTTTCTGTGTGTGGAGAAATGTGGAGAGGACCTAGTGTGGAGACCTAGTTTGGATAGATAAACCAAAGTACTGGCTCAGTGAAATTCAGGAGATCACTAAAGTCACCGAGCTTCTTTCTCTTGGGCTCCACAAATGTCTGTACAAAACTTCATGGTAGCTCCTGCAGTAGATATTTCTGTGTGGAACAAAGTGGTTGACCTTCCCACATCGACCACCACTAAAGACCCAAACATCCACCTGTGCAGACAGTAACCCATCGTACTCTATAAATTAAGAAGGATGTGCTTGTTACAGGATACAGCGATAAAGTCATCCTTAAAGTCGGACTTCAGCAACTCTTTCACTAAGCATTCTTTTCATCAGCCGGAATTCACGAGCGTCCTAAAAAAACCTTCCACCTGCAACACTGTGTGCACAGCATGCTGCATAGTGATCTTTATTGTTAAATGTATGAAAAAGTAAAATGATTCTGTTGGAAAAAAAAGTCTGCATTTTTAACACGTTTTTTAATTAATCATAATTTCACAGAAGAGTCGGCTTTTTGCTGTAAATTCCCAATAATGGATAAGTAAAATCCCAGTGAGGCTAATGTATGCAGACACAGGTGTGCAGTTCGGCTTCTGGAGTTTCTGCTCAGAAACTAGTTGTGTTCTGTACAGAGCAGGATTATCTGATAATCCTGCTCTGTCCCGCCGTGTACGTGAGACTTTCACTCTTCTTCTACTTCTTCTCCCACAATAACATCAGGACGGGGACTATGGATCACCAGCAAGACACACCAACACTAGGAAATCAATCCTGACACCATTTTGGTTCTGTAAGATGCAAGTAATTCACTTGTGGTGCCAAGCAAGCACGCAAACACGAGGCAAAGGCCACGGGATGAGCACAAAATTCAGGCGACTTCATGCGGATTGCGCACTGCGTTCGCTGTTAGAGGATCAATCTGGCCAAAGAGGATGACGCTTTGCATAACGCTTTCTGCAGCTTTCACACACACTGTCACACTCTCACGTGGAGGAAGGTCAGAGTTGTAAGAGCCCCTTAAAGTCAGAAAGTCAGATATTTACATATCTGCCAGCAAATGCAATTAAAGGGATAGTTCGATATTTTGAGGCAATATGCTTTATCACGAAAAGAAGAGAAGATCAACACCAATCTTGTATCTCTATGCCAAATTTAAAGCTTCAGCCAGTGGCCAGTTAGCTTAGCTTAGCATAGAGACTGGAGACAGCTAGCCTGGCTCTGTTCAAAGGTGAATGAATCCACCCACCAGCTGCTCTTCAAAAGGAGTAAGTGCATTTCCAAAGATGTCATGTTGTTTTCTGAGACATCCATTGACAAATATTGTCAGGAGAGCTGCGTCTCTGCTCAATTACATTTGTTCTCTGACTGACTGAAAACAACTGTTTTTTTCATCCTATATGAGATTTACACAACATTTTGAAAAAAATACGCATTTCACTTCTTTAAACAAGCAGAAGAGGTAGTACTGATGGTTACATAAATGTATCCTGAAAGGTTATGCTTCCATTGATTTCTGATGAATTGAATCATATCTGTGTACTTCTATGAAATTATTAAAAAATGTTACCCAGTATGTGTTCATATCATGTTAATACAAAAACATGGCTGTCAAGTTGGCTCGCAAGACGTACAGCACCCTGTTCACTGTGTGTGAAAAACACAACAACTTGCATTGTAATAATGTGAAATCCATCATGGGCACGTTATTCATGTGCTAATTCTACGACAGACATAAAAGGAAGCAAGCGGTTTTCCAAATGTGATTCATGCCGTTACACCGTGCCACTGTACGTGTCAGGGGAATTTCCATAATAACTACAACACAATCATGTAATGAGTAATGTTTGTGTTTGGAAAATTTGCATCCTCTTCATTCCCCCTTTGATGCAACGTTACCTACTGTGTTCTGCCGTCAGTTTTAATTCTGCTCATGTACTTTGGGCCAAGTTTAAATCATTCACTGGGAAAGAATTAATTTGGAAGCGCTGTCACCTGCCATGATTAGGCCCATTACTTGTTTACTGCCTCCAAGGCAGTGTGTGTGTGTGTGTGTGTGTGTGTGTTGCCTTTTGTAGCCTAAGTATGATATCACCAACAGCCAAGGAAAAGTCTGAGGTTGAGAGGTAAATTTGGGCTGAGAAAGAGTAGATAAACAGACACTCAGCAATTTGAAAACGCAGACACGCGTAGCTTACAGCGGGAGCCATAAAAGGAAAAGATATGCAACATCATAACGCATTGTTCAATTTTAGTTTAATTCAAAGCGCCCCACAGTTTAAACATTCAGTTATTTGTTTCTTTGCCATTATGCAAGGTCACGATAAGTCAGGCAGCTGTGTTCTCAACTTCATTTGTGTTTATTTTCCCTTCAATAAATAGACTGAGAGAAAGGCCTGTACTTCTGAGGTGATAAGATCCTCCCGGCTTGTTCTTCGCGCTGACCTTGGGTGCTGCAAAGTAAAAATCGATGCTCTTTCAGAAGGACAGAAGGCAGTATTCACTTTCTGTTAAGGTAGCGTGCATCTTCCACAGGAGGCGAGACGGGGGGAGAGAAAACCTGCAGTGCTAGTTAGTGCGTGTCAGTGCAGGGTTTATCTGAGCAGATAGACACAGACACATACACACAGAGACTCTGGTGTAGATATTAAAGCATAGGCGTAGCGTATAGTTCACTGACAGTGGCAGATTGCTTAAAGTCAGGTTTCAGGCAGTGTGCTCCTCCGAGTCATCTGTCTGTGTGGAGCAGCTAATGCAACTTCAGTGGCAGCTTTAATTGTCTTTCAAGCTGCTATAATCGATATTTGTATATTAATAATGAATGAAATGGCTACATGTAACGTGAAAGCTCTCATTTAGACCTTTACTCCACACGTATAAACAAGTATGTTTTTTTTAAATGGATATTTTCCCCCATGGTAATAACTTAAAAAGAGGTGCTGATTATTTATTTATTCATCGTTGTTGGATGACTTGTAATTAGGCCTAACAGTGCTAATCAAACGCAAATGAACTAGTAGTCGGCTACTGGGCGTGTGCAAATTGCGGTGATGAGTTGTTTTGACATGTCAACCCTGGAAATGGAATTACAGTGTTCCCTCGCTATATCACGGTTCACCTTTCGCAACCTCGCTCTTTCGCGGATTGTTTTTAGTGCAATTTTGCATACTTTTCTTTTTACAGAGTATGAATGCGCAGTGTGTTCGGCATCCTGATTGGCTAAGGGAGAACACGCTTGTTGTGTTCTGCGTCCTGATTGGCTAAGGGATGGTGGCTCATTGTCAATCAATCTCCTCCGTGCCATGTCTCCTGTACAGTACAGAACACGTTCAGCTTGCCATATTTACATCTTATAAATCGACGAAGGTTTGAACTTTAAGAGTGTTTAAACAAGAGAGAAATGCGAGAAAATATTGATGCCTGAAAAGTGTATAAAGTGTGTGGTGAGGGGTTTTACAGCCTTAAAACTTATAGTAATTGTAAAAATCCTACTTCGCGGATTTTACCTATTGCGGGCTATTTTTGGAACGTAACCCCCGTGATAAACAAGGGAAGGGGTTTTCAAAATATCCATTAGTTGTGACCTAAAACGCAGTTTGAGCGTGGACAAAAAGCCAAAACGCACAGGAACATGATGCCAAAAGTATGCTAATGTGGGTCTGTAACTACTGAATATGTGAACACTGTCACTAACAATCTCAGCCCATCAACTTTATACTGTGGGTGAATGTCAGTTTTGTTTACAACTTGTGCCAAAAAATCAATTAATAAAGGTTTAACCTTTATTAATTGCTGGTGTACCATAATGCTGCAAACACAAAAAAAACTATATCAGCATAAACCTTAAAAAGCCACATTAGAGCCAATTTTAACGAAGATGACAGTAGCAAGGGTTCGTTAGACATGGGCTGTAAATCATCATCCAGTAATTTCAACAGCTTTCTAAAGTCTGACAAATGAAATGTAAATAAGTGTTTGCTAAGTGTCGGCACTCAAGTTGCAAAGGTGTTCATTTACCTGTATTACTGTGTCAGCCCTAAACCTAAGCATCCTGTGTGCACCGGTAAGATCCCACTTATTCTCCCTATTAGCTCAAATGAAATTCCACTGACTGCCATTGCCACTTCTCTGCCTGCAGGAAATGATGAGTCAAAGCAAACTTCTCCAGCTCGGCAGTGTTTTCGTCTCTCCCGTGCCTATTATATGCTTTGGAAATCACACACTGGCAAGGTTAGTCAGCAGTGTGGTTGTGTGTACTATAATATCATCTTCAGTTTGTTTTTTCTTTTTTTTTTAAATATTGAAAAGATGTTTGGAATTTTTAAGCGACAGTATTAATCTACTGTGAGTCGCCAGCATGCAAAGGCTTGTACACCTGAAGAAACGAGCAGTATTTAATGTTCACATTTACAAAGACAGATATAACAAAAGAGACTTATTTCTTGACTCTTTGGACAAAACAAAAAAACAAGCTCTGAAAATACATTACAAGACAGTTTGATTATTCCTGCCAAGGCATAGCAGGGTTTTATATTGAACTACGTGCTACTGTAGTGTGTGGGTGAGGTAGAGGTGCTCCAGACTTCACTGTGAAGGAGATGCTGACTGAAGACAGGTGGTCAGAGATTTAGCTGCGCAGTATTTCTTTCCTCCAACCAAATCAGAAAATCCATTCGAGCACATTAGCACAACTGCTAATTGCCAGGCCCTGTGTGTCTACTTGCACACATTGATCGGTGCTCAACCGCCCCATAGTTGAAATGGAATTGTGAAATGAAAGACGCAAAGTGGACTGATAAAGGATTTTGTGCCACTCTCAGCCACGTGGTTTGGATATGATGAACAGAAATAATCGCCGTGGAGTGAGCTATTGGATTTTTTTTCAGCCATAGCATCAGGTGACATAAGATGGCGACTGAGGCTGGGGGTTTCCCGTGAGATGAGGAACTGTGCGGTGCTTTGTCTTACGGAAACCTGGCTGAACGACAA